>CM050917.1:40377159-40979270 GCA_027742785.1 Vigna reflexopilosa | reverse complement strand
TTTCTCTACATTGTAAAACAGAAAGGTTTATTGTATTGTCTGAGAATTTAATAAAATTATTGCATATAAGGTTGTTGAAGAAACATCAATCCAGCCAGTTCTTCCAGATCTTCGGAATGGGTTTTGAGGAGTAAATTTGGGACTTTGGAAGGATCAATATACTATACAATCTATCCATATATTGAAAAATGTAAGCACTGATTCTTGAGGTAATATATCATTTCACCAATTTACAAAAAAAAAATATTAAACATGAGTTTTGACAACTGTTGGCATTGTTAGCCTAGGAATGCTTTCAGAAAACCAACGCCATACATGTAAAGAAATAATTGCAGAGTGCTAAATTTATCCTCCGTGATCTTCGTTAAATGAGCAGGGGAAGAAAAAACCGGAATATGCATACCTTTGTTGATAGAGTGGGGAGCTTGTAATTCCTCCTAACAAGCTTTCCATCTCTCCAGAAACTAAATTTAGCTCCAGGAAGGAAAAGACCAGCATCGATGCACTTACAATGCAAATCATTTCCTTTCTTTTCAACGACTTCAAAGCAAGCCATTCCACCATCAATAACAAGTTCATCACCAACTTCAATATCTGATAGACATTAACTAAGCTCAGTACTTAAATGCATAAATACATTGTGAAAGAAAAGGAAGAGTTGGTTCTTCACTCGTTAAGCAAGACATCACCTTCAGAAAAACCTGTGTAGTTTGTCTGTACTGTGAATGGGCGAGAACCCTCAAAATGCTCAGCAGTAAAATGCCAAATTGAACCTTCCTGAGATGGAAACAAAAACAATAGACAAAAGTGCATGTCTCCAAATCAGCTAAATCTAGTAAGTGTGATCATATAGGACAATCTATCACAAAAAAGCCTTTCACAAAAAAATATAAACATAATCTTTTAAATTTGGATCTAGGTCTAACTTAACCCCAAAAGACAGCTCGTGAAGGGAAAGTTGCTCCACATCTACATATTCTGTTATTTTACCATGTCACAAGTGAAGGTGAGATCTCTAACACTCTCTCAAACTCAGTACTAGATAGTTTGCAAGGCTGAACATCTATGAATGATACGATAACAATCCAACGAGGGGTCTGATAGGGCCAACAACAGCCCCTAGGACGGGCTCTAATAATATTTTATAATTTGGGTTTGGGTTAACTCAATCCCAAGAGCTAATTCGTAGTCCTTGTTAACCCCATTTATATATACTATTTTTTTAACATATAACTAGTGAATGTTAAACAAAAGAAAAAATAGCATACTTCTACTTTAACCGAGGATGAGGCTCCATGATCAACTACATGAATCTGACTACCTTCAGTGTCAATCATCACAGAAACACAGAACCCTTTCTCCTCATTCAACTTCTTGATCTTCCTAATGACATCACGGTGCCACTCCCTGGTGCCATGGCACATGTTGAGCCTGGCAACATTCATGCCTCCTGTGGCCAAATTCTCAAGTTCCTCCAAAGAGCTGCAAGCAGGACCAATTGTGCAGACGAGTTTGGTCTTCCGCAACCCCGCAAAACCCTTTACCGTCAACTCTCCCTCTGAAACCACATCCAATCCAGAATTGCCCTGCAAAGCCTTACTCTTTGAACTCCCCACTCCCACCTCCACAGCAGCACGAACCTTAAAGTCAAACCTTTCATTCCCCTTCCATCTCCCTCTGTTAAAACGAAATCCGAGGCGGATGACTCGGCCGCCAAAAACCCGATTCTTGAATTCGAGCGGAGCGTTCCCAGCAACACTCACTACACTTAGATCGCTCGCTGATGCAACTATTGACTTCAAAATCATTTTTATAAGAAGCTAACAGAAGCTTGTTTCTGGTTAGAGTATAAATTTAAATGGAAATGTGGTATCAGAGATTTGAAGTTTACGAGGGTTTAGTTGTGGATTTGAAGGGTTTCTTTGTAAACACCGTCAGCGTTGTGTTTTGGATTATGGCTGCCAATAAGAAGGGAGTAGGTTTGGGGATGGGCAAGTTAGCTTTGGCTATTTATTATCTAACGGAAGACAAATGCCAAACCCAGGACTTCATTCGTCAAAAAATATTATTTTAATCACAGAAATATATTTAATCTTTATTTTTTTTTTAAATATTAACCATTTAATATATTATACTGAATTATTTAGTTAACCATTGTAAAATCCTAGGATTGATTATTTAATGCGGTGAATAGATACGTGGATTTAATCTAATTTAAATTAGTTTAGCTTCCAAATTTTAGTCAAATTTAATTATTTATTTGTATAAATGTATAGATTTAATATTTTAATTAAATTTTATTATATTTATTTTACTTGTTATTAAATATATTTTTCAGTTAATATGAGAACGAAAATGTATTAATTAAGAGTAGACCTATCAAACGATATCATAAAATATATTTAAAATATATATAACGAAATGTTAATTAAACTTAATAAAATTTTATTAAAAAAATAGCATTTTATTAAAAGGACTAAATTTAAATATTCATAAAATTAATAATTTAAATTGAATCAATTTTTTAAAAAAAAAATTAATATAAATTTTTCTAAAATTTAAAAAATAACATATTTAACAATTATTTAATTCAATTAATTTCGACATTTCCAAGTAAAGATAGAATAATTTAGATTTAACTCTTTTATTTTTCCTTCTTTGTCTTTTTTATACTCTCATTTTCACTTTTTAATCTAAGCACAACCTTAAATTTAAAAATTATTTAATTATTTAATTATAACTATATTTTATTAATTAATTTAAATTGAATTTCTCAAAGTTATGTTAATCTTATATAATATACTTTTTAATAAACTGATCAATCCAAATCCATTGATACGATGTTTTAATTTGGACCACAATTGGGCCGATTTTTCATACTGCGACCATATACAGGAATAACACGTTTCTTTATGCTTTCTAATATTTATAATCAGTTTTTATAACACTTTACAATTAATTTTAAATTTATTCATCTTATTTTGTATTAACTTTTATTTACTTATATACCTCCTTTACTTGCTTATGGGTCTGCTTTATTGTGAAACATATTGTATTCTGTACGAAATTTTAGTTATCATTTTGGTTTAACTCAGAACTTTTTTCTTTGAAGTTTTTTAATTTTTATATTCTTTCTGCTGAAATTTAATATATTGACGATTAAAAATTTATATTTCTGTGTCAGTTGTTAATTATTGTATGTTTTTAAATTATGGATAGAGTTCATTTTAAATCAGTATAAAGTAGCATACTCAAATTCCTAAAATTTATTATGTAACAACCTAATCATAACTATAATACTAATAAAAGTGTCATTTCATTTGTGGAATATTAAGCAAATAAAACTATATAAGCATATAAATTTAGTAAAGATATAATGGATATATAAGAATTTTACTTCGTATATATACATTACACTGTATAATATGTTATGTATCTTTAAAAATATCATATACAATTCATATCATTTTGTATAATTATCTTTCATGTTTCATTATATTTTTATATTTAAATCATATTTATTCAATCAGTACTATAATCATTATCATATTTTATATTTTCAAACTTGATATATCACCTATACTCATTCAACGAATCATTTTTATGCCCAGCGAGATGCTTTAGGATGTAAGCTCACTCAATGAATAGTTGGTTCATCAACGATTCTAAAACGTACTTACCATGTTTGGAAAGCTTTAAAGAAACCAATTTAACTAAACAATACATCCTTTAAAAATCCAACCACACAAATTACATACATCACAAAGCATTTAACTAACACAACCAATATTTCATTATGATCATATAACAAATATTTAGCCAACTAATAAATCGATAACAATGTTCAAACATCATATCATACCAATATAACACAATTATTAGTAGAATAGTATGTTGTGTTTTTAGTTTATTTTAAAAATTATTAATATAAAATTATCAATAAAGGCCTTAATAGTATTTTTTTTTTGGTCCTTTTCTTATATTCATTTGTTGTCTTGCTTTCAAGGTTAAATAATTCTATAAATTTATAATTTTAATTAGATAGTATTCTAATCATTAACTTTGACCTATTCTTTTCCTGTGTTCTTTCTTTTCTTTCTCCTTTTACTTCTTTTATTTTTCATCTCTCTCACAATTATATCCTACCATGTGGATGGTAGCAAAACAAGAAACATATCCAAAAGATTGATTTCTATAGTAGAATAAATTCAATTTTATTTTGTAATTTCTTTTATTTTTATATACTCTTTTATTTTATTTTAAAACTCGATAACTTTGAATCTTTCAAATACTTGGATAACTTCTTTTAATTTTTACTTTTGTTGTTCTTAGAATTAAAAAGTTTATAACTAATTTTGTTTTTGAAGTTGTAATGTTTTTGTTTTGGATTTTAAGCAAACTTTAGGTAAAAGAAGTTAATCTATTTACTTCAATTTATTTAAAAACATGGGAACTTATTGCATTGTTAATTGTTGAAAAGAAAAATCTTATAGATGATGGAGTTAAAATGGTATTTGACTAAATAAGTTTTGGTTTGAAATATTTTTATGCCGGTTGAGTCTAAGAAAGGCTTTCGGAAGTATATCATCTAAACATGGTTATGGTTATTGAAATGTTAGAGAGATTGAAGTATAATTTTTTAGAAGTTAGGACTTTTCGAGTTAATATGCTTGTTTAGTTTTGTTTGACTGGTTTGATTTTTTTTTTTAGTCTATTTTATTTACATTTATCCTTAGGATAAAATTAGTAAAAAAAGTTTAATTGATATTAAAAAATATTGTCAATTAACATTAATTAATATTATTTTTAATCAATTTTGATCATGATTATTTAAATTCTTATTTATTGGGTTATTTTTACGACATTAATTATTATATATTTTTATTATAACATTAGTTGGAAATTTTCTGCAATGGTCATTTATAAAAATAATATTAGTCTGTGTTATTATTTTTTTTTTTAACAAACCATTAGAAAAAATAAAACAGGTATCAGTTTTTAAAAAATACCACTAGAAACATTCATGATAAATCAATTAAGGTATATTTTAATTTAAAAAAAGTATAGTTCACATATATCAAAAAAATAATCTCTTTCAATATTTGTCAAAAAAGAAGTATATTAATATTGAACTATAAATACCATTGATCTATAAAAAAAAAATTAACTATAATATTTGAAATAAAAATTTAATATATCAATAAAACACATTAATCGATAATTAGTTATCTAATATTGTATAGATCTTTAAACTGATAACGTCTAGATTAAAATCAAGACAAAAACATAATAAAAATAGAAAAGACATAAATTTGTTTAAAATTGAAATTTGAATTTTTTTAATTTTATGTAATTTAGTTACGCAAGTAAAATTATAAATTGTTTACTTTTAATGAGATTTCTGCAAATTTGGTCTATAGAGATGTTTTGAATGGTAACATCTGGTAAATTATTTCCTCAAATATTATTAGGATGTCGAATGACAAGAAAAGTTCTCATGATGGTCCATTAAAATTACCTATATCTATAATTTATAATTTATAATATAATAAGGCTGTCTTCGTATTTACTGATATAAGGAAAGAAATTGCGGATGATTATCCATATATTATTTCACATTGTATTTCACATTGTAGGTGCATGAAGCTGTAATATTGGTTTTATGGGTTGGGACAAAAGATTCGATTGTTTGGTGAACAAATTTCATGGTGTGCACATTTCGCCTATCCTGCATGATGCATATTATTATTATTGTTTTTTTTTAAGTTGTGTGTTGTGGTTCATTAACATTTTTTCTTTCTTTTTTTAAATTTAATTTAAACTAATTAAATATATATTTTATAATATATATATTTATACATAATAAAAATAATAATATTAATAATAATAATATATTATTTTTAAATATCATTTTATATTACTATTATCATCAAGGACAATTTGGTAATTTTTTATTTTTTATTTAATAAAATATTTTTTTATCTATCACGTCAATCAAATCTTATACAAATTTTTATAAATTTTATTTTCAAATTTACTCTTAATCACCTTCAAATATCTTCAAACAAATAACATACAATTTATTTTCAAATTCATTCACTTCAAATATATTTTCTACAGTGAACACACCTTAACTCTTTTTTTAATGTACACAATTTTCTTTAATTTATTTTATCATTTTTTTTAAATTCAAATAACTACTCAAAATAAGAAAAATATTTTTTAATTTTAATTTATTAATAATTATTTTTTAAAATTTAAATAATATTTCATAATAAAAGCCAATTTAATCAATAAAAAAATTCATAAAATTTAATTATTTTTATAAATACTTTTTTTACAAAATTTATTCTGCATTTTATTAACATTTTTTATTTCAATAATTTAAAATTAATCTATAAATTAATATTTTTTTTGCTATAATAAAACAAAACACATGTAATAAAGGTGTTTCTATTGTTCACGAATCATCATGTGAATACTACACGGAATGTCTTTTTCAAAACTATGAAAAATGAAAGAACGAAACTTTCAAAGGTAATAAAATGGTCAATTTGAAACTTGTTTAAGTCCAATTTGACTTTAGTCTATGAAAAATAGGTTAAGTTAGACTCACTCACGTACATAAGACCCTACAACTTGGTTTGTAGAGTTGGCGTGAGGATGAAACATATGTTAGATTGTATTTAAATAATTTATTATTTTTTTAATATAATATTATTAATGTCGGGTTACCTAGCGGACATGAGTGTTATCATAAAAAATGATGAATTTTTTTTAATGATGTTTCAAACTACGGCCTAAAGTTTTGTTGTCGTTAAAAACGAGATTCTTACATTTAGATGTTTTTTTATGATGTTAGACTGACTAGCAAACTAGACGATGGATTGTGTCATACTATCGGGTTAAAAGAATAGTTTAGGTCCGCTTATTTTACAAATAAATTAAAGTTAATGTATAAATCATGGGTAATGCCAAGCCAAGCCAACACATGTGGATAAGATAACGCTGGTGTGTAACTTAGCCAGGGGTGCATATGATACAATAGACTGCGAAGCTTTAATTTCACAAACAAAACATTGACGATTTCAAATTTTATGTCCTATTCCGTTCATAAAAGGACATTGTCGTGTCAGTAGATAGTATATACGACATCAACAGATAAAATATGATATGAATTACAATTAATGCCAAATTATTCTTCATGAAAACTATTAAGTTAATCTGCATGCGTACAGATTTGTTTTTATTACTTTGGCCTGTAGCATCAAATGTCTGGTGTAAAGACAACTGTGGCCTATGTTTTTCAATGACCATTTAGCTTATACAAATTCTATCTATATCCATTAATATTCAATAACTTGGATTAGCAACATGCAGAGTTTCCGACAAATGACGAGCTAGGTGTTACCGTCTTAAAAAACTAATTTCTGGTATGAATATGCAGATTTTGTCACAGTCAATCACTCATGTCTTTATTATTGTATTCATCAAATTGCTAGCTATTATAAATTTTCATAACAACTAAAGCCATGATGGTGAGTAAAGCAAAGGTGAGTTCACTTCAGAAAACTATTTCATCATGCCGCAGTCATGAAAATTGGCAATTTCATGAAACTAGTCATTTAGATCAACAACTTTACTAATTAACCTTGGGAGATTTCAAATTATTCTGACACTTAATTAATGGAAAAAGGCTATATATATGTGTGTGTGTGTAATATTTGTTTTTCTCTTAGCTTATAGAAATATTCTTGATTTATTTATGTGGATAATATGGTGGGATTTGGATAGAATCCAATGCTATGATTATGAGATATGATTCCTGGCATCTCAACCAACACCAAAGACAAGGGGTTATATATTAAGAAGAAAAAGACACGGCCCTAATAAAACATTATTCTAAGACATAAGATATTATCACCATATCTAACTCAAAATTTTAAAACAATATTAATTTTCTTCTTCATACATAAATTCCTAATACTAACAATATTATTGGTAGGCAGCTCCTTGGACTAATGTAAGGTCGGAATGAATTTAAGGTCCTCCAAAAGCCAGAGTTTTAATTGGGTGTACTGCACTGATGTCAGATGCCATGCAACAGGTTTGGCATAATACTATTTTAAATCATGAAAACAAAGTTGATGACGGAATTTCAAGGAAAAAGAAGATGCTATAATTAAGTCAACTGACAAAATGAATAAGTTGGAGCATGTGAGGAATATGGTTCACGTTGCTGCTTATCTTTTACACTTATAAAGAGCAACAAACACTTTTTATGACGCACCTATTTTACCATGTGCACAAGCCTAATATCGTGTTTGGACGGAACAAAATAAAATAGAGGAATTATACAAACATTATTTTTTTTTATCTGGTTTATTAGTTAGAAAATGAAAAGGAAAAAAAAAAGTGTTAGGAGTTTTCTGTTCACAATCAAAGTAACATATGTTATGAATTCTCCTCTATGATGCAGTCCTTTTTTACCCTTCCAAAACGTGCTATCATTTTTTAGTGTTAGACTCGATGTCCCTTTCAAGATGATAGTAGGAAACCTGAAAAATCATTGTGATTAGGTCAGGCATCTCTTGCATATCTCTATAGTGGTGCCCTAATTTAGCAAGATCGGTTTTAATAGTAAAATAAATAATAAAAGGATTCCAATGTCAATGTTTCAATGAGATGCTTTGATGTCGAGCTAGATGCTTTCAAATCCCTGTTAAATTAGATGGTTTATAAAGTTATAAATTTTACTTCCCACTCCCATATAATTATAAGATTACTTGGAAGTTCTTACACTGTTCAATAATAAAAAATAACCTTATATTTGATATTAGTTATATCCAAAAAAAAATGTTTTCCTCTTGTTGGGTTTTCAAATGCATGTTCATTTAAAAAAAATAATACTCAGATGTCTATGTCGTATTATACTAACATTATTGTTTATATTTAATTAACTTTTATTTTTTTAAATGTATATTTTTAATTGACTTTCTATTACTTTCTTTTCGTTTGGATACTTAAATTTGTATGGTTTTCAATTTTTACCAACTTTTATACTTTTTAATTATGTTTTTGTCATTTAATTTCTTCATTCTGTAGTGGCATATCTTTTATGTATTAAGAAATGAATAATTTTATGGTGAATATAAAATAATATTGAAATATTAAAATTTATCAATCAATTTACACTTATTAGAGTAATGTTTTATTAACCACAAAACCTCACATTCATTATTAATATGCAGAAGCAATATGACAGATAAGATAACAACCACTTTGGCTAATTGACAAAAGATATCAAACATTATATATCTCATGTGAGTTTGTATTGTTTATCTTTTAATATATTTATTAGTATTATTGGGAATTTTGGTGATATATATATATAATCTTTGAATGATCCATATAAAACAGGAATTTTCGGTTGTTTTCTTATTGTGTGCATTAAAACATTTTAAATAAGTTATGAACTTTTTCAAATATTTTAAATATTTTTATCTGAAATATAGTTATATTTTAAAATTAAATATATATTATTTTTCTTTCATTATTCTAAAAATATAATGCATTTATCATCTTAACGTATTTTCATAATATTACTACATTGATCTAAAATTCTATAATAAAATTTGATGATAGAGATAAAATGTCCATTGAAACACATAAAAGTATTATAGATACAAACAAAATCTATATTGTCAATACTTTAATATGCAGAAGTAAAGGGATTATTTTAAAATTATCTGTACAAATACAGATGTCTATATAATATATTATAATTACGTATATAATTGATGTTTACAACAATTCATTTTGATAGTTAATCAAAATATAAAAAGCGTACACATATTTATTTATTTTAGTATATTATAACAACTTTTGAAAGAAAATATCGTCTTTGTCTAAACTATAATAACTAATAACTATTGCACAAGAGAAACTATACTTGTCATGTAAAAAGTTGCTTTTTAAAAATAATTATTTTATCATGATTTTGAATAAAAAATAATTTGTATATTAAAGATAATAGTGTTACAGATTTTAATTATATAAAATAAAAATGTATTTTACACATGCTATATATAATTTTAAGTTTGACCAAACTAAACATTCACAACTATTTATGATACGTTTTATTCTTTCTAAGAAACAAATCCAATTCTAAAAAAGACAAAGATAACAATTCTAACATAAAAATCTATTAAAAAATAAAATAAAAAATACAAAGTCAAACTATCAGGCATATTATTCTTTAGTGAAAAGAAATTTAAACCATTAAATATGAATAAGGTATATATCCTCAGCTTAACCATACCATATTGATACGCTAATGAATAGATACTATAGTATTTTTTTTTTTTTTTACATTGTTGTCTAATTATATATTACTAAATATAATATATTTAGTAATTTTACAATAGTTATTTTTAAAGTTATAATTATTGTCTTTTATTAACTCATAATCTAAAACTTTTTTTGCTAACAAATTACACTCCTTATTCTCCAATTTACATGCTGAAGACAGTTTGTTTTAAATTTCACGTACTAAATCCTAAAAAATTATTTGATAAAATATTGATCATGTTTCCACTGATTTTTGCACTTGTGATACGGGTTCTTTATTTCTTCCAATAAAACAAGTTAATTAAACTCTTAAAATATAAGTTAACATTCGAAAGCCTTGAGTTCAATTTTCTTGTTTTTTTTTTTAATTTGATTTTAAAATAATTATCGAAAGGGCTAAACCATGGACATAATTAACTTCATTTTGAAATAAAAGAGTACAATTACTATTTCTAATTTTTAAAGATGAAGTTATGGAAGAGAGAACAACTTTTTTTTAATAACATTAAAGTTGTATTAGTTAAAGATAATTTTTGTGAAAATTAAAATAGTTAAATTCAAAGTAAATCGTCAATAAATCTGATTAAAATCATCATATTAAACGATTTTTGTTAAAAAAGTTTATTGAACTAAAGTCATATGACCAAACATTAACTACACTAAAGTTGTGTTTGATGTTAACACTTTCAATCTAAAATAAATTTACAATATATATGACTTGACAAATTTTTCTACAATATTTTATATAAAAGTTATATTTTATCTTCATGACTTCTTTTACTATAGTTTTATAATTTTTATTTTAAATTTTTTTGTTTTAACTTATCACTTCTTTCTTTTCATTATTACTTATATCTTTTAAAATATAAGTTTTTATGTTTTTTAAATTTGTATATACACATGTAATTTATTTTTATATTGTTTATTAATAATGTAATTAACGATTTTTTCTAAATTGTTTAATCTTTTCTTAAATTCTTATAGAATCATATTATTTTCATATTCTTTATTTTGAAACATTTGGTAATAATTTAATTAATGAATTATAAGTAATGTTTTTTATTTATTTTAGTTTTTAAAATTTATGTTTTTTAATTTTATATGATTTTTTTATTTTGAAATTTTACATAATTTTATTATTATAATTATATTTACAAAATTTATTTATTTAAATAAATAAAAATTTATCTTTTTTATTTTAACTTATCAAAGTATTAATAAAATATTATTATATAAGTTAAGTAATATATAAAATTATTAAAAAAATCTGAAATTAGAATTTATATTATTAAAATTATATAATAACAGTTTTTGAATGATTTCATTAATAAATTAAAATTAAAATCACATATATTTATTTTTTTATAAAAATTGTAAATATAATTTCAAAAATAATATAATCTAAAAAAATTAAAAAAAATATATTTCTGTATAAAATTAAAAAGAGCACAACAAATTTTAAAGATAAAAGAAATAAAAAAATATTTTTAATTCATAGATTAATTTATCCATGGCTGTAGTGGGTTATTTAATGTTTTGTGATGAGGCTGAAAACCAATTAATTAAATTGTTAAAAATTAATTTTCAATTTTGGAATAATTAGAATGTTATTCATGATCTAATTTTAATTTACGAATTTGTATATGTTTCATACCCGTATGATGAAGTATCCTAAAAATTGACAAACTCTACTTCTATTAAGAACATATACTAATACCACAAAAATGGACAAAATATTTCTTAAGAATACATGGCTAATAATTTGCTTATAATTAATCATGTATGATTTAAATCTCATGAACTAATAATTTAGAAATATTAAATTTTACAGAAAAGTATAAAAGAAAAATAATATAAATATTAATATGTTTTTCGAACCACAAATTAGAAACTTGTCTTTTTTTGTTTTTACTATCATTTCCCAATCTATTCAAATGAGATCTGAGACCCTTTAGTTAGGAAAACCGTACTCTTGTTTGCAAAATTTTAATCTTTTGACTGACAAAATAAAATAGGCCAACCAAAAAATTAAACTAATAGAAAAATAGAAAAAAACAACAAAAGAAGAAGAGCAGAGGAAGACTTTCTACAAGGATTGACAATATCATATACCACACTATATATATATATATATATATATATATATATATATATATATTCTTCTCATTCCATTCACTTCTTCCACAATTACATCCAAACCCAATCTTCTTCTTCCTCTGCAAAACTCAATATTCCTCTTCTTAGAAATCATCACACATTCCTCTACAACCCTTCTCTACCCTCTTAAACACTTTCCTCCCCTGTTTCTCGGATTGGAAAATCCGAGATTGAGAACCTAACGGCTCCAAAATTGAAGCAGAGGAGGGCAAAATATTTGATCTTCGAATCGAGGGGTTTCTGGGGTCTGCGACGATGAGACTAAACGGAGAAATCTCAAGCGGGGAAGACGAAAAGGAGAAGCAACCGGGAACGACAACGTTTTCGGGGCAGAAACTGGTGGTTGGGTACGCCTTAACGTCGAAGAAGAAAAAGAGCTTTCTGCAGCCAAGTTTCACTGGCCTTGCACGGTAGCTATTCGTATTTCTCCTTCATCTGCATGCATATTCATTTTTACTTTTCAATTTCCCTAAACAAAGGGACTTCATTCATCCATTTATTATTTATTTATTTATTTATTCATTTCGATTTTATTGTTTTCATCATTTTACTTGTTTAACGTAAAAGCAGCTTTTGCTTGCAGTGGTGGGGTTCACAGCCATACGTTGTGTCCTTGTCTGTGTAGTATGTAATGGTGGAGCAATTTTTGCACCATGCCTAATGGCTATCACTTTCGTGACTCGAACCCTGGCCACTGTGTTTTTTATTTTCCTTTTTTTGTTGTTTCTTAAATTATTTTAAAGGTACCGATTTTGCTTATGCATATCTGCTATGTGTTGTGCTTTTCTCGATTCTAATTTAAATTGGAATATTCCAACATTTATGCCCTACTATCCTTTCGATTTGTCCACATGGACAACCCAAGGTCAAATCTTGGTACATGGTTTTGAATTCTTAATTTGAATTAATTCACGTTGCTTCCTTCTCTGGAATGTTAAATTTACATTATTGTCCACTAATGTTGCCGTTTGTTGTCTGTTCACTGACAAGACTGCTGCCAACTGGGCATTAGAATTAGAGGAAATCGAATTACGTCAGTATGGCCTGTATATATATATATTACTCCATTCATATTATTGTTATTTTTATGGATTAAATTGAATTTTTATTCGTGTCCTAAGTTCTGTAACAGTTAAGCAATAAAAAAAGTTTAAGATTATTTTTCATATAATTTAAAATAGAGTTAATCTTAAACTATATCAGTGAAGTTCAGCTACATAATGAATGATTTAATGATTTTTTTTTGAGAAGTTTTACGGTACAAAATGGAAAGTTCATCAATATTACGTAGAAAACCTTATTTCCCATCATGATTTGCTTGATATTGGTTGTTATAATTCAATGATTTGATCGATATCACATTTCATATAAAGCTATTTAACGGACCAATATTGTTATTTCCTATTCTAGTCTAAACCAATCTCTCCTTAAAAGTATATACACAGGAAACATATAAATTATGAGTTTGAGGGCATGATAAGATTAATCTTGCTTAGATAGTCAGGATTAGTTTGAGGTAATACATATTTTGACCATTTGCGTGTGGTAATACATAATTGGTTGGCAGTATCTCTGAATAAATTGCTAACAAAATCCTCTGCTACTCTCTCGAGACTCTTAATAGTGATGTGTAAAAATGTTGTACGATGCAGGAACAAGGGGATAATCTTTGTTGCTGTTGATCTAAAGAAGCCACTACCAGAACAAGGTCCTTTTGACATTATCTTGCATAAGGTTTGTGACAGTTCTTTCAGAATTTTATGACTGGTGACGTTTGAAGTTCTTCATATGTGTCGATTTGTCCAATAACAGGCTATTAGCATTTTAACTTTTGCTACAGTTTCCCATGCTCTATTATAAAATGACTGGGTATTTGCTTTTTCCAGTTATCAGGGGAGGAGTGGCATGAGATTATTGAGGTTAGTGAACTCCTGACACTTCTACCCACTTCCACACGGTGATAGCAATTTTGCGCAGCTATATTGTTTTTCTATACGCACATTTGTGACATTGCATGAATATCGTTAGTATCCTTAGTCTGGGAATTAAGCATGAGGTGGCGGTGATGGACTGGACAACCAAATCGTTTGGATTCTTAAAAGCTTATTATTGTCTGACAAAATTTGCAGAGTTCATGCTCTCCTCATCATGAATCATGATCAGATAGTTGAAATCAGTCCCCAAGTGTTCAAACAAGTGAGGATTTACTTTTGTGATTAATCTAAATAATTTGGTTAGGCATGGCTGGAGTTTGTTGCCCAAAGAATGAATTGTTATCTCTATCTATCTACTATCTGGTTCTTTGTTTCTTAGTTAAAAATGTTGTCTCTTTAATACTTTTGCCGGTGACTACTACTGTACTATGACATGGAAATCAAATTTCTTATATAGGTTACAAGCCAATACTGCTACACACCAAATGCATTCATTTCGTATGAAAGTTTTATCTTTTGCTTCTTCAGTCTTCTAGCTGATAATATTATTTCACGATTTCTAAATAGTATGTAAAGTTTGTATCGATGGAGCTAATTCGATCTTTGTTCTTCTCCCTTTTTAATTTTGAAGGATTATAGGCAAAAACATTCCGAGGTAACTATCCTTGATCCTCCAGATGCAATTCGACACTTGCACAATCGCCAATCCATGCTGCAAGTTGTGGTGGATCTGAACTTATCCGATTGTCATGGTAACTCTCATCTGAAAGTTTCAGAATAGTAAATAAATCTTAATCAGAAGTACTAGAATGTAGCATGCATCTTGCTCTGGTGTTGAACTACTCTGTTTTATTTTATTTTTGCAATGTAAGAAGTTATTAGCTTTTCAATTTTTCAAGCTGATTCTGTGTTTCCTAAACTAGGTTTTTGCCCTACCAGTATCTGCATCTACGTATTAACTACTGTTGTTTTTCAGGCAAGGTTTCCATTCCTCGTCAGTTGGTTATCACAAAAGAGAAAGACCCGTGTAGTATCCCTTATGAAGTTACTAAAGCTGGGATGAAGTTGCCATTAGGTATGCATCTTTGTTTAATCTTCTTTTTCTGTCTTTATTTCTTGGGATACATCTAACTTACTATTTTAACTATATGATCGGCATGCATTCGATCAATCTCTACATTGATGGGAGTTGAGCACAAATAGCCCAGAATATGTAAATGGAATTTGAAGAAACTTGTTTTACCTATGGATATTCTGTTATAAAGTTAATGTTTTACGACCTGAAATTGACTGAGGCATGGTTTCTTAAAAATATTACCGTTTTTTTTTTTGTATTTTCAGTTGCAAAACCGCTAGTTGTGGATGGCACTGCGAAGTCACATGAACTATTTCTTGCTTATGACGAATTCTCTTTATCAGAGCTTGAACCTCCTCTAGTTCTACAGGAGTTTGTCAATCATGGTCTCTGAACTGAACCATAGACTGATATTTTTCTGTTCAATTTGCACTGTTACCTAATCTCTATTTTGTTTTTTGGTTTGGGGATTGACAATACAGGCGGCCTTCTTTTTAAGATTTACGTTGTCGGGGAAACCATAAAGGTTGTGAGGCGTTTCTCTCTTCCTAATATCAGTAAGCGTGAGCTATCAAAAGTTGCAGGTGTGTTCCGTTTCCCAAGAGTTTCATGTGCTGCAGCTTCTGCAGATGATGCTGATCTAGATCCTAATATCGCAGGTAAGGCTTAAAAAAACTACCCTTCGTCCATCATCACCAAAAAGGTGTTACATTTTTTTTAAAAGCAATACTAATACCCTTTTTATTTTCTCTTTTAATTTTTTCAATTTAAGTTGTATGTCAAAGGTGTGCTAGTTATGGACTATTGTTTTGTCTTTTACGTTCCACATGATAAGGACGTGTCTTTACTAAAGCTTTGCAAAGGTCAACTGAATGGTTGATACAATTAGATAGTGTGTATTGACCATTAGAGAGTGTATCCCATTGTGCAGCAACCACTGACACTTTCTCCTCCATATTTGAAGAGGCTTTTATGTTTGTCTGGTGATTGTTTGTGTGAGTTACTACATGCATCTAAGTGCTTTGATGCAATGGCTGGAACTAGTGTCTCATTTCTTCTGTGATATTTTTGTTACAGAACATCCCCCTACACCTTTATTGGAGAAGCTTGCGAGAGAGCTCCGTCATAGATTGGTACTGTTGTAATTTCTTATTTTCTTCTTTTGCAGTAACTTTTCATTTCCAGATGATATATACTTAAACGAAACTGATTTATCATCTCTAGGGACTCCACTTGTTCAACATAGATATGATTAGAGAATATGGAACCAAGGATGTGTTTTACGTAATCGACATCAACTACTTTCCTGGCAAGTATCTCTGGCCACACATTCTGTGTAAAAAACATGTGACACTTTGTCCTGTGTCGATTGTTTCATCGAAATTTGTCTATTCTTTTTTGACATGTTATGTTAATAATAACTGTGATTTTTACGATTTTATGCACTTCAGGGTATGGGAAAATGCCAGGTTATGAGCACGTATTTACAGATTTTCTACTTAGCCTAACGCAGAGCAAGTTTAAGAAGAAACTTACGACTTAAACTGGAGGAAGTTAGTAAGATCCACTTAGCAGGCTGTTCTTGCTGGTGGCTTTTATAAAACTTTATGCAAGCGGCTTTTGAATGCCAATGAAGCCACCAACCAATATATTGAAAAAAAAGGTTGAAATATATAGAATGTCTTATCTCTCAATAATGAGCGAAAATTGCTTTTATTGTTATGTATTTGCTTATCCAAGTTAATGCAAATTTTGGTGATGCCAAATGGCTGAAGTCCGAATTTTCTATTTTTATTCTACTGGATAAGATAAAATGCACCCAAATTTGAACGGCGTTACTTTTCCTGTAATTTCATTACCAAGCGAGTAGCCGATAAAAAATAAATAAATGATTTATTTAATTCATTTATAACTTAAGTAGTTTCGTTTTGGTGAAATTATTTTAAAATTTGTATTAAATTTAATTAGTAAAGCATCCAAAAATCATTCTAATATTAATCTACTAATAAAAAATATGCATTAATTTTTTTATCGGAAAAATAATTCATATATTAGAAGAGAAGATAGTTTTATAGGAATACTAAATATTAGTTTATAAAACGAGTTTTGAAAGTGTACTAACATTTTAATAAAACTTACGTTATAGTATTTTCAATATATATATATATATATATATATATATATATATATATATATAATATACACACACGTACGTGGGTTCTTGATTTCTTGCAAGTCAAAATTTTAAATATAGTACATGACTCATCTAAATAATTAAGTCTAAATAAAAAAAATTGAATTTATTTATTTAACTTAACATACGTCTAATTAAAAATTCGAGTTGGAATAATTTACTAAAAGCTTGACCCATTCTATATGCAGCCATGTGGTGTTAATATAAGATATTCAGATATAATTTTTCACGTAGATAACCAAATTCACGAACCTCAGTTGTCACTTCCTTTTTCTCATTGCCTGCTTTATTGATATTCGAAAAAAATGTATGTACTAAAACGAATTGGATTATTATTAGTAGATAATGATACTTTTACAAATGTACATGAACTTTAACTTTTATACATGGTTTTGAAAACAATTTTATTCCGTTCATCGTATGATTTAAAACATGGGCTTTTATTTAATAAGATTAATTGAATAATTGATATGTAAGTAAGTTGAATAATACACGATTAAGGAATGAAATTAGTGTAAAACATGGATATTTTATATTCATATATTTATGTGATACAAGAGGTAAGTGCTTCATCATGCGGTGTTCAAGGGATGCCCGGCAATGGGCGGGATGCATTCAGGGCTTCAAGCCCATAGGCTAGTTATTATTGGGCTCAGTCTGATCCAATAGCTAGCAGATTGAGGCTTTACTTTTAGCTCGCAACATATTCCCCCTGCAACCTCCAAAATTTTGAAATGTCAAGATTACCTTTTGTCATTTTGTATCACATAGCAGCAATTGCAGCGCATAATTTTCCGTTTCAGAAACTCCATTCCTCGAATTATGTATTTTACGAGAAAGCAGATTCTGGAAGTTTAAAATTTTATTTGTGATTAGTTTGGATGACTCTATTACAGTGGGTTTATCTTTTTCGTTTGTATAACTTTTGTAACACATGAAGGGAAGAAATTGTAATAGAAAATGGCATTGATGATGATGGTTGAGGACATGTCTGAAATATCCGAACCCCAACGAATAATAACCATGTCACAGCCATGGAATTAACTAGCTAAGCCCGAGCTACACCGAAATAAAAATAACATGAAGCTTTTAACATGAAAGAGTAGCATTATATGTGTGGATTCATGGAAAGGATCAAAAGAAAGCCCCAGAGGGTCCTGGTCCAGGTGCATATCCTCCCATTTCCATGTGATTAAACCCTTGGTGGCCTACGATGCTCCCATCAGGAAGCATGAAGTTCTGAAGCATGGGTGTCTGAATCAGCGGTTGGGGGAACACCGGAGAAGGGTGTGGGTAATGCAGCAGATTGGAAGAGGAAGGAGCCCCGGGGAAAAACTGACGACCCTGGTTTGTTGCAGTCTCAAGCATGGCCCTGTCAGCAAGATGCGCAACCAGTTTCTTCAGTTCCTCCAACGCTGCCTTGTACTGCTCCATCTGGGCCAGGCTCATTTTCTCGACGGGCTGGGCCCACCATAGCTGGGCCTGTGATTCCTTCTTAATGCGATTCAGCTCCTCCCCGTGCTGCCTCCCCTCCTCCAATTGGGCGTTGATCTGAGTGAGCTGCGCGTTGAGGTCACGCACGTTGGCCAGGCGCTGAGCCTCGATGAACTGCATGGTACCCATGTCCTGCGGCGGGGCCCGCGCGAGGTAGCGGTCAATGACGGCGTCGACGTTGGGGTGACCGAAGGAGAAGACCTTCTCTCCAGGGGAGAACACAACGAGTGCAACGTCAGCAGCACAGAGGGTGCAAAGCTCACTGGCTTTCTTGAAGAGCCCGGTACGACGCTTGGAGAAGGTGACTTGGAGATTGCTCTCATTGCTCATTTTCTTCATCTCGATCTTCTGACGGCCACGGCTTTTCTTTGTATCCGAAGACATGGTGGTAAACAAAACAAAAATAACAAAAAAGAAAAGGTTATAGCTTGGCTTAGGGTATGATGCCGCTACGGAGAATGTTACTCTATATGGCTCATACAGATGTTGCAGAGCGAAGGGGTGACTTTATACAGATCTTGTCTGACACAACTGGTTTTCCTACCATTCAAGGGGTTTCTGGATTGGGAGATTCTCAAAATCCCCTTTGCATGGCGGATATGGCAGGAAATTCAATGTACAAAAAAGGCACTGTTATTCAGAGTCTTTTTCATCCAATAAGACTTTACAGTGTGATGGTTCATGAACAATGAAAGTGAGTGTTAATTTCACAGTATATTTTTTGGTCTAGAAAGCATGAATTCTTTGGGAAGACAATTTTAAGGGACAAAATTCTCTCTCCAAATATTTAATATAATTGCATATCTATTCACCCAAATTCCTACCACTTGTTCAACCCAAACAATATCTTACAAATTACATTCACTTCTATTGCATATTTATCATCCAAACTTCCCACCACTTGTTAAAGTGAAACAATCTCGCACCAACCGCTATTCATAATATAGTAAATCAAAAGTGATATCATTAATTAATATTTTATCATTGAAAAATATAAATTTTTAAATAATTTTGTTAGGGACATAAAAAGAAAGTATTACTTATTCCAAAATTATAAAACTTTCCTAAAAATTTATTGGGCGTATACTCTTTCATTTTTAAATATGTTTGCTTTTTGTTACTTTATTTTTTTAAATATAAAAGTTGCTCAGCTCGTATAAAAACAATAGTGAACGAATATTATAGCTCCAAATATGTAATTTGGTCCTTCCAAAGTAATTATCTCAATAGCACCCTTTTTGAAAATATATAAACAAATAAAATCGGATGTGCTAATTATTTCTATTACACATAATATGATTTATAGACAATTTTAATGCTACTATTATCTCATTTGAATAGTATAACTTTCCTACACATATTTTAGTTGTTATAAGGAGAATGTGACAATAAATTTCTTTTCATAGATCTAACTAATGTAATTTTTTTTATCTTCAATATTGGATAGCTATAATTCACTTCTATCCTCTTATATATATAATAAAATATAAAGTCTGAGTTAACAATCTATTAAAATAATAAACACATTTTTCTGTTATAACTTTAGATAAAAAAGTTCTTAACTTTTTTTTTTCACTTACGTATATCATAATATTACATAACATTTATACTTAATAATAGTAGTAGTAATTCATAAAATTAATGGCTATTTCTTGCACTTGAAATAATAATGGACCTTATTTATTTATATTCCAAATTTAATAAAGAAATCAATTTCCTGGTTTTCAGTAATAAATATATTACTGGTCAATGGTTACTTCAGAATGTTAATTAAGCCTTCTTGAATTATAAAATAACTATAACAAAAATAAACATATATATATATATATATATATATATATATATATATATATATATATAACTTTTAGGTGCATCAATATTTAATTTTATTAACACCTTACATTATTATGCCTTATATATAAAATTCCAAATCCCTAACGCCATTAATAGGTACAAAATAAATTAAAAAGCTTATCTTCTTATTTATTTAATTTTTTAAATATAATAAATTGAAGTCGTCATATAAGTAATCATAAAAGTTCTACTAATAGTATTTTAAGGTGTGATGCATGCAGGACTTCTATGCATCCATTAAATCTTCTGCAACGTCAAAGGCACTAAAAGTGTTAATAGTGAATGAGGAGCACACGGAAGAACCCTAATACACCTTTCATATTGAAATTAAAAGTAAATAAAAATAAAAATAGAATTCATATGTCAAGTGACTACTTTTATAAAAGAAATAAAAAGTACAGAGTAATTATCTTTATAATTTTTTATTTATTTATAATAAAGTAGTATGTTTACTCAAGGGTAATCCTTTTAAAATTTATTCATTTCCATAATTTTAAAGAAATAAATTTTGCTGTAACTAATTAAAATCCATCTTTCAACTTATTCAAAATAATAAAAAGTCCGATGATCGATTATTTGTGTACTTCCTTATGTATCTAAATATTATTCATACACTTTTATTAATTGAACCAATCGATGTTATGTAAAGCAAGCCATGTAATTTGTTTTCTGTCTTGAAGCACTTGTGGTGGGCCAGGTCCATAGTAGAGATGAGTAATGTCCAAGTGGAGCAGTATGCGGCAGCATTAGATAGAAGGCTGCTTCTTCCATAACCCCTATTTCTCTGTCTACACCCCCTAAATTCAAATATCTCCATTTTACCATTCACTCAATATTTAGTCAAACCCTAATTGGAAATCTCCATTTCCGCTGCATTTCCTCCCTCTACCCTCCACTTCTTTTCATTCTCATGCACACAACACCTCTCTGTACATCATGTCTTCCTCAACATTGTACTTCACGGTACTTCCTTTTTTTCCATGCTTCTTTTTTTATCACTCATTGAGACAAGGCAACATGTTATGACGAAAGTCCAACACTATGATTCTGAAAAGAGAAGATAGACTCAAATGCATAAGAAAAATTTTGACAATAGGAAAAAATATGTTTGGGAACAACGAATATTGAATGTGTGCACCCACTTTCAATGTCTTCTTCCTCACTTAGAATTGTGGTGTTGGGCTTGTGTCATAACATGCTAACATGCCTCAACGAGTGGTGAAGGAACGTGCTTGATAAAGGAAGACACAATGCAGAGGGAGGCGAAATGTAAAGGAACGGAGAAGGAATAAAGGATAGATAGAGGGACACAAGACCAAAATTGGATTTCAAATTAGGGTTTAATTTGAGTTATAAGATTGATCTAGTGGTTAAAGTTAGAAGGATGGTGTGAGATGTTGTGGGTTTAATTCCCCTCTCTAATATTTGGAAGATATATGGGTTTAAAAGAGAGATTAGAAATGATTATGAGTTCAACTTTTTTTCACTAACAAAAACTAACAACTATTATTTGTTGATAAAAAAAATATTTAACTAAATATTATCTAAAGGGTAAAATGAAAATATTTAAATTTAGGAAGGGAAAAAAAATGTAAGGGTACATGAAGCAACGACCTACACTAATGAAGAATTATTTTAAAATTCCAAAAAATTAAAATAATAAATAAAAACTCTAGCATGAGAAATCTTCTATACGTGAGAAAAAAAAACAAGAACACATACCTGTATTTATCTTAAGGTTAATGGTGATTTAGTGAAGATAAATCAGGGAGGTAGAGTACGCGATAGAAATTTGGATTCTTATTCTTTATATTATTCTTCGGTTGTAATATTTTATGTATATTAATTTTGATATTTTAAAATATATTAATTTTTAATATAATAAAATCAGTATTTTAAATACTATATTTTGAAAATTGCCCTCCACCTCCCTAATGAACATTTTCCAAAAATTAAATTTTTCAAAAAGATAATGATTTTGCACGAGACGAGGTCGGTAGCCTCTCAATGGACACTATTAAAATGGCCCAACAAGCCCATCATTACCCATGTATCAAAAAGCCCATTACAATACTCACCATTTGTCAAGTTTAAAGAAAAAAAATGATTATTTTTGTAACCTTTGAATATAACTCTATAATAAGAATTAGCTGATATTAATTCACAGAGCGTTACGAATCTGGCTCCATTTATTTCTTCAGGCTTGTTTCTATTCCAATGATAAATATAAATTCCATTTAATTGTTTGGAGATAAAAGATGGACATTATGTTGGGCTTTTGATATGTATGGAGCGTGATACTGTAATTCTTCTTGCACCTTTATAATTTCATCAGCACCTCCATATATTTGAAATTTTTAATTTTAATTTATAGGGTTTTCATGTTAATTAAGTTCCAAAATACATAATTAAGAGACATTCGAGAACGCACAATATAAAATACAACATTATGTATTTCGAATTATATATTTTGAAATACAAAATAAAAAATGTATTTTAAATTATACTATTTGAAATACAAAATTAATATTTCAGTAAGAGAAGAGTGAAAAAGAGGGTGTCAACAATCCAGATGGAGGAAAAATAATGAGGGAGATTGGTAAAGGAGGAAGAACAAGAATAATAGAAGATTAGGATAAATGGATCATTTCACAACTCGGTGGGGTGCAAATTGAAATGTACGGAGGTGTAGGAATTACCAGAACAAATCATAATAAATTTTTAATAGGCTTGATAATTTTGAAGAAATTTTTTTTCTCAATGAATATATAATTAATCATTCTCCAAAATTTTCATGTAATTTTAAATATTTCAAAAATCTTATTAAGCATGTTTTATTTTCGACAGTGTAAAAGTCTATTAGAATTTGTTATTTCTTTGTTGGTAAGAATTGAACCCATTTAAAGAAGTTTACTATAACTCACTTACTGCACTCAATTAACTAATTTAGACTGCTTTTAGTTATTAAAATTTAGGTTTACTTACTTTATTTTGCTATATTGTTTATTCACTTTGTTTAATGTTATCTGCCATGTTAATAAAACATTCAGTAAGTTTTCTATTTTTTGAAAAGATAAATGTGTGAATTTTTTAAATATTCAATCAAAGACTCTTAGTTTTTTAAAATACAATAATATAATTTTTTTATACTGAAATTGACATTATTATTTTTATAAAGTTCCCTATTAACTAATAATATTAATGAATATAAATATTGCTATTTTTCATGTCAATTATGCAGCTTTAAATTAATAAACTAAATAATGTTAAATAAATTGTGTTCGACAAATTTTGTTGTGATGTATAAATTAAACTGTATTACCACCTACTTAATCTGAATCATTAATATAAAATAAAATAGAAGATTAAAATTAGGAATATGTGTTTCCTAATCCATTAAAATTATTAGTATACATTTTACATTTTTCACATTATGATGCAATAAAAAATTATTTGGTTAAAATCCAAATGAAAACAATTAAGTTATTCTCATTTTAATTCAAATTCACAATGCATTTTTAACAATAACAATCTAATCAATACTTAAAATTTCTAATGTTTTTATTTTAATTTTAGGTTAACTTCTCTTACACATTTCATTTTTCAAGAACATGTGTTAAATCATGATGATAATTAATTTATAAATTAAATGTGTTTGTGTTCCTAAATTGTTACGTGGTTTTTGTTTCACTTTAAAATTATTTATTTTCGTTATTTTATTTTAAAAAATCATGGATTTAGCCTTTTATGATCAAAATATTTAGTTTTTTTTTTTACAAACAGTGTGTCACATTCCTAATCTATTCAAAACATGTGTAGTGGGTTTCTAGGTCGAAAATATAGCTTGATGACAAATGGTGTGACACGTCCAGTTACGTAAGATCGATAAGATACTTGGATTATTCCGTAAGGCATTAAGATAGTCTAATAAGGTGCATGAAGGACTCATATAACTCGGTGAAAAGTTTAGAGAGCTTAGTAAGGTGCTAACTGAGCTATCTAGATTGCCCACCGAACTATTTGAGTTATTTACACACCTTATCGAGCTATCTGAGTTTTCCATGCACCTTACCAAATTATCTAAACTTTCCACCGAGCTATCCGTTCACTTTCTCGTGCTATCTAGACTTTTCATCAAGCTATATGGATGTCTTATCGACTTATGAACAATACATGTGTCTTGTCGACCTTACCGGATCGAGAACATGACATACAATTTGCACCAAACTATCTTGCCGACCAAGGGACATAGTACACGTGTCTTAAATAGTGGGACACACTGTTTTCCATGTCAGAATAAAACTAAAAAGCATGAGTTATAGATAACTAAATTCGTGACTTTTTAAATATATTTTTTGTTTTTAAATTTTTAGTTTTCATCATTGTTCTAAACTTTATCTTATTGGGTCCTTTTCTTTTAGAAAATCATAGATTTAGTGTTTTTTTTTTTATCAATTTGTTAGTTTTTTTTTCTAAGATGACAAGCAATGTGCCACCTTTTAAGACAATGTACCGTATTTTTAGGTGGCAAGATAGTTTGGTAACAAACGGTAGGTCACGTTCCTAGTTCGATAAGATCGGTAAAACATGTGTATTGTGTTTCCTTATCGATAAAATATCTAGATAACTTGATAGAAAATCCAGAGAATTCAAGAAAGGTGAATGGAAAATTCGGATAGCTTAATGAAAAGTTTGAATAATTCAATAAAATGCATTGAGAACTCAAATAGTTCAATAGAAAGTTCATATATAACTTGATAAAATATATGAAAAATTTAGATAATTTTGTGGTAGTCCAAATAGCTTGAATATCACCTCTCTAAATTTTCAACTAAACTATATGAGTTTTTCATAGACCTTACATTTGAAGTAAAAATATATAATGAACTCTAGGTTTTGTTTCTTTAATAATTATGATATAACTTAAAGACAAACGGCCGGTATTTTCATACCACAAAATGATAAAATTTACTTATACTACAATCCAAAATAATAATATTTTAATTATATTTATATTATTTTTAATTTAAAATTTTAATATATACTATTATATTATATATTGAAGAGATTTTAAATGGATGTATTTTGAATCACGATCTGTACTCATAATTTGATATATGGTTTTATTTTTGACAATGATATTTTAACATTGAAAATATATTTGATATTATCTTCCTTACTTTTTTTATAATTTTTTCTTTATAAAATTTTATGTTTTTATAACTATTTTATCTTTATATAAGTTATCAAATACTGTCAAATAGTATTAAAAGATACTTTTCTATCTTACTTTCCTAGTCTCAATTATTAGTTTGTTGTGATAAATATTTTTTTTTGGCATGACTTTAATTAATATTGGTAAACTTATAAAGGTGGATTGAAATACCTTAAGCCTGAACCAGAAGATTTATAGGCTTTTGTGGAAAAAGACCCAACCAACGAGTTTAGCTGAATGAACTTGTATGAACAAAGCATCAAATACTGCGCCTCTTGCTGTTGTTGGCACACTTTCGTCCGACATTGTCACAAATAGAATGGTACCCAAAAATGAATATACCACCGCAATAATTCTAAATCCCACAAGTTGGTGGTGTGATTGAAAAAGATTATAATGGAGACTGACAGTAATATATTGATGAATGCAACTAGAAAGGGAAACATTGAACAATTACTCAATTTACAAAAATATGGCAGATGGTCTAATATCTTAAATTTTTAGTTAACAATTTTGAGCAAACAAAGAAGGTGAAGCAGTGATGAAACCCTATCCACTCCATCCATATTCAACTATATATACAATCAATACGAGATATTCCGAAAGAGAAAAAAACACTTGCTTAAAGGTCCAATACATGATGTCCTTGACTCTGTTAACGAGGCAACAGTCCTTGTTGTTGTTATGTATTAATGGGAATTCACTGGAAAATTAACAAATATAAAAATATGAAAGAAATATTTAAGAAAGAAGATTTTTAAGATTTTTATATTGAAAATGGTATTCATTCTCATGTGATTACTGTCATTATAAATTCATTGGTGAGCATTTGTAAGTGGATAAATAAGAAGAAGTTCAGGTACAAGTCCAAGTCCAGGTTCATCATGTGGTAAAGTTGATGTTACCATAGCACACCATGCAAGAAGCTTTCTAGGTCCTCATTGTTTTAAGTAGTTTCAAAGAAGTATAAATTATACTGCAAAAATAGCAGACTATAAATAACGTGAATCATATAAAGAGATTTATAAAAGATAAAACGAGTTTATATTATATAAGTTAATATAAATCTTACTTTTCCAATCAATAAGATTAGAATTTATTTTAAAATATTTTATAAACTGAAGGCAAAATTACCTGCTGAGCCGCCAAACACAACCTATTATAAATGTATAGCAGATGAGTTGTTATTAACCATAGCAATGGAGGCAGAACTATGAAGGATAGGATTGTTTCAGTATTTGTTATTTGTTTCTTTTTTAGAATGTTTTTTTGTTATGACTAGTTACATTAAAACAGTAGTTTGGTTTTGTGAAATTTCTATTCAAACACATTGGGATAGATCTGTTATGGATTGAATGACATGTAAAGCATTTGAAGTTTTTAGGGTTAAATTTTACCCCCACATATAATTTCGTCTTTTCTGTAAGAATTGGAACACCCTAATGCTCCTTTATAATTATTCTTTCTTGCTACAATAATAATTTATTCATATTTATTTTTCTTAAAATTTAATCCAAACTTGATCCAGAATTCTATTTAAGATTCCAAAATGGAAAATAAACTATACATATGTATACAGTTAAAAATATTTTTATGCTTGTTATTTAATTAGACTTTTTTGTCAATATAGTATGTTAATTTTTAAAGTCATAATAACATTATTTTCAATTTTTTAATAATATAAACAAAACTATTTACTATATATGAAAGATAAAACTTTCTACACTAGGACATGGACACTTAAAATGTTCTAACTACCTACGTTCTTCGTGACATTATACTTTTTATTTTGAAACTAGAAATAATCATACATAAGTATCAAGACTAGTAATAAATTGGAGACTCTTTTAGATAAAGAGAGACTGTATTTCACATGCAAAAATGAGGACTCTATACATGAGAAATGTCACATGCACACACAACTGATGTTATTCAGATTCTATATGCAACCAGAAAACATTAGATTCAAATTGAATAAATAGAGAACAATAGATACAAATGCCACAAATATTTTTAAGTTTCATATGGAGAGTTTTATGTGTTAACATCTTCACAAAGGAATTAACTCTTTCAAATTCATTATGTAGATTATCTTACCAAATTTTTTAAGCTTTCATCTTACTCTAGACACTCTCAATACTTCAAAGCTCAATTAGAAAACCTAACTCGCTGACAACGATCCTTATCCACCTAATATGAAATGCAATCAATTTTATTTTTTATTTTAAAAA
This sequence comes from Vigna reflexopilosa, assembly GCA_027742785.1. NCBI lineage: Eukaryota > Viridiplantae > Streptophyta > Magnoliopsida > Fabales > Fabaceae > Vigna > Vigna reflexopilosa. The sequence goes on along the minus strand of CM050917.1, from coordinate 40,950,766 downwards.
AAAGAGATTGGTATTGACTGGACAGGAATAGAGGGAGGGTAAAAATATAAAAAAAAATTACATCCCAGTGAAGTAATGAAAATGAAAGAAATGAGATCTTACAGTTGACATTCTAATCTTTATATAAATAAAATTGTGCAAAATAACGTATGGAGTATTGTATACATTCTTAATATTCATAAATTAATCTTTACTTATTCATTTAACTTTTTTATTGAAGATTTTTATCTTAACCAGAATAGATCTGATACGTACAAGATGTATGCAACTTTCTGATAAGAAGAAATTAACTGTGTCCATCTAGAAATTAAGAGTAACAGGGTGAAAAGCATTAATTCATTAAATATTTCTTTGAGATTATACTTCGGTATTTAGGAATACATTAAAGTTTATTGAAATAAAGTATGTTTGAAAGATGATGATAGTTCATAATATTAATGACTATTTGTCTGATATATGACATGAAGTGGCAATAAACAATAATGGGACATATTTATTTGTAATTTATATTTAATAAATTAATTAATTACCACAAAATAATTAATAACTTGCACTGTTGATTAATGATTAATTTAACACATTTATATCTGAGTATTAAATATTCCTTCTTAAAAAGATAGCTATAATAAATAAACATTTTGTTTTTATAATATTTGGTGCATCTTTATTTAATTTTATTTAACATTTAGAAATGTTACAAGCAAATGACTAAAAAAAACTCACCTATTTTACTATTTTTTATTATAAAATTTGAAATACAATAATACGCAGCAGACATACTTCTTTTAACAAAAACATTCAAATACGATTTTAAGAAAGTTTTATTTGCTCGGGAATAACTAATATTTTTTCTTTTTATATCCACACAAATATATTTAATTTTTTTTTCTTTTGAACAATTCAACAGTGATTAATCGTATCAATATTGATTTACTATATTATGAATGTCTGTTTAACTAGATTCTTCTTTTCACCATTTTTTCCAAAAAGAAAAATCCAAGGATTTTGTTTAGATAATCTTACCAATAATCTAAGTGAAAAATATTTTTATAAATAAAACAATTTCCAGTATTAGAAGAAATGTTATGATTTATCTTTTTATTTTTTTTGTGTAAATCTGATTAATTATTTTTTGGAGACTTGTTTTCTCAAACATCATATATTAAACAAAGGTTGTAAAGCTTCAAATAAAAGTTGGGTTAATCAATTGGATAGTAAATACTTATAGTAGTTTTTCACGTAGTTAATTATCATTACAACAATTGTCTTAAACGTATCAATGATTTAGGTGTTCAAGTTTGTTTTTACAAACCCTATGAATAAAAAGAAACAACATTAAGATTATTAATGACAGCTGCGAAGTGATCAGGTACACCTTATCTGATAAATGGCCGAGCAAGATTAAGAAAAGGTATGCAATTTTGTCAGAGCTGCTGATTTTCTTACAATAAATATTCTACCATATATGCATCCAAAGAGGATTTTCACAATCTCCAAATCCAGAAACCACTTGAATGAAAATAAAATTGGTGGTTTTGTTGGAGCCAAGAAAGATGCGTGTTGTTTTGGGTGTCTCATTTACAAACGCAAAACACCTATAAATTCAACCCTTCACTCTTGTTTCTCCACAACATTCTCTAAGCCATACCCTAAGCTATACCCTAAGCTATAGCTATAGCACCCATGGCCATGGATTCAGGAGCAAAGAAAAGCCGTGGTCGCCAAAAGATCGAGATGAAGAAAATGAGCAATGAGAGCAACCTCCAAGTCACCTTCTCCAAGCGCCGAAGCGGCCTTTTCAAGAAGGCCAGTGAGCTCTGCACCCTCTGCGGAGCCCATGTGGCGCTGGTGGTGTTCTCGCCGGGAGAGAAGGTGTTCTCCTTCGGCCACCCCAACGTGGACGCTGTCATCGACCGCTTTCTGGGGCGGGCACCGGTGCAGGACTCCGGCACCATGCAGTTCATTGATGCCCACCGCATCTCCAACGTGCGTGACCTGAACAAGCAGCTGACTCAGGTGAACGAACTTTTGGAAACGGAGAGGAAGCGCGGGGAGGAGCTGAGCCGGCTGAGGAAGGAGGCGCAGGAGCTGATGTGGTGGACCCGCCCCACTGAGGAGCTGAGCGTGGAGCAGATGGAGCAGTACAAGACAGCATTGGAGGAGCTGAAGAAGCACGTTGCCCAACTTGCTGAGAGGGCTATGCTTCAGAGTGCTGTGAACCAGGGTCATCAGTTTTTCCCAGGGGCTTCTTCCTCTGCCAATTTCGTGCCTCAGCATCAGCCACAGCATCAGCCACAGCATCAGCTTCAGCCACAGCCTCCTCAGGTGTTCACTGCTCAGACCATCCCTACCATGCTTCAGAGCTATATGTTCCCTGATGTAACCATCATGCAGCAGCAGCATCACGGGTTCGATAACATGGGGATGGGAGGATATGGACCTGGACCTGCTCCTGCTGGGGGTTTTTTCCGATCCATTCAATGGATCCATGATGATGATGATGCCCTTTCGTTCTCTAGATTTCGTCTTGTTTTTCAAGCTTGGAATTCTTCTTTAAAGTTCATGTTGTTTTTCTTTCAGTATAAGGTAGTTCCATTTATGTATGTGACATAGTTAGCACAGGAATAGGGTTCAGATATCGAAGACATGTCTTGAACCATTATCTTGAACGTCATGTATTGTTGGATCGCAGTACCTGCATGGTATCGTTTCTTTGTTTCAGAGTTGGGTCTGTAGTGTTCTCATTCAGTTAATTCAATAAGGGGCATCTTATTTGCTTACTTTTTACCTGTTTGCTTTGCTTTTACTTAGGTCAAATTACTTTATATATAGTTCATAATTTGTTTTAAATTAATCAATGTGATTATTTAAATAGATTATGGTTACAGATTTTCGATTGGAATGCTCATAACCACATACATACACAGGAGTGAAAAGACAGACACAGAACAACAAGAGAAAGCTAAAGTAATGGATAAAAATGACGAAAATTATAAAAAAAAATTGTGGAGGAAAGAGATTAAAGAGAAATTGTGAATATAAGTAAATTATTATTTTTATATATAAAATTAGCTGCTTCTAAAATAAATCTGACGTTTGCAACATCATTTTTATACACACTGCTTTTTTATGTAAAAATTGTCCTTCTACATTCAAATTAATTATCTCCGAATCAAATTTAAGATAATTTATCCGAATAAAAAATTATTACTGATTATGATAGATGATAATAATACGTAAAATTCATGATTCAAATAATTTATTTTTTGTAATTGACCTGAATAAATCCAGGGTACTAACATTCTCAACGTGTACTAAAAGGTTTGACTTGGTCAAAGTTGAAACGTCAGTCACCTGATATTGCTTTTTATTATTGTTGCTGTGAATTTCTTTTTTATCCAAGTCGATTATAATATTTCTTTTAGCAATATCAAAGTTATTTTTCATTGAAGTGATTAATTGTTATATTTTTTGGTTAGCATAAGTGTTTTTCAACTCAAAAAATGTTTTTCTTTGACATGAATTGTTTTATTCTACTGGTGTTACCTGAAGTTGGTTTTTAAATAGCGTCAATAATTTTTTTTTTCTCAACGTAAGTTAAGATTATTTGTCAATTAAAGTTAATAAAACTTCTCTAAATATAATTTTCAGTTGATTTTAAACAACATTTTTTATTAATAATAATGAATCTATTTTTACGTAGTCTTGATAAAATCGTTGTTTTATTTTCTTAAAACAGTCTTGTGGTTTCTGTCAGAGGCAGTTAACCTCTAGTTTTTCTCGTTACTTAATTCTATATAGCGAAGTCTTTGTAATGTTGTTGGTTGAGTGGATCAATCGAAGCATTAGAGACGTTATTCACAAAATATTATGTTTTTACAAACAGTCAAATATAGTATCATAGTGGCTACTATTCTCTTAGTCTTCGCGCATCTGTTTTTCCTTCTTGCTTCGTTTCTTGATCAACCATGATGTTCTCAAGCCAAAATGATCCATCATTGCAACATCTTGTTAATCCGACAAACCCTCTCTACCTTCGTTTTGGTGATAATACGACCATCTTTCTTGTCTTCTTCTATTGATCAATGTCAATGAGGGGATGATGGTTCTTGAAACCAAAAACAAAGAAAAATTCTTCAATGACAGTCTTCTACATCCTCTGATTACTGATCCTCTTCATGATGCTTGGCGCAAATGCAATCACATGGTAATGTGTTGGTTCACGCGATCAATGAGTCCAACCATCAAACAATTTGTTATGTGGATCGACACTAGCATTGAAATAAGGAAAGATCTTAAAGAACACTTTTCACATGCAAATAAATTCAGAATAATTGATCTCCAAGATCTAATCCAAAGCTGCAAATAGAAGGTCTTCAAAAATTACACTAAGAAGGGAAGATGCTTATATAATTTGTTTTCTTCGAGGCTTGAATGATGATTATTCTCAAGTCTCAAGTGATGATGATGGATCTCATACCATCAATAGTAAAAACATTTTTCATGATCTTCAACATGAACAAGAATTTGTTGGTAACCCTTCTCCTTTTACTTCGTAGAATTCTGCTGGTTTTTCTGGTTAATCCCATGATCTCTCTAAATATCATAATATCAATAAAAGTCATCATACTGAGGTGAACAAGAATACTAATCTTGGTGAGTCCAATAGCAGAAACACAAAATATTGTGAGAAATGTAAGAAAATCAATCATACTATTGACACTAGCTATTGGAGGATTGGTTTGTTTTGATGCCACATCCTTTGTTAATTTGGCAGATTTAGTTACATTTGTTGAACGTTCTAATTGTCCCTAGCTTATCAAATAAACAATTTCAATACTATGTAAACATATCTCTAGCAAACTTATTTTCAAAAATTGTGTTTCATCTCTAAGCAAAATATATACGCATTTCATCCTAGCAAACGACAAATAAAAGTTATGTTATAATTTATTATAAAACTCTGTTTGTCACATAATAAACACCTCATGTATGTAGAAAATAAATATGTATTTAGTTTAAAGATGAAATCAAGGTTTTTAAAATAATTTAAAATAAAAATATATATTTAACATTTTTTAATCAATGTTTAGAAATATTTTTTTTATCGTCACCAATAATTTTTTATTTTTTTTATCCCATGTTAGTTAAGATATATTATTATTACTATTATTGTTATTAACAGGAAAACTTTTAGTTATCTAGGTAGAATTTATTTTGAGCAATTTTAGTTTGAAAGATTTTCTAAAGCAATATTAGTACTTGGTGAAACAATCTCAACCAATAATATAACAAAAATCATAATTAATATTGGTTAACTAATTTATAACCAAAATTAGCTTAAAATAATTTCAACTAATATTAGTGAAAAAAATCTTAGTGTCACTTAAATTTTTTTCACCAACGTTGACAAAAAAAAGGTAATGATCAACGTCAACTGATATTTTAAATTAGTTAAGTCTAGTATTATGATAAATTTTATGTTAATATTAATTGAAATATCTTATACAAATAAAAAATAAATAAACTTGAATATTTTTATCGAAACAAAATATTAAGAAAGGAAAAATAATTTAAAATTTTCAAATTAAAAAATTTCTTATCCTATATATGAATTAAATGCATGGCAACTCAAAGTAATGCTTATTCAAAATAACTTCGAGAATAAATTTTATAAAAGGAATATAAACGTTGAAATATTCAAAATTGGACAGAAATTACAAAGAGCAAAGGGGGATGATATTGAAGATAAATCTGGAAAGAAATGTTTACTATGTAATTGTTTATATTGCGTATATGGTAAAATTTAATTATAATAAATGTGAAACCTTTCAACGTATCATTATACATAATCATATTATTGACTTTTTGTTGATATTTAAAAAAATTATTTAAAGCAATTTTAATGTAAATTCATCTCATATTTAAAATAAGTGCAAGTGTTCGTGTTCTTAAAAAAAGTATAAATTTTAATTAATTGAAACGTAGAATTTTCTATAACAATGTATGAAAATTAAACTCATTTAATATATTCAAATGAGTGGGAGAGAATAAAACATATGTTATACATAACTTTGTTAAAATCTCACAATCAATATGGTGAACAAAAAATCTTTTGTTTAAGTTTTTTTTCTTTGAACGGTAACAGAAAAGATAAGATAAAAATAGACAATATGGTTGTAATGAAAAAAAAATCAAGATAATATAAATGGAAAGAGTGATACACACAATTTCTTATATTAGTTCAATTTTACAATAATCAATATAGTCTAATGTAAATAATTAATTATTACACTATATTATTAAATTACTCACTTACGAAAACTCTTATATAAATAAAACAAAAACATTTCAATCCTTTTTTTAAAAAAAAAAAATCTCCACTAAAAAATTATAAGGAACTAAGCACTCATATATCTATAACCACACCTCATTATTATAACAAAGATTATAAAGACAAAAAGATATTGTCCGACATATGTGATCTTAATAATGATGGTTGATTAGTCCACATTGATTAGATACAAGACGAATTTATAGTATATAAGTGGTACAAATTTTACCTTATAAACTAATTTTGTAAGTTTTAGTTAGATTTAAAGTCCATTTTTAATATATAGTATCAAAGTCATGAGTTTGAAATTATCCTAGCGAGATTTGTTGTTTATTAAGTCTATTGTGACACCCATTATCGAAAGATTTATTGTTGGACCTATCATGCCACAAGTTATCGGATCACTCATTAATGTTTAGTCAGATACTCAAGTTTTATATGTCTTGGTATGAGATAAATATGTTGAAAATTTCATGTCGACTAGAAATAAAATGTGTTAAAAGTTCATTTCTTTATTTAATCAAAACTTAGAAGATGATATTTTAAGAATCCTTGTTTTAAAAGTATTTGAAAAAGACATTTTTTTAAAATAAAATATCTAAATGTTTGTCTTTTTAAAAAAAAAAATTGAAAACTAAAGTGATGATTTATTCAAATAATTAGAATTTAGATATTCTCTATTATTTTTTTATATTTTTCTTCTTTTATCCAGAATGCACAATCATTAAATTAAAGTGAGTGTATATATAGGAATTTAGCAACTTATAACTGATAAAATATATTACAAAATTAATAAAACAAAATAGATTGTCTCAACATATAAATATATAGTATTAATACAATTATCAAAATTAAATAACCGTAATGATAAAATATATCTACAACAACTATGAAAACTACAAGACGACTACAAGGAAAACTTTACTGCATCACCTCTTCCTTTAGAGATGCTTCAATTATCCTTTAGTTACTCACACCAATAAAGTGATCATCAGAAAAGAAAAGAAACGAACACACAAGACAACCTAAAGAAACAATAGAGTAAACTAACATGCAAAAGAGTTATTCTAAAACAATTAATCATATCATATATAAGCTAAACATTGGTAAAATACAATCATTCATGTCAGCATACATAAACAGTTGAAACTGAACTTAATTATCCAGATACATGTCTTTTGACATATGGCTTCAACGTAGGCCTACACTTGTAATGATATTTATGCTTTACAGAGACAAACAAATGGGTTATCACCCTATCACTTACAAAGTTAGTTTCTTTCTGCCTAGGACCAAATAATGTTTATAGACTAGAACTTCCTACGACTCTCACCACATATCATATTCTACTTTATTTGAGTATGAATAGTTATTAAATTACCTCCTTTTTGATCCACATATGTCAATGCATGTCCTTAGATTATCATCATAAATAAAATTTCCTTGAAATTATCTTAGCATTATCATCATACTTGTTCACGACCATAATCATCACCACAAATGACAATACACAATACATACATTAGTTTCATCAAAGATTTATTTCAAATAACTAAAGAAAAGACAATAACCAACACACATTGGTGCTTAGAGGTGACACCTAGCATAAGACTTCTTGCAGAAAGTGAGTTGAGCGATAGTTAAAGACTTATTACATGTGTTTTTATGTAATAGTAACTTATTCTTTTAATCTTCTAAAAGTATTTGAAAAAAAAATTGTAGTACGTAGTCAAATTTTATGCTTGTCACTGAAAATGAATGCTTTGGAAGTCTTTTTAAAAGCATATCAATTTTTAGAAAGAAAGTTTTTCCCGTAGATACTCAAAATAAGAACAACTTCTAAATTTATTAAACTAAAATATGCATTCGATATTAACAACTCTTTTTTAATATGATACCATGTTAATGTAACCATAATGACCAAGCAATAGTAAACCATATATACATCCACCAGAATTAATTTCTTTAAAAGACCAAAATTATGTTATAGGAAATGTGTCATAATAAGGTCTGTTGCAACACCGCTTCATCCTAATAAATTTAAAGCACTCATCCCAAACTAAATTAGAAAGCCTACAGGTATGTTGGTAGAGAGAAAAATTAGTTAAGATAGGAATAAATAGACAATATCTGAAAATAGATGAAAAATTATGTAAATTAAAACTAAATATGTTTGATTGGAAATAAATTGAAAAGGAATTGAGAGATAAAGATGAGGAGGAATATGAAAGAAATATATAGAGTAGGTTTGTTTGGTTTCGTCGTTCTTTAAAATTATTTCTATCCCTCCCTTTTACTAAATCTTAATTTCTTCTTTACAATCAAACGAAGGTATAAGAAAATATAGTATAAGATTTTCTTTCTTCTCTTTAAAAATTTGACATGAAAGTCTGTGGTGTTGTATGTGAAAAGTCGTGCTTTATCTACCAAGTATTGATGTGGATTTAACCTAATCCAACTATTATTAGTGTTTTTCTGAATTCAAGAACACTCTCTCTTGAATTCTACGTGTAATATTTGACTGGGTTTAAGTAACACCACTGGTAGCAAAGAAGATTAAATTATTGAAATTTTAAGAGAATTATCTACTAAACTTTATATAAGAATTTTGATAAAACTTATATAAAATAATGAGTTTATTAGTCTTTTATCATATTATTAAAATTTATCATTTTTATTCTATGTGTAACTTAAATTAATGATAATTTTACGTTTAAAGTTTAAAGTTTAAGTTAGTTCCTTTTCCTTGAATTCTTTTCTTAGCAAAAACATTCTAACCGCTAACACTTTACTTGTAATCCTTATTTCTAACTATCATTCATCGTAACATTTTGATTAAAATCTCTGTCAACAAGATTTTCTGTACTTTAACTATAATTAATATACTCATTTAACACCGTCATAAAAAATAATGATCAATTATATTATTGTTAAGTCTTTCAATAATAATGAGTTCAGTCAAATTTAACAGAAATTTACATATAATATTTTATTCTTTAATTTCATTCTTTCTTTATAAATACAAAAGTTAATTTTTTTTTTGTTAATAATCAAAATATCCCTAAAAATGGATTGTCAAACTAGTGTAAATATATAGTATAAAAAAAACATTTTCCTTTCTCCTCATTTCATATTAGCTTATATGATCTTCATTTTAGTTTTTCCAGATTCATCATCTCGAGACCGAAATAAGAGGAAAATCGATTTAGAAGCAAAGCATAAGCTTTACAGGTGTATCCTTGGACAAAATTCCATGCATAAAAAAGAATGATATAGAAGGTTTGGCAGTGCTGACCATAAAAAAAAAGTTTTCGCAAGTCAATCTAATTGTTAGGCACTGTTAAGAGTATTTGACACTTAGAATTTTTTACACTTAATTTTTTCATCCTTCATTCTTTAATTTTTTTTATAAATAATTTTTTTAATGATTATTTTAATATACTGTCAAATAAATATGATATGCAGTGAAAATATCATTACACTCGCCGTGTTAAAAGGACACTGGTAAATTTACACACCTGAAATTGTTTTTATTAATGAGAGGATTCAAAATAATTTTGTTGTGTCAATTTATACAAGATAGAAAGAAGTTACCTGGAGTAGAAACATGACCCATGTCAATCCATCAGTTGATTTCTGTCACAATTATTATTTTTCTATTTTGAATCTCATAAATAAAACATATTTAAATTAACTCATTTAATATTTTGAAATATATTTGATTAAAAAAATTGATTTTAAAAGTAATAAAATATTTGCTTGAAATTATTATCAATAAATTTTGTACATTTTCTAATTTTAGAATAAAGATTTGGATTACATGTCACAAACTGCATTCTATAGAGAAAAAAGAAAAAACAAATTGTATTACCTTACATCTTAAAAATTGTCGTCAAAAGAGTATAAATTCTAAATATTCTATTTGTAATGGATCATATTTTTGTTAATATGTATGAAGGGTAAAAGAAAAAAGCTAATGAATTTTAACTAAAATTACAATGCATTGTTATTATTTAAAAAATAAATTAAGTGATTAAATTGTCACAATTTATATTTTGAACTTTTGCACTTAAAATTGTTAAATCAAAATAATTTTTTTAATAAAATTTTATTGTAATCATTATTTATTTTTAGTTAGGGGAGATATTTTTTTAAGATATTCATTATGCATTAATATCATTTTATCAATTCAAAATATTTTTTTACAAAATAATATTCAGTTTAGAAAACTGAGATTTTCAATATACCAAATCACATATATGTATAAGCTAGTGTAACATTCATGTAAAGACTTAGTAAGATTACTTGTAGCAAAATATAATAATAATACCATCTAAACATATATTAACATTCTACTTAATGTAGCTGAGTAAAATTTTTTGAAGAAAACAAAATGTAGCCAAACCATTCTGCTTCAAAGCTTAGAAATAAAGAAGAAAGAAAGAGACTTTTGTAATTGTTGTATAAGAGACATTTGAAATATTAAGATTAAATAATATTCAACATTTGGTATAAAGAAGACAATACCTTTTATCATACACTTAAAAACATAAACATGGTTAGTGATATTATTGATGATTTAAAACACTTTCTTATCCATCATATCTATTTTTTTCACAAAATTTTAATTTTCCCATAATGTAATATAGAGATTTCCGTCTAACTAAACGATAAACTTTTTCATAATCCACAATTATTATACATGTTTTTTTTTTCCGTCCTACTTCTTCCATCACTTTGATTGTAATTAATTACTACTCTATCAAATAAGTTTTTATCCTTTAGAAAAGTCTATTAAGAATCTCCTATAAGTAAAACATTAATAAATTAATTTTATAACGTTATAAATAATCTAATAAAAACACCCCATCAACAAATACATTCAATATCTAAAGATTATATTTTTTTAGTGTCAATATTAGAAAAGTCCCTCGACCATTTTTTTTCTATAAATTTTTCATATAACAATAAATTTAAACAGTTTAATATACTTTTTCATTTACTAGTTTCTTTTCAAACGAAATTAATGATTTTTTAACATATATTAATATCCCAGTTTTAACATTTTACAACTGATAAAAAAACATCATAAAATTGATAAAATAAAATAGATTATCTTGAGATATAAATATATATTATTAATACAATTATCAAAACAAAATAACCATAATAATAAAATGTGTTTAAAATAATTAAAAATAACTACTAGAAGATTAATAAGAAGACTTTGTTGTAACACCATCTTCCACTATAGTTGCTTTATCATATATAACTATTCACAAAAATAAAGTGATCATCACAACAAAAAAAACAAACATAGACACACGAAAGAACAAAAAAATAACACAATAAACTAATGTGTAAAAGAGTTTTCATAAAAAATTAAATTATTTAGATACACACAAGGTAAGCTAGCTTAGAAACAAAAAGAAAATATAAATAACACAACACACCTAATAACATGTTAAACTTCATCACATAGCTTTCACACATCCATACATAAAATTATACTCTTCTAGAATAAGCTTATTTACGTATGATTAAGTCAAACTACTGAAGTCATATACGTGATGACAAAACTATTACTCTACCAAATATGCTTAGATACTTTTATTTCTAAATAAATAAAAAATAATTATATGTATGATATTAAGTTAAATAAAATAATTTCTTAACATTAAAAATATGAGGATGCCTATTAATACCACATCTCACACAAAAAGAAGGTGTATTTTACACTTAATTTCCATAAAATAATAGAAAATAATGTACCATGTAGATATCTCACGAAAGAGGTGTGTAATTTACAATAAATATATAAAAGCAACCAAACAACAATATTCATTTCATAATAATAAATGAATTTATCGTTATTTCTACATAATATCAATATAACTTGCTAATACGGTATTTTATTAACATGTTATTATATATTTCTTAATCAGTCTCCGGAACAATAAATATATTAACTTTGTATTTATTAATTATAGTATTATTTACATTTATGAACTACTATAATAAGAAACATTAATTTAATTTTGATATGAATTTTTGTTCATGAATTGTTATAACAAATCATAAATATTAATTTATTTTTATTAATCGAAGTACTAATTTATAAAATTTTAATTGATATGTTAACTTGTATTTATTAATCAATGAATAATTATAATTTAATATTTATTATTTAGTGTATATAGCTTATATTAAATGTAGTATGATAAATAACGATAAATATGTTATCAATTAATATATTAATAAACATAAATAATTTATCACACGTATTATATGAGAAAGGATGTAGTCACTTCAAGAATAATTTTAATAAATATAATATTGACTATGTTTTTTATTTTCTTAAAATGAGACTGTGAAATTTTTATTAGAATTGGATTTAGAAAAAAAGAAATATGAGATTGGGAAATAAATTTGTTAATTCTATTGTTTTGGTAATTTGATTTGTCCTCGATATGTATATTATATAATATAATATAATATTTACGTTATATATATATATATATATTATATTCTTATTACAAAATATTTAACTAATTATTAATGTATTAACTTTTTGTAAATAGAAGAACAGTTGAATAGTTTGAATGATAATTATCAATTACCATTGGTCCTGTTGGACTAAAATCACACAGAAAGGCCCGTAAAAGAATACAGTGATTTCATATTGGGTTTGTAAAGCGTAGCCCGTAAAATATTGTGTCTAAACATAAGAAAATATGTTTGTTAACATTTCACCCTCTAATTTTTCTTATTACTGGTCATCAATAATTTCAAGATGTACATTCTAATATAAAAGAATGAGATAACTAAAAGTATATTTTGATTTTACAACCCCTTCCTTTTCTAACTATGTTCACAAAACATTTGTATGTGTAATTGATTTTGTAATTTTAAAATTTAAATTTCAAATTGATTTGAAAAATTTACAAAAAAAATATCTTTATGATGTTTTTAACATTCTGGAGAATTGTGGAAAATAAAGTGTATGTTTGAATTTCATCGGAAAGAAACTAACATTATTGTTAATCATAGTTTAACTCTCTCTCTCTCTCTTGCATAGGAATTTAAAATTATATATTAAATAATAATGACTTAAAAATTTTAATAAATTAAAATTGGTTTATACATCGTCTAAGGGATAGAAATTCTCTCTTATAATTTTTCTTTTTCTTTTTTAATTTTGAACTGTTGTTTATAAAGAGGGGTTTTTTCTCTTATTTTTTCTATCTTAAAATTTCTTATTGAAAAAAAATCCAAAAAATTATTTCTGTGAATTTACTTTTCTAACTTTTCAAAGTTACTAAATGAATTTTACTAAACAAACTCATGAATCAAGAAGAAAAAATGTTAATTTTTAAACAAAAAAACATTTTAAATTCCAATTTAAATCCAAACACCCAACAACCAACTTATAGTTTTTATTGTTAGACTTTTCAGTGTACATATTCATCATGATTTTGGACCCCTTCCCTTCGTATATAACTTCCCAAACTAATGAAAACAAAGTCAATACAGATCTCTCTACCTTTTTATTTGTTGAAAACTAATTAAAAATTTCGAGACATGGCATGATACTATATATAGCAAATATATATATATATATATATATATATATATATGTATATATATAAATTTGTTGAGTGTAAAAATAATAGTACCTTATATTGTATTGTTACGCTGTGAGAAGGATAAATTATTTACATCGATGACCAACGTAATATTAATTATTTTATGTCAAAATATAATTTTCAAATATAAATTTTAATTAAAAAATTACAAAGAAATGTCTGTAATGTATATTATGTAAAATCAAGAACAGAATATGGTAACCTGTGAATGATAATTTCCAATTTGGTCTGCAACAATGATGACATATTAAGAGCAAAGATTATATAACTTCCTGGTTAGGAGTAATAATAAAAAGAAATAAAAGACATAAAAAGGAAAATTAATTGGGACAGGTGTAAAAAAAAGATTTAGTGATATAAAAGAGAGAATAGTTTGGGAGGAGGTATTATCTTAGTGTTTTGTTTGTGGGAGCATGTCGAAGAATAAAAAGTGTAGCTTGGGTCGTCAAAAGATCCCAATAGAGAAAATACCAAAGAAGAGTCATTTGCAAGTGACGTTCTCTAAACGTCGTTCAGGAGTGTTCAAGAAAGCCAGCGAACTTTGCACCCTCTGTGGGGTTGAGATCGCCATCGTCGTTTTTTCTCCTGCAGACAAGGCCTTCTCTTTTGGGCATCCAGAAGTTGAGTCCCTCATCGATCGCTACACCACACGGAACCCTCCACAAGATTCCAGTGCGCAGCACCTCGTTGAGGCTCATCGAAACGCCAATGTTCGTGATCTCAACATGCAACTCACTCAGGTTTTTAACCTTTTGGAGGTTGAAAAGAAGCGAGGGGATGATCTGGACCATGTGAGGAAAGCTAGGCAGAAACAGTTTTGGTGGGAGAGCCCTGTCGATGAGCTTGGATTGCATGAGCTCCTCCAGTTAAAGGCCTCCACTGAGGACCTCAAGAACAACATAGAAAAACATGCCAGCAAATTCATCGTTGACCGCTCTACTGCTCTATCTTCTTCGTCAATTCTTGGACCTAGTAATGGATTTGCTGCAATCGAACGCTATGACGCCTTTGATAACAAACCTGATGTTGGGATTCCCATGGCTTCATCACCTCCCGATGCTCATTATCTTGCTTTTCGAAATTGGTATCTTTGATCTTCTTCTATTCTTTTCAGAGGGCTCAATCAGAAACACTGGTAAGGTTGGTTCATTGTGGTTAAAATAATTTGTCCATTATAATTAATCAAGAACTGGACAAGGGAATAAAACTTCACCTTTCGGTTTTGCTGTTTTAGATATATATATATATATATATATATATATATATATATATATATATATATATATATATATAGATTTCATTATTCACGATAATGAAAGGATTCTTCGTTAACCTCATTCGCTTGTTTGTTCATTTATCTCTTTCTTCCATCAGTAAGGTCAAACTTTTTCCCTTTCAAGTTCCCTTTGTTTAACTTATTTAAATTATATATTAAATAACGTATGCTTATAGTTCGAAGCAACCGTTTTAGTTTATTTACTTTCCTTTAAAAACCAATTACTCTTTAGATTCAAAAGTAATAAGAATTGCTGATAGAAACGACCAAATGTATGTATATTGAAAATTACATTGAATTCACTTAGAATGATAGTAAATACCTGTTCATTCATCACTTAAATAATAAGATTTAAATCATTAAGTGTGATGAAGGAGTGGAGTACACTGTAACATATGGATGATATGTAAAAATATCGATGTATCAGATTATAAATGGTTAAATATAACTTAACAGTGAATCTCAAAACAAACAAAAAAATAAAATTAGCTTCGTAACTTGTGTTAACTATTTTAAAAGAATGAAAAAAATGAAATTTAAATATCTAAATACAGTGTGTTGAAGGAAGTTAAAAATAAACTCAATAAAATGTTGAATATGGTCTTTTGATTTCTTTTTATTTAACATTTTAAGCTTATGCAACTTTTCAATTTCTCTTACAATAATTGGTAAAATAAATGATAGAAACAGGGGAAAAAAATCATTGGATCATGAGATTCTAAATCAATGATACCAAATTCCACTCATTTATAATTCATGTATAAATTTATACGAATTCATTTGAAATCTACTTTATTATACCAGTTGATAATAAGCCATATCACATCGAATCGTAACATATAAATGGTGAATTTTAAGGTTTTAATAATTGTTGGACACTAACAAAATATGAGGTATAATATTGAGGAATATGTATAAAGTGATTAAAATATGAATGTTGTCTTTCAAACGAAGAACTATGGTTGTTTCTTGGCCTAGGAGCAAGCAATGTAAAGATATATGAATTAAATAGATTAGATTGATGGGTAAAGAAATTAACCATACTTTACTGAAACTATTTCCAACTAAACTTAACTTAAAAAATAACTATATATTTATTTATACGATTTTTTTTTTAAAAAACTACTATAATGAAATAACTTAATGTATTTGAATTAAAAAAAAAATATTACCTGACGTAATAGTTTAGTTATACACATGTTTCAGTGTATATCTATATTGATTTTCACAAAAAAATTTGGAGCCAATTAAGCATGGTACCACCAACCCTTATATATATCAACCTCAATTATCGTAATAAACTAACCAGCAGACACATTACAAATATAAACAGTTATAAATTATTTTGAAAAATAAGTTTCATTGAAAACTATTATTGTAATTTATATTTATTAAATATAATTTCATAATTGAAATCATTTAATGAAGTAAATTTTTTTTCATATTAAGAGTTTGGAGAAAATTGTGAATCATGGAAAGATAAGTCTGTGTTAACATGTTGACAGAAAAAGAAAGGTCATTTTGAAGTCTATTGTTGTAAGAATAAAAGAGACAGCAAGGTTCACAAATGTATTAAAATTAACATTTTAGTTATTGATAAAAGAGAAAATAAATAAAGAACAAAATTACCTCTCTTTATAATGGATATCCTCATTAAGATTCATCTTAATCACCATCCTTTATCCACTGAGAACTAATGTAATAAAAAAATTGTCCTATAGAAAAAATAGAAAGAACGAGAAGTTCACGCAAAAATAAGTGGAACAAAAGTAGTAGACAGCAGAATGTAGCAACAAATTACAGACATCCAGACCTTGATTCAATCATTAAAAATATCATCTAAACTGTGTTTGCGCCTTTAAAGATCTTGCCTTGAAACAACCTGTGTCAAGCAAACAGATTTTAACAAATGGGTCAGAAGAAAAACTGAAAGAGCTCTTTTCAAGAACCCAGTGACATTCTTTCCACTTCACTCTGCGGCAGTTTCGTCATCTACTTCACTTCTGATATCTGGCAATGTATCCAGATCGGTTCGAACTTCGGCAGCATCCTCGTGGATGCGACTATCAGAAGAATCGATGGCATCAAGTTCAGCTGAATCCAGACTTTCATTGGCAGAGGAAGAGTCTGATGTTTCATCAGTTTCATTTGTTTGAGTGTCTCCTTCGGACTTTTCATCAGCATTCTGAGTTTCACTCGTTTCATTATTACCTTGGGACTTGCCACTATCAGAGCTATCAGATTCAGACCTCTCATTTCTGTAAGGGTTCTCAGTTACATTTGAAGCTGCTAGGTCAGATGATTCTCCTACAGCTGCATCTCCATTTTCAGTTTTATCAGAGTCAACCGAAACAGTATTGTGCTGCTTTTCTTCAGAATGTTCACCGCCACTCTGATCTAATCCCTCTGTTTGCACAATTTTGACATCTTCAGCGATTGTTGTGTTGTTCGTGGTGGTCTGTGCTTGGTCAGATTCAGCTAATAACACTGTTTTATTTTGTTCAGACGAACTTGTAGTGTCATTACCAGCTCCAGTCAAGTTATTGCTCACTCCTGTGGTCACTACTGTCAGATTACTGCCTGGTTCAGAGTTTGTTGAGGTTGATTTATTTAGAAATGAGCTATCATCCACAGGGTTGGACAAAGTATTATTTCCAGTCTCTTTAACAGCAGTTTCATTTGAAGAAATCCCGTCGATCACATCACTTTCTGAAGCCCTCAAATCTGAAACATTTTGATTCTTGATACTTTCATCTGAATAAGTTGCCTCGTTTTCAGGTTTTGTGATATTCATTTCTAAGTTTACATCAGAGTTTTCCAAGCTAACTGTCTCAGTTTCAGTGCTAGTTGCATGAGTATCATGGGTCACGGCACTAGAAGCATCATCCCCCTTGTAATGTTCCTCCCGGGCCTCATGATTGTTGTGGTTTTCAACTAAACCTCCTTTTTCCTCATCCCCATTTCCGTTATCCTTCTCATCAGGCTCTTGTTCTTTCTCTTTCTCTTTCTCTTCGTCCAAGAACTCATCATCACGATCAGTAGTATCCACCTCTGATTTCTCTTGATCATTTTCATCAATCTCATCGTCTCCGACCCCTCTTCCTTCATCTTCAACATCTTCATTTTTGTTTTCATCCTCCTCCAGCTCTTCTGCTCCCTGTTTATTTTGGTCTCTGCCTTCATGATTGTTATCTTCATGTTCTTCACTTTCATGCTTGCCTGCGTCTTCTTGTTCTTCGTGATCATGTTTATTTTCTTCATCCTCTTCAATATGTTCATCTTCCTCATCTTCCTCATGTTTTTCATTCTGACTTTCGTCATGCTTACCTGGCAGAGGATCTTTTCTACCAAGTTTCAGGATCGGATCTGTCTGGGTACTGACAGAAAGTTTTAGATCCTTCTTGTCAAATTCCTTCTTCTTATCATGATTGTGCTTAACCTGGTAGATCAACCAGAAGCAAACACCAAGCAACAGGAGAACTTGCAGGACATGTTTTACCTTGATCCCTTTGGACCTATGATTCCTACTTGGAAACCGTTTTATCATGTTTAACTTATTTGGAAACCCCTGATGTCTTCTCCAAAATGGTAAGCAGAGACAATCTGCTTTGGACAGGAAAAGCAATATTAAGGATCCGTGTATGCTATGCTTCCTATAGTAAAGATATAATTACAAAGAAAATGCATATAATAAGCTTAACATATCTCAAGTGTTAGTATCTATCAAACATTTACCAGAGCCTTCATTGACAGCAGTTAAGAAATGTGGAAATAGAAAGGACTATTAAAGGGGAAACACAAATTTTACTCCATTTCAAAACATTTTCTCTGTTGGTACAACTGTGGAGAAAAAAACTCTAAACAATTATGGTTCACTCACAAAAGGCAGATTATACCAAATATGGCCTTTTCAAAAAAATTTGGGTAGGATCCTAATATATATATATATATATATATATATATATATATATATATATATAAAGAATATAATTAATTATAAATATGATTACATTTTGTAAATAGTAAAAACATAATTTACAAAATAACGTGAAAACAACACAACCTAAACATATCTCATAATAAAAAACTAAAATATGTAAAAAAAAATTAAAAATAGATATAAGACCTAAACATAACTATGGTATCATCCTTTAACAGTTTCAATCTCATCATCTCCTTCTCCAACAGCTTTGGAAAAAGAAATTTCTTTCAAAAATAATTCATCATCAGAAAGACTAGCAAATGTCGAAAGCTTCAGACAACCCCTTCAAGTGTGTGGATCACATTCATCTCCATCAATTTCTCATATTTAGTTTTTACCCTCTTTATAATTATTACCCTTTTATGAGAGGAGACAGATATTTGTACACAGAAAAACTAAATATTAAGTTCCTTTAGGATTAATCCTATTTCTTTTCATAGAATAGATAAATGGATCTGTTCTAGTTCTCTCACAACAAGAAGACAATGAGGATTGTGAAAGAGTCTCAATGCAATTTATTGAAGCCTAAAAATTGCAACACTCTACATGACCCACCATTCTTTTGGTTTCAAGTTCCATCTAGCCTGCAAAGAATCAAATTGGACAAGATCTTCTCTTTTATTTGAAATTTTGTATTCATTTGACTTGAGTACAGGTTCAATAGTACTAAAAAGGTACCCATACCTACCCAAATGGAGTATCCATTCTTTTTGTAAAAAAAATTCTGGTGCGTAGCTATGAGTAGCCGACGAGTAGAATACGGGTATGTACCTGGTTCGGATACAGCATTGTTTTAGCAACACCCATGCTTCTGAGACACATTCTAATTAAGGAATCCGCCAGGGGATTTTCCAATTCCAGAAAACCATGTTAAACTACACATAACAGGGATCGAATTTTCATTCTTAACTTCCACGGCAAGTGACATCCTCAATTATGTTACTAGGTAAATCAACTCGAAAAACAGTGTAATAGTTAAAGCACTTCGACCACCAAAAAAAAATCAATAATTTGCACGACAAGAGAAAAACCAGTATTATGGGATTTCAGAGAAACAATCACACAAAGGAACAAAATGTAAAGATAAGAAACCACACGAAATCCCTAGAATCCTCTCTCCCCACAAGCAAAAAGCAAAAATCCCAGACACAACAATCAACGAGAATCTCAAAACAAGAGAAGTTCATGACAAATTAATCCGAATATAAGCTCATGCTAAGATTTTTCTTTCCTTCCCAGTAAAACCCCATTTTGATTAAGAGCAAGTTTCAAGGGTTATAACCATTCTGAAGAAAAAAATGAGAAAGGGGCAAACAGATAAGGTTGTGTGCATATTGTCACTAAGTAAAAAAAATGAATTTTGAATGGAGATTGAGCCTTCCCTTGTTCCAAAATGAGCTGAGCACACGAATCCCTCTTCCAGAATGGAAAAAGAAATAAAATTGGAGAAGGGATAGAAAAATACCTGAATAGAAGAGAGAAGAAAGCAGAAGCAGAAAGAAAGGGTGAGTTGAGAAGGTGAGACTAAGACAAAAGTGGTGTCATTTAAGGATTTAGGTGTCAAAGTAGTTTCATAAGAAGCATGAGTGGTAGTGAGGAACACAGCGATCTAAAACAAGGAAGTTGCCATGTCCTTTGACCTCGTTCCGAGTCTTAACCGTACACTAACCCCACACTGGCCAGGGTCACAATAAAAAGCATTGTCCTTTTCTTCCTTCTTGGATGCACTAATTGTTATGTGAGAACCTAAACAGATTTTAAAATCTTTGATAAATCAAGCAAGCATCAGGAACCCTTTAGTTATTTTATTTTATTTTTTTAACCAATAATTTAAACTTTATGATTTGGCTTAACCATATTTTTAAAATATACTCATGTTTTTTATTTTATTTTAAATATTTGTCTTTTAATCCTATTATTTTTATTTTCATTGTTCTTTTTTGTCAATAAACATGATCCACTAAAAGATATGACAATCAAATATTAGTATGTATTATCAGAGTTATTTTCACTGGTTGAATATTCTTTTAAGTTACACGGAAGGTAATTCTTTTATTCTTATTATCCCTTTTAATATTTTTTATTTTATTGAATTTATATTTTTTATTTAAATTAAAGTTTTATAAAATATTAAATAAGTAGTAAAAATAAATTAACTATATAATATACATGTTCCAACCTAAGTCGAGATTTAAAATCGAGAGTCCGTCTTTGCAATTTTGTTTTCAACTCCCCGATTTTATTTTCAAAAGATACCTAGTAGAATTGAAGAAAGAAAATACATTTAAATCATCTTTAATTTTGACTCTTAAATAATATATATTAAAAAGATTAAAAATTAGAAAAATGATTTTCATATAGTAAAAATTAATATTTTCTTTAAAAGACCAAAAAACAGTACGATTATATCTCAGAAACTATAATATATTTATTATTTATAACTTAAGGGGTATACTTGTCCTCGAAAGGTTTATAAAATAAAAGTTTATATTGCTACATGTATATTTTCTTTATTTTTGTTGCATTCAAAATATTGGAATCATCATTCATTGGGTTGTGGCATTTAAATTTGTTTATTACGGAATACTTTTTATGATTTATTTTCATATTTGAAAACTAGTGGAGAAGTAGCATAATTTTTATTTTAGACATAAGTAATTTTGTTTTTGTGAAGTTTCAAGTATAATTTGGTGCAAGAATAATATAAGTATATATAGCTGTTGTTGTCCCTGCTCACCCCACAAGAAACTATTTCTTGTGAAGAAGAGGCAAACAATTTTGAAGAATTTATACAGGGTGTTGACAGTCAGATCCCACATTTTAATATTCATAAAGGTGTTTTCTTCCAGAAAATATAGAAGAGCAACAGCAAACTAAATGTGAATAATATAATAATTAAAATGTTAATTTGTGAAAATTTTCAAAACATACCAGCATGTTTACACAATTTAATGTGTAGATAAATCTTATTCATAGGTTTGATAAAGTTAATAAAGTATACTATAATTTATCTCTCAAGTTAATATTTGATATTTATTGGCTGAGGATGAAAAAATCTATCTCAATCCAATAAAAAAAAAACATCAAAAGGTTGTCTCAATTAATTGAGAATTATGACTAAATGTGTAATGTTCCTATTTTCACTTAAATCTTTGTTCAAAGTTAGTTTAACTTTTAAGTCTTGTTGGATTTAGAGGAGAGTATTTGAGAGGATTTAAGAGAAATTGAACATAATTTTTTTTTTTGTTTATTTGAATAAATTTGAAAGTAAGTGAAAGTGAATTTGGAAGTAAATTTTTTTAATCTGTCACATAAATTAAATCCTAAACTAATTCTCATAAACTTTACTTCTAAATTCATTCTCATTTTCCTCCAAATTTACTCAAATAAACAACAACAAAAAAATTACCTTCAAATCCACTCAATTACTCTCCCTATATAATTATCATTTATCCAATATATTATTATCATCAACAAAATAATAAATTATTTACTTAGGAATGTACTTTCAACTAAAACCTAAATACTACTAATTTTAATTAAACATGCAATCATAATACCTTGGTTGTCAAATGTTTATGTAATTTTTTAAAATTTACATTATACAATTTTCTAAAAATTTTTAACATATTTATTACACAAATTTTATCTATCCACATTTTCATATCTTACACATACAAAAAAAATCACATAATTAAATACATTTTTTTCATTTTTTTTTTAGATTCAACTTTTGTTTACTTAGAAAAATTATAAAATTCATTTATATTTTTTTTTATTTTCACATTTACATTTTCATAATTTTCTAAATTTTTACATTTATATTTCAACGTTATTTAACATGAAAAAGAAAATCATACAATCAGTTTTAAAAAATTATATCCATATATTTTTAAAATTTAGAGATCTATTCTATAAAAAATTGAGATATAAACGAATTTGAGTTTCACATTCAAATTTAATAATTAAAATTGTGTTTAATCTTTATTATTTTTGATATATAATAATAGTTTTAAATAATTATTTCTTACTATATTTATCTTTTAAATCATTTTTTCTTTAATAAATTTGTTTTCCTAAAAATTTACTCCTCAATATAGTTACCTTTTCAATTTTTAACTTTTTAAAATATGTACCTTTTTACATTCTTTTCAAAAATATTTATTTTTAAAAGTACTTATTTTCAAAGTAATATTTTTTCTTTACTTTTAAATTTTTTTAAATCCTTTCCTTCATTTTTGAATGATAAAAAAAAACTTCACTCTGGAATTTGATTCCAATAAACTGAATTTCAGCACAATTGTTTACACATAATTATATTCAAATTTGTACTCTCTAGAAACCGAATTTTGAATGGCTAAAGTGATGTATACGATTTATATAAATGTTTGAAAAAAAGAATATACAATCTGAAGAAAAATTTCCTAATCATCTTAGGTTTATCATAAATTGTTTTGGTTGTGGTGTGAAAATCCACTTTCAAATTGAAAGGTTTGCCACCCAAGATGAATAAATTAATGGATTGATTTCTTGCAATAAATTAATTAATTTCACTTGTTCACCTAATTCTTTCATTTAATTTCCAAAAACTGAGATGCATAACTTAATTTTAGTTTTAGTACTTAAATTTTAGTTGTATGTCTTTTCTCTGATAAATACTTATTGAAATATATAATTGATTAGGGAAGCACACCACGTAATAGAACAAATTAAAATTTTAAGAATGTGAAATCTAGACTTTCCCCTTCATTCACTCAAAACATTTATTTGATTGAACATATACAGTAAATGGTGAATATTTCAAAATAGTTATATTACTTAAGAATGGATTTTTCAGTAATTTCTCCCGAGGAACATTTAAAAAATATAAAATTTAAAATTATTTTTTACATAAGTTATCCTTTACTTATTTATAAGTTAATTTATAGAAAAATATATTTTTACCTTATGTAAAGGTTAACTTCTTTGTGTGTATCTTTTTAATTTTTTTTTATAAAACTCTTTTAAACATGTTGGAATAGTTAATGGAATTGTTTGTCTTAAGTGCCCTTCTATTTCTGATTTTACATTTAATCCACTGTATCTCAAAGTAAACTATAGTTCCCTCTATGATGTTGATATTAGGGAAAAAATTACTTATTTTGTAGAAAAAAAATTACTTATTTTGGGAATATAATGTTTTGCTTTTGGCGGAAATTCTTTGTGAATACTTATTAGTAGGCAAGGAATATAAAATGAAAAATGTATTTAATAATTTTTTTTGACAATTTTTATGTGATAGATTGGAATTCATCAGTTTCAAATATATAAATTAATATACATAAAAAAGTTGTTAAAATATTATTATTTATGTAAAATATAGATTCATAACAATGATGTGCCCTACAAGGGAAGGTAAGGAATAAACCTTTTGAAGCCGATGGAAAAAATGGAAGCTTTAAAACCAAGTTATCTTAAGGGAGAAAATCTAAGGAGGCAAGAAAGCAAATGTGTCGTCAGGTTTTGATTTCCATAAACTTTCTATTGAGAAAAAGAGGTAAAAGACCTTGCTTGAGCAAGCACAAGTGTGTCCAAAGACTCGTACTTATTTTATTTTATTATCCTTTTTTCTGATCAATGCCATCAAAATAAGTTTCCTTGCCGCAAGTTAAGTTGGATATGGATTTTTTGAAATCAAACTCTCGAATTCATCTTACAAAGTGTTCTTTGTTAGCAAATAACTAATTAAACATGTTTGGTTCATAACACTGGAGACAGCAACCACGAGATTCTATCAAATATGTCAAAAGAACTTCACTTGATTATTCAATGCCAACGACATGATAATTAAAAAATGGAGGTTACAGTAGTCATCACTTTAAGCCTACCAAAACATTTATTAATGTTGTAATGTAAACCTCAACGAATCCAGGTACTCTCATCAACGAAGATTCGGACAGCTAAAAATTCCTTTACTTCTTTCTAAAGATATTCTTAATTTAACAAAACTGTCGTTGTCCTTCCCAAGCAATACCTATATATATATGGCTCATCAGTTATCATTTACAAGTTAGAGTCCTCAGACATATTCATTCACAGGAACCATGAAAAACTTCCACCCGGCGCTTATCTTCTTCATCGGATTTGTTTCCTTCAGTCTGTTTCAAGACTCAGCTGCATCTGTTGTTTCAACAGGAGACTTCAACAAGGACTTCTTTGTGATATGGTCTCCCACCCATGTGAACACATCTGCGGATGGACAGACAAGGAGCTTGAAACTGGACCAAGAATCTGGTACTAACTCTGAAGTTTAATAATTTCAACTGGCTGCTATATTAAAACCAAATATCCTTCTTAGTTTTGAGTTTCGGTTGCTTCTTGCAGGAGCTGGTTTTGCTTCAAACCAGATGTTTTTATTTGGGCAAATAGACATGCAAATCAAACTAGTGCCAGGTGATTCTGCAGGCACTGTCCTGGCCTATTATGTAAGTAACCCATTACCTTTTTTTTTTTTCCTGATTGCTAATCTGAATCATAAAAGTATATATTAATTCAAGTTTGACAATAAAATATCACAGCTTACCTCTGATCAACCTAATCGAGATGAGATAGACTTTGAGTTTCTTGGCAATGTCTCCGGGCAGCCATATATTCTTCAAACAAATATTTTCGCAGATGGAACGGACAATCGAGAGGAGAGAATTTATCTGTGGTTTGATCCAACAAAGGACTTCCATACTTATTCAGTGTTGTGGAATATACATCAGATTGTGTAAGCCATCTTCTACAATCAACGAAGAAATATCTGTTTCTATTAAACTGATGTCTACAGATTAGTCTGTCAAAGGATAGAAAAAGGTTGTCTGAAGTTGAAAATGTTGAAATTTTTTAATCTGCTTGTATGGCATGTAAGCTTAAAAACAATTGTGTTTAGAAAAGGTTAGTTGCAATGACTTGGCCTTTTGCAGGTTAATGGTGGATATGATTCCCGTAAGAGTTTACAGAAACCATGGGGACAAGGGTGTAGCATTTCCTAGATGGCAGCCAATGAGTCTGAAAGCCACTTTGTGGAATGGTGATAGCTGGGCTACACGAGGTGGGCAAGATAAGATTGATTGGACAAAGGGTCCCTTCATAGCTTCATTCAGAAATTACAAGATTGATGGTTGTGTATGGAAAGGGAACCCAAGGTTTTGCAGAGCAGCTAGCCCTGCCAATTGGTGGAACCAATACAGCTCTAGCACACTCTCATCTGCACAAAGAAGGTGGTTCAAATGGGTCAGGAAATACCACATGATTTATGATTACTGCCAAGACACTCAGAGATTCCACAACAATCTTCCCAGGGAATGTTCTCTTCCCAAATATTGATCACAAAAGAGGATGTTTTAACAGCTTTTAGTTTCAGATGTGTTGTTACTATTGCTCTCAAAGTTTAATGCTACTTAGTTAAAAGCTGGCTATCATATGCCAACTGTTTTTAAAAGACTAGATTAGAGTTGCCAAATATCAAATTTTTATTTCAATGTTAAGAAAAGTTAACGAGATATCGAGATCTTAAAAGACTATTCTATTGTACAAAAAAACATTTAAAACGCTAGATTTTACATAAATTTCTAATTAAGATTTTAATATTTGAATTCTAATAAATTCATATACTAATAATTTGAAACATTTTAAAAATTCTTTATCAATTTATACTAAAAGTAGAAAAATAGATGAGTTCATAAGCTCTCGCTAAAAATGAGAAAAGAAGATTAATTTCTTAATTTATATAACTAATCTAAATAGAAAATCGTAATTAAATTAATATTTTAGCTAAATTTGATTAAAATAATATAAATTTTGATTTATACCAATATTTATAATGGGGATTTTTTATATTTATATTTTTTTCCAATTTTATCTTTTAAATAAAAGTATTTTAAATTAAAATAATTATTTTACTATTTAAATGATCGTTTTTTTTTAAATTTTAACTGTTTTTCTTATTTGATTGTTTTCTTAAACTTAATATTTTTTCAATTAATTTTTATTTCAAAATAAAAAAAAACTATTTACAATAAAATTTTTATAATTTTATTGTAAATAATTTTTATTTATTTACGCCCATGTTACACATATATTTTCACTAATATAATATTAAAGGAATTGCGTTTATAAAATATACTAGTAATAATAATAAATATATTTAATGTTTAAAAAGATGCTAAAACTGAGAAAAGAAAATATACAGTGTAAAACCCAAACTTTAACACCAACTAATATTTTTTAAATACTTTAATGGTTTCCATAACTATATTCGCATGTTAACGGAAGTATCTTATTTGGTGGTATGGGTTACCTAATTTACCGCTCTATTATTTTCAAAAGATTGGTCAACATGTCAATTCTAAGTTATTTCATCACGAGTAATTACTTTTATTAAATATCACTTATTTAAAAACTATTAATCTTAATCTTGTGTTTGAAATGTAATCCAATTCATCTCTAGAAAAAGTCTTAATCTAGTGTGACACTATTGACGAGGGCGGGGAGTGATCACGGATGCAAGAGGCACACACAAGGAGTGGCTCTTGACAGACTTCTAGTGAAAGGGATACATGGACGAATCGAATATACACCAGAATAAGAGAAAGATCTAGAGACTGTACAGGTATGAGACTACACAGTTGAAGGATAGCTTAAAAGAAATTGATTTGACTACTCATATCAACAAATGCATTTGCTTTTCGGTAGCCAAACCCATAAGAACTCCATGGTTGTGCGAACTTAGCCTGAAGTAATTTGAGATGGGTGACCTTCTGAAAAATTTTCTCGTGTCTAAAAAAAATTAACTTTGAGTTTAATTTATTTGAGTTGCCTATTAAAATAACTACATTTTCTTAAAGACTCTATTAATATTTGCAATAAAAAACAGTTCCTATTATAATTTGAATTTAGTTGTTTTAATTTGTTTTTTCATATTTTAGAAAAAGATATTAAAATATCTGAATCTGCACCCTATCAATTTTCTTTCTGTACCTTTTCAAAAAAAAATTCCAGAATAGGAATGAATAAGTACTTTTCAGAAAATTAAGGTGAGTGTTTTTCGGAAAAAAAATATTTTCAAAATGAAGGGGTGCAAGAAAAAAAATTATGGAATGCAGGAAGAAACAGCCTTAAGATATTTGTGCCACCCACAAACAGCTCAACGTCAAGCCCACAGAGCCCAATTAAATAATGGTTATTTCTTTCTGCACCCCTTATTTTCGTTATACACCACTAATTCAACATACGAAATGTATGAATTTTCCTTATTGGTGTTTGATTTTACCCTAATTGGACATCAAGCCCACAACAAAGTTCCCATAGGAGAAATCCACAATGTTATGCCAATTTATTTTTCAACTAACATAATTCGCCTAACCTAAGTGTGTAGTTCCTGATACAACGTCTGCATTGGTTGCTTCCTTCATCGCTGTGCTGTCCGTAACTGTCAGCGGCATTGAGAAAGGTGACAACAAGATATGGCAGAGAGAAGAAGCAAAGAGCTTTTGCAGTTGGAGCATAAGGGCACGCCCCTTTCTTCCTTAGGTCTGTATCTTTCTTCAATGAAATTTGCTTTCTTATTTTCCCTTTTCTTGGGCACTCATGATGAATTTGCCTTTTGTTTGTGCAGAATCCGCTCTTCTTCTAAGTGGCAATAAAAGAGAAGCAGACGCTCAAACTCGGAAACTCCCCTCTCATGGCACTCCCCTCACTGCTCCACTTCCCCCAAGCCAACGTACTGTTTCAATTTCATCCCAAATCTTTAAATTTTACATGTTTTTATTAAGGCATGCCTCAAGCATTGGTTAATCACTCTAAAGTAAAAGTCGGTTATGGATGCTTGTTCTTTAATCTGCTTATGTTTCTTTTCCGTTATTTTAGCAAGTTAACTGATGACTGAGATACGTCTCTATGCCTAGAGTCTACCATTATAATACGTCTCTTACTGTACACAAGGCCCTTTCAACTACTTCAAAATCAATAGATTTAATTAATAGCATTAGATTTCTCAACGATTTGTGTAATTTTTCTAGAATTACCCTTAAAACTATTGGATTTCAGTTTTTGTTCCGGCCTAGCACAAGGGTGATGATCATGTACCTCCATGGAGAGTCTCTTGATATGAGATATGAGCCTTCAAGCGAATGCTACGGGTTTGATGTTCTTTAAGTAGTCTTCTTGCTGTGTACAATACGGGGTGGCAATTGCAAGGATTCTATGGATCATGTTAGTGAGAGGAAAGCTAAGAGGTGTCTAAGATTAGAGAAATAAATAGCACACCTTATGTAGGCTAATGTGAAACATTTTCAGTCTTTTTGTCTGTGCGTGATGGTGCCAGTCGGGTTTTTTCTGCCTGCTCACAAGGGGTTTTGTAATTGTTTTACAACTATTTTGTATATTATTTGTCTCTCGAGAACTTTCCATCACTTAATTGCTAAACTTTTGGTTTGAAGGAAAACTAAACATGTAGGTGACAGACAGAAAAAATATAATGTTGTTACCTTTAACCTGATCAATATTTCACTCTTCAATTGGGTTTATATTACACTGCCCGGTCATATTCCGCTTATAAGCATTAGTCTAATTATTTTCAGTATGTAGCACAACTCTAAGAAGACTAAGTTATGAAATTTTGTTTGCTGATGCAGTTTTAGGGAAGGTTAAAGACTTTTTGGGAGTGATGTCAGAAGCAAATAAGCGGCTGGAACTTGATGCAAAGGTTAAATCTGGGTTTCTGAACGATTCCATTTTTTTGACTGCTTTTCAACTATTTTGTTTCTCTACTTCTTTTTTTCTCATTTCATAGCTCTAAATATATCCATATTCACACACATAAATATATTGCCTGTAGGAACATCCAGAGAATTACGATATTGAAGAGCTAACTGGAAACGAATCTGAAGTTATTGAAATGGTCAGTGTTAGTCACACTCTATTTTCTCTCTTTGTACACCTAGCTGTGTATATATATTACTGACTTGCAAATGATGAATTAAACTATTTATTTTTCTTTAATTTTCAATTCTTGCAGGATTTGATGCTTGGTGTCGCTGATCTTAAGACACCGGAGGCAGTGGCTGCTGCTGAATCTGCAATTTCCACTTGTCAGCCTGTGATTTCATTGGCTGCTGATGGTAGTGAAACAGATTCGGAGGATAGTGGTGCTGATGATGACAGTGAGGATGATGAAAATGAAAGCAGTGAAAATTATTGCAAAGATGGAATCGATGGTGAAAATGGAAATGGGTCTGTAATTAAAGAATCTATTTCTGGTAAGGATAATATTCATGAAAAACAAAAGGGAACTGGTCATTCCAAGAAACGTCCAAGGATTGTTGAGCTCTCGTGAGCCTATATGGTTTTTTAGGATTAGATCCTCATGCATACTGAGATGATTTCGATCAGTTACACTATATTTCGATCTGGTTGGTTGGACTTATACTGAATTGAAATATAACCATAGCCTCCCACACGTATGAGATGATACAGTGGAAAAGCTTCCATTCTTCAAAATGTACAGTTCTCTATTTTTACGGCCTCTAGGGCAGGGGCAACCGGTAAAAGGACAATGCTTGACATTGTTATACAGTTCTATTTTTAAATTAATGCGTACTTGCGTTATTTAAATTACCGTCCTTGTGAATTTTTCTTCCTCAGCGAGTGAGAAAAGAAGACAACACAGAAGAAACAATCTCAAGAACCAATACACCAAAATTAAAAACGTCCATCTTATCTGAAATGTGTCCATGCATTGCATACTCAGGTGCCATATATCCACTGCGTAATACCAATACGAGCATATTTTAGCTTAATTAAGCAAAATCTTTTCACAATCACCAACTTTTCTGTAGTTTTCAACTGCCTAACCCAATAATTCCATACTATTGGCGCGAAAAAAGCTATAACACATTTGAATACTTACAGCTTTCCCACACTTGTGTATGTGTTTTCATGAGTTTGATTCATACCGAGCTGTCTTGCCAAACAAAAATTAGATTTTTTAGGATTCATTTTTTCGTCCAAGAGAATATTACTTGGTGTAAGATTACGATGCACAATACGCAATTGAGAATATTTATGGAGGTAAAAAAATTCCCCGAGCAATGCCTGGAATGATTTTGTGACGTTTTTCCCAATCTAACTCTTGGTTTCACCTGCATACGCAAACATGCAGTTAGAGGTATG
This sequence comes from Vigna reflexopilosa, assembly GCA_027742785.1. Lineage (NCBI taxonomy): Eukaryota > Viridiplantae > Streptophyta > Magnoliopsida > Fabales > Fabaceae > Vigna > Vigna reflexopilosa. The sequence goes on along the minus strand of CM050917.1, from coordinate 40,919,333 downwards.
GTCCAATTAAACATACATTTAAATTGAGCTTACGAAATATGAAGCAATCAAGGCTTTTATTATGAACAAATTCATGGACAAGTAGTCTTTCTATTCCTTCCATACAGAAACCATGCAGCTTAACTACGTTTGGGTGCCGAAGCTTGGCCGCTATAAGCACTTCATTCTTGAATTCTATACTTAATTGTTCAGAACTCCTTGACAACCTTTTGATGGCAATCTCTTGTTCATTCAAAAGCCTACCCTTAAAATGTTTCAGTCAGGAATAGTAAGCTCTCCATGACATATTACTGCAATCTTACCTAGACAGGGACAAAATACATCATTTAAACTTTAAAAGAGTTTGACAGAATAAATTACATAATTTATTACAAAAATATCACACCGTCAACTTTTTATACAAATTATGATTAAAACTAATATAAAACTTTTCTTATTTATTATAAAAATGTAACCATATCAACTTTCTATATCAATTATAACTATAATGGGTATAAAGAGTTTCTTTTTTATTATAAACATGTTATCATGCTCACTTCCTATACTTGGTATATTATAAACAATATAAATAGTCGTTATAAATATTTTCGCACTAGTATTTATTTGGTACTTTAATTTGAAATATATAAAATTATAATTTCTTTATTTAAGAGAAAAGAATAATTTAATTTGATATTAAATATGTGTTAATATTATGTTTTTTGTTAAATCTTTTTTATAATTTTAAAAAATTAATTAATTGATAGTAAAATAGTAAGAAATCAAGTATTAGTATAAAGATATATCCGTTTCCAGTAAAAGTCAGAATGAGACAAAATTTTAATACAAGTTGAATTTACGATTAAGGATGGAAATAAATATTTTCTTTTTAGGATAAGTATGAAATAAATAAACGCTTTCCTGTCCTGTTTGTTATCATCACTGATATGGACACTCACAAAAATACTAATGTTTTAATTATTTTATTTTTTAATTTAAAATAATAATACGTATGATTGTATTATGAAAATAATGAAATCGTTTTTAAAATTTATATTTGGTTGCCGGGTTTAAAACGAAACACGTTTAATTTTTTATTTTATTTTGATGTGGAAGTAGAAACAGAACTCTCTCAAGTCAAAAGGGGGGGGGGGGGGGGGACCTTAATGTTTAGTAGGTGATATTGATCTCGACAGGTTTCTAAAAAGCATATATTTTACATAGTTGACGGACTAGAGGAGGACTTAAGTTAACCATATATCTCTTAAATAAAGTTGACGTGAAAATAGGATAGTTCAAATTAAATGCAGACGCTGATTAAGTCGGTCCATTTCCATGTCCCACACTCCATAGTTTTAATGTTGTTTTGTTGTGGTGAATGAAATAAAAGAATAAACTCTAAAATTAGTGAAACAATGGTTGACTTGTCAGAAATTAATAGTCTTCCATTCACATCTCTTGGTACGGAAAAGTGTGGTGCTTTTTTCGGACAAGTGCTTCAAACATTTTTTTTTTCCAGTTAAGAAAATTGCACCAGGTATAACTTATTCAATAACATTTCTCCCTCAAAACTTAACAACAATAAAAAATCATTAAAGAGCAGCTTATACAGCAAGAAACGAACATGTATTAAACAAATGTAGTAATTAGTAACATTGCTTTTGAGATTCTTCTTAATCTCAATATATAAACCAAGGGAGTGATGAAAATCTAGCGAGGATATGGGTCAGTAATTGAAGCCTCATTGATGGAATCTTGGTCTGATCTATTGGTGGATTCTCTTGATCTTGTCGTCCCTGAATTAATCTCCCATAACTGCATGTCTGCAAAGATTCCAGACATGGCACTCCCATAAAGTGCAGGTGCCATAGGTACTTGCAGACTGAAAGAATGACTATTCAGCATGGCTACAACGGAAGCCATGGTGGGTCTCGCAGCTGCATTGTCTTGTACACACAGTAACCCAATATGGACGCATCTCATTATTTCACTTTCTGAACCATTGTTTAATGTAGGATCTACAATATTTCTTGCTCTTCCTTCCCTCCAACTTCGCCATGCCTGCATGCATGCATGCATCAATTTTTTCACTCACGTAAGCTTCTCAAATTTCATACTTCCAACTCTAAACAACATAAATATGGAACAAAATTCCGACTTACAATATCGCGTAGATCTCCCGTTTCCTCTCCATGTTGAATGCTACTGATTTTCTGGCCACTTACAATCTCAAGAATTAATACACCAAAACTAAAAACATCTGACTTCTCTGAAAACTGTCCATGCAATGCATACTCAGGTGCCATATATCCACTGCATCAGAGTGGAGTATGAACAAAACTTAGTTAAACAAAACCATTTTACAATCATCTTCGAATATATATACCGCAGTTTTCAGTTGCTAATTAGTTTTACTTACTATGTCCCAACAACTCTCTGTGTATCTTCATGAGTTTGGTCCACAACAAATAACCTTGCCAAGCCAAAATCTGCTATCTTTGGGTTCATCTCTTCGTCTAAGAGAATGTTACCAGCTTTGAGATCACGATGGATAATGCGCAATCGAGAATCTTGATGGAGGTAGAGAATACCTCGAGCAGTACCTGCAATGATTTTGAAGCGCCTATCCCAATCTAATTGTGCTCTCTTGGTTTCATCTGAATTTACACAGACAAGAGATACTTATGAAACTTAAGACTATGTAATTAAGCTAAGTGACAATCCATAACTGAAATAGCAGAGGTATGGTCCAATTAACCAGACATTGAAATTAAACCTACCAAATATGAAGTAATCAAGGCTTTTATTTGGAACAAATTCATAGACAAGTAGCTTTTCTCTTCCTTCCATACAGAAACCAAGTAGTCTAACTAAATTTCTGTGCTGAAGTTTGACCAGTAAAAGCACCTCATTCTTGAACTCTGCATCTCCTTGTCTAGAATTAGCTGACAACCTTTTGACGGCAATCTCTTGTCCATTGGGTAGCATACCCTGAAAATATATCAGTAAGGAACGGTAAGTTGTCTGCAAGTAGCCTATGTATGTATACCATATTTTGAAGAAGTTATACCCTGTAAACAGCTCCAAATCCACCCTGTCCGAGTTTATTAGAATCAGAAAAGTCATTTGTAGCATCTCGTATGATGTTAAATCTGATTTGCAATGGCTCAGAAGCGTCAATTCTATCATCATCACCATCATCATCTAGTTCTTCTTGTTGAGCTTCACATATGGAACGGTTTTAAAATAGTAAGTTTCTGTTGCGTGATGCCAGAGCAATCTTAAAATAACCTTTCTCCCAATGAACTTATAAAAAATTCAATGCAGTCTAAAAGTAACGTTGTAATTTTATAAGGAAAAACATGTTTTGATACATATTTTTTTATAACATTCTGATGGAACACATCGTATTATTTTTTTATTGGTTGATTATTCTAAATCTAAATGAAAAAACACGGTCTACTCTTTCAAAATATTGTAAAAGAATAATTTTAAATGGTTACTGACTTCCCCTGCAGTTGACTGTTCCTAACAGCAATTGAGTAAAGCATGTTTTGAATTAGTTATTTGAAAATTATTATTTTTTTGGAAACTGGGCTCTTTATATCTCACACGATTTAATTTTCGGAATCACTCTTTTAACAAACTTGATATATCTATCTACAAATATTTCGATCAAGTTATGATGTTAGATTGAGTTGATAGTATTTAAATCTCTGCCATAACCATTACATAGAAAACATGTCACGGTAAACCAGTGGTTCCACTTACTTTCAAACTTTTTCCGTGGCTTCCTCGCTGTTAAACGAATGTAGATAAAAATAAGCACCGCGAAAACAATTACAACAACTGGTACTGCTACTGCTATGACGATGATAGTTGTGTTGCTCTTTCCTGCACAATTCAGAATCCTCAGAGGGACATTGCGCAGATAAATACCATATATAAAACATCAACAAATCCAATAACTAATTACTAAGGCCATCTCAACACGGTTTGTTAAAACTTATTACTTCATAGATCCTAATTCCTAAAGAAAAACTCAATTTTTAAATATTACGAAATCTAGAAACATATATTGTTTCTTATAAAGATGGTTGGTTTCATCAAATACAGACGTAACATTTATTGTTTCTTTATAGCACGCAGCAGAATGATATTTGGGTATCTAATTTTTAAAACATGTGACTCACATTTTTCATTTTTATCAATTTTTTTTATTGCATTGTATTAGACATAATTTGAAGGAAAAAGATATCTGAAAAAACAGAACAGTCCCAACTTCCATCCAACCCTTTTTTTTATGAGCAAAGAATTTATATATAACATAAAATGAGATAATTTAACTAATTACACAATATTTACAATCAGTAATCTCATAAATATAGATCTAAAAACACTTAAAATAATAATGAATAAAGACACATAAGGGTATATTGTTAGTGTTTCACAAAATGAGGATCTCCCTACCACCACTAGTATCAATATTTCTTTTATCTCCCACTAGTACTAGTTGTCTGTTAGCATTTGACGGTCTATTATTTTCACTCTCTGACTATGTATTTATCAATTTTTTGGCTACCTAAGAGCATATTACTTTTTTCTGTCATATGAATATTGAAAACAAAACCAGACAATTATCGATCTTATTACCTAAAAGCTGTCTTAGTTGAGTACCATATATTGGGTGATCTATATATACACGCTGTTTGACCAACTTAGTCAACATATAGATATAAGTGTTAACACACCCGAAAGCCACATTTAACCAAACTACTACACTAGAGGTGGAAGAAGAAAATGTTTAAATAAATTCTGTAACACAGGTAAAAACTGTACATGCATGAGTTTAGTTCAGCAAGAGCAATATAATTAATTGAGATAGTATAAGAAGTAGTACCGGTGGTGGAAGGAGGAGGAGCTGGTGGTACAAATGCTGGATTTCCATAGAACTTAAAGGAGGTTTCGAACCTCATATTACAACTTGGTCTAACAACCCTACCACCTATCTTGTCTTTACAACAATCTATTGGGATACGTTCAATGGACTGAGACAAGCAATCAGCGCACTCTGACTCTTCCAAGTCCGGTGTGCACTGAACTAGACCATATATGACCTTAGAACCTGATGATATACCATCTGCACGATACTTAACACGAGAGTCACCTGATGCAGCTATTCGACTTAGGTTACGTAGCAAGGTGTTGACATCTTCATTGAACTGATCCAAATCCGATGCATTTCTGTCGTTGTTAGCATAAAAAGCAGGTCCAATTTCCATAAGGCCGAATATATTGCGGTCTGAGTAGCGCAACATACACTGCTCATCCTCGTACCAACCAATTGCTTCCTTTCGGTTTGGACAAAGTTCAGTGAGATTGGTCCTGGAACCGTTGAGGCATGTGCGGCAGTTCTCTGGCTGAACATCTCCTCTACACAGCCCAATGGCGTACACTTTATCAGTGTTTTCGCCGTTTGTGAAATTGTAGAAACCGTAATCGATTTCTGTATTGGAAATGAGAGTGGACAAAAGGGTGTTGAGGTTGGTGTGGTAGGTGCTGTTGGCCGTGTAGTCTCCTCTATCGTTATCATGATCACAGAAGTAGTGGAAGTTTTGTGTAGTGTTGGCTGCTGTAACTTGAGATATAGAATTTGTTATCAGAAGACAAAAGAGAAAGTAAAGTAGCCTTGGCGAAAGCTGAGCCATGTTGGATTGTTGATTGTTTTGTGAGGAATAAGAAAAAAAATGGGATGAGAGGAACCTTTATCAGATAGAATAAGTTTAGTGGTTAAGTCCATGAAACTTCCATAGTTACTAGCTTCTTCACGTATCATTGACGCTTTCAAATTCAGTTTGCCTTGTATTAGTCAAATGCAACAGTTTCAATGAAATTTCTCTAATTTTTTTAGCTAAATTAATCACCTTTTTTTTGTCGTTTATATCCTTATTAATTTTAATTAGTTTACCTAAATAAATTATAATATAAAAAGTTAATTATAAAATAAAAAAAAATATTATAAATAATTTGTTAAAATAAAATAAAAAATATTATTTTTCTTATCTCTCCTAAACAATAGTAAACCACAATTAAAAAAAGGGGAAACTTAATAAAACCCAAATAATTATTAAAAATTTAATTAAAAGTTCTCAAATTTATCATAAATTTAAAATTTAATTTAATTTTTTTATTTTTCTCTTTTAGCCGTGTTTATAATATTTTTTTTTTTAACAAACTCAACTTTGAACCATAAACTCAAATTTCAACTTTTAATTGACTTAAGGTGGTTTAAAAAAAGAAGCAAATCAAGGGTTGTGCTTTAGTATATTAAGCTCCATTTAAACTCTTCTTCCAATAAGGAGTCGGGTAGAGCTAAAATGCCAATCCATGTTACCCAAAAATAATGTTTGTTTTATGGCTCGAGTAAGTCGTAAAAACGAACTTTTACACCACTTTATATTATCAACAACATTACTATACCCCTCAAACACTAATTTTATTTTACACTTTTACTTTTGGAAAAATTAAACTTTTTTCCCCCTACTTTGTATTTAAATGTAACGAAAGATATGAGTGTCAATTTCTTAAATAAAATTGTTTCATAAAAGGCGAGTTTGACGTGTTTATTAAATAATTTTTTTTTATGAGAAAACATACAAGTAAAACATTATACAAAACTCATAAAAATCTAATTAAAAGGAATTTATTGAAATTTGTATAATTTTAAATATCAAATTGTTCTTTTTTATTTTTTTTATAATCTCAATTTAATATGATCAGATTTTATTGTCTTCTAAAACATATTTATTAGAATACTATAAATAATTAGTATATAAAAATTATGATCTAATACCACAATACCTTTTTATTTAAAATACATATTATATTAGTATAATCAAAAGTCAAATATTATTTAAAATTAAAATATTTTTTTTAAAGTATTGTTAACTTAACTAAACGTTATCAAAATTTATTTACATTTAAATAAAATATGTATTTTCTTTTACTTATAATATGAATGATAGTAACTTATTGTGTTAACATAATACGAACTTCGAGTATTTAACTTTATCACTCGTACAAGGAGTGTCGTCTCAATCATGTAGAAAAATGATAAGAGAGGAGTCCACTGAACAATCTGCAAAAAAAGCGTGTCCATTAAGATAGCACGTGAACAAAGGAAGATATATGTCATCATGTCTTTGATGATGGACAAAATATCCCAACATTGTATGGTTGTCTAGTGAGCCAGAGTTTGGACAATCAATTATAGTATCAGTGATTAACGAGTCTCATTAGTTATTAGACAAGTCGATCGATCGTGTAACAGTTCGGATCATTCATTATCTTACTGCTGGAAACTCAAACTAGTGAACTCGACCAAACATTAAATAGGTTGACTAATCATAATTTGGATGAATATCTTACAACCTGGAGCGCTAACTTGTGAGTCTGACAAAAAATAAACAAGTTGACTAATTATACACAAACTCGTATCGATGTCTCACAATTGGAATTTCAAGTCACTGAGACTAATCAACCACCAAATAAGATGACTCGGCATGTACCAACTCAAATAACCAATCACCAGTTCAAAGAGTAGAATAATGAATCCAACCAGTCACATAACATACTGACCTAACACTTGATTTTGGAAACTAGCATATGGAATTAGTTTAGTGTAATGACACTTTTATAAACAAAAAATATGTACCAGTAATGGATCCATCAATAAAATATATTGATAATTATGAATTGTTATTATGGAAAGATATTTCTGTCGATAAATTTTGTGAGAAGTTTTTACTTTGTTTATAGGATGATAAAATTCTTCAATAATTTCATGGATAAACATATTAATTTAAACTACATTAAATAGAAAACTAAGTATTTATTTTTAAAATACAAATTTATACATGTTAATCATGAACATTTTATTAAAATTTTCATCATCGGTCTTTGTTGTTTAATATGATGAGGTAAAAATTCAAGGAAATGTTAATCCCAGATAATGTATTACTGTAAAAGAAAAAGTCATTCCAAAGGAAAAAAGAAGTTGTTGAAATCATATAACAAATGCACTTTCGATCTTCTTTTAATGAATCAAATAAAAAAATTTCAAAGGTCCCATATGTACTCATCCTTGTATGTGTTTAACATAAGCATTAGAGAGAGAGAGAGAGAGTGTACTGGACAAAAGTATTAAATGACGCAAATAAAGACCGTCTAGTATCAATTATCTTTTGTTAAGTTAATTAAAATGTTTAGAACTACTTCCAATTAAGTAACTGACTTGTAACACGTTATAGCCTTAGATAACAGTTGTCTATGCTTGTGAGCTTAATTGTTAATATACCATAACATTACTCATATCTATTTTTATTTTGTAAATTCTTAATTCTTCATATCAGATTTATAGAAATTTTTTACTTTTCTTTGTTATTCCGAGTGTATTTGTTACCAAATAAACTTTTAAACTCACTTTATATTTAGTATTTTACCTTTTAATTTCTTTTTTTTTCTTTTACAGATACAATTTTTTTTTCTAATAATTATATTATTCCTCAAAATGAAGTTTCCAAAATTAAAAACAATAAAAGTTTACACACACAAAGGGGAAAGTTGTCTCCAAAGTTACAAATGAAGTTGCTACAGCATATTTACGACAAGATTCTTCTGATGATGCAGCTATGCTAAGTAGAATTACCTTCAAATCATTCCTCTCACTCAAACAAAAACAGAAAAGGACACAACTAAACAACACAACAGGATGGACGAGACTCTATCTGCATAAGTACTTCCTGACGCATCGCGCTTATCTGCAAATAAACCAGAATAATCCAGTGACGGGAAATATACATCTAAGGGATATTATATAATTAAAAAAAGAACTATAATAATAAAAGTTAATAGTGATTTGTTATTAAATAGAAATTATTTTACGCTATTAATCATCATTAAACTTTTAGCAGAAGTGGAAATGAACATAATTTGACGAGTACGTACCTTCTGCTGAAGTGTTAGTAGTGACCATAGAAGGTGGCGAAAAAGAAGGTGATGGTGAGGGTGTGGGTGGTGGTGGTGTATATGTTTGAGCCCCATAGAAGAGAGAGGAAGTTTCATATCTCAGATTGCAACTGGGTCTAACAATTCTAGTTCCTATTTTACTATGGCAACAATTTGGGACTTCATTGATGGACTGAAGCAAGCAGTTATCGCAGTCGGGTCCAGACAAATCAGGCGTGCACTGCACAAGCCCGTAAATGAATTTGTTATCTGGTCCAGTTGCATTTGCTGTAGCATATTTGCTACGAGAGTCTCCTGATGCAGCTTTGCTCCTCAACCCATCAAGTAAGTCCTTTACCACTTTATTGAACTCCTCCGCTTGCGTTGCATTAATTGAACTCCACGCAAAATACGCAGGTCCAGTTTCCATAAGACCCAATATTTTGCGGTCTGAGTAGCGCAACATGCACTTCTCATCCTCGTACCAACCAATTGCTTCCTTTCGATTTGGACAAAGCTGACTGAGATTTCCTCTCGAATGTTCAAGGCAGTTGCGGCATTCATCTGGCTTAACGTCTCCTCTACACAGCCCAATGGCGTAGACTTGGTCAGTGTTTTCGCCCTTTGTGAGATTGTAGAAACCGTACTCGATTTCTGTGTTGGAAGTGAAAGTGGACAAAAGAGTGTTGAGGTTGGTCTCATAGGTGCTGTTTGCTGTGTAGTTTCCTCTATCATTTGTATGATCACAGAAGTAGTGGAAGTTTTGTGTATTGTTATCGGCACTGATTCCAGACATAAAAATTGTTATGAGGAGGAGACAACAGACACAGGAAAAAGATCTCAACGTAAGCACAGCCATATTGATTGTCTTCTGGGATTTAGAAGTAATCAACAATAGGATGTTGCTACTAATTTAGAGTCTTGTGAGATATGAATAAGCTTTTATTGGCATAGGATGTCATGTGACTAATTGGCTGAATCAAAATTCTGTGGTTGCTATAACACGATTTGGGTGCCCAGTGTGAAATTTACTTTTTCTTTTTTCCAAAAACAAGACTCTTTCAATTTGGTGCGTAGAACCTTGATGTGAAGGGACCAATATTGGTCTTAACAGGTTTCAGTAGCAAATTCTTAAGCTTTGTTGACTGACCCGAAGAGGACTTAATAATTCCACCTTTCTATTTTTGTTATTTCTTCAATTAATTAAAATGTTAGTTGGATGATTTTATATATTTTACTGGTTGTACAGTTTTTTATTTCTTATTATGAAAAAGAGACAAGATATAGGAACTTTCCGTAAAGAATGAACAAAAGAACTATATTGAAGGTATAGAAATGAGCAATTTCTATTTAATTTCTCAATTGTTATTCCATGTTAATTAAAAGAGTGACATCCATTGATGGAATGCATAAAATAAAATAAAATAAAATAGCGTAATTTGTAATTTATATTGTATCTTCTTTTTTGGGTGTTGAGTAAGAAGACCGTCATGGTGTGTCCTGGAAATGTCATGGTGTGTCCTGGAAATGTCATGGAAGGTGACAAGCAAAATCAAAATCTTGTCAATCGAAAGAAGTTTAAATAAATAAAAGATCGTGCCTGATTGGTTACTGCTGTAGAAAACTTCATGAAGATCGATGAAAACAATGAGTTTCAGTTTACGTGTTTCAATTATATATATTTTTTATTTGCTAAATTTTGACTATAACATTTTATTGGTTATTAAACAAATGCGCAGTTTGGATAACTCATTTCAAATTTAAATGTTTTTCTGTTATGTTTTGTTTAATTGGTTTGCCAACCAAGTCAAATATAATATGTGAAGTAGAGATATATTTTTCAATGTTTTTTAATTCTTTAGGCATATTTTATTTAACTTTTTCATGAAAAGTTATTTTTTTTTTCTAAAAACTGGGTATTTATGTTGACTGAGACTAAGGGGAGACTCAAGTCAACCACTTCTACTTTTTGTTGTCGCTTTTTCAAATAAAACGCGGTTTTGATGTTTCTTGTATCTTTCATTCAAATATTATCTATTTTAAGCAATCGCGTGTGCGAAATGTTCAAATCTTAGATACGTGATCGTCCGGTTTAAATACACGTGTATTCTGTATGTACATGAACAAAAATTATTAGGCCCAAAAGCCTATAAATTCAAAATTATCTTATATACCAACTCAATTCTCTTATTCAACTTTATACTTATATTCTATGTTTTTTGGATGAATTTTCCCTCATTTTCAACAATTCTGTGTTCTTAAAAGTACTACCTTTTCTATGTCAAGAGAGTCATGCTCCTTTTCGATAATATATGACAACTAATGTATTAGAGATCATATTACTGGAGTTTTATAAATGAATCATGTAATAAGTGCTTTAATAAGGCACCTCAATATTTTTCTTCACTCTTTACTCCTTATTCATTACTCCTTATTCATGTTAACAAATCAAGCTTTTGTGAATAATTTATTCACGTATTTTATATGTATTTTATGCAATGAAACATTATAATTTATACATTCTATTTGTATTCTTCATATCTAAGCTTTAATTTCTGTTATCAAAACAATTATTACATATTAACCAATAAACTTTTAACCCTTGAACAACAAAACATTCAAATAAATTAATTATTCATAAACAATTCATTTTTTATTCTATTTAAGTTTACTTAACAAAAATTTCTCGTAAATTTAAATATTTCTTTCACATTTATCCCAATTAATTCTTTGTAATTATTGAATTAAGTAAGAGTAGTATGACATACATTGACATTCATTTGATATATCTAACAAAGATAAAATAATCTTAAAATAATAAATTTTTGTAGTTTTTCAAAAAAGAAAAAAGTAAAAGGAAATAATATCAAATGAATGGAAAAAAATGATTTGTGTCAAAGTATCATTTCTCTTACTGAATAACATAGCAGGACATAATTTTGTAAATATGTTTGCAACTTCTTATGTTACTTGTTCACGACATTATCTTCCTTTACTTGCTCTTGAATGTAATAAAATGTACATCAATGTACTTACTTTTTTCATGGTTAATTGAGTTCTTTGCAACCTCGGTTGTCAACTTGTTATCTATTTGAATTATTGTCCCTCTTTCTTATTTCAGTTCTAATTTGCTTAGAAGATTTCTAAGTCATACTACATGACAAATACTTCATGATGTTGCAAATACTCGACTTTACACATAGACAATGTTATTATTGTTTGCTTCTTTGAGAATCAAGTTAACATTGTGTTACCCTTAAAAAATACATACCTAAATGTGTTTTTCTAGTCATTTACATCTTTGCACAATTACTGTCTAAGTATCTTACTAGTTGTTTGTTGTTTGACCTAGTATAGCATAGACTCAATGACACCGTTCTTCAGACATACCTCAAGGTTTTTCAATGTGTGTAGCCTCCATATTCCAACATTTTATAGTAAGTTTGGCCTTCGTTAAATAACCAAGACTTCCAACCAAACTTTAATACTTGCTAGCATTCTCGGTTTCCAACACCAAAACTTTGAGAGCTTTGGTAACTTTTGACTCTTACAATATAATATCTCTTAATAAGTTAGTTAAAATGTTTTGAACTACTTCCTGTGTTAACTAATTTTTTTTTCTTTTTAGATGGGGAATGTTAGTTGTTACTTATAGTCTTGTATAAGAGTTGTTCGTGCTTGTGAACTTCATTGTTAATATACCATAACATTACTGATCGTATCTATTCTTATTTTGTAAATTCTTTATTCTTCATATCAGATTCAAATTGTACTTTTTTCCTTTATTATTCTGAAACTTAATTTCACACTTCAGTTTTTAATTAACATTTTAAATGCAATCAAAATGAAGTCTACAAAATTACACACACAAAGGGGAAAGTTGTCTCCAAAGTTACAACTGAACTTGCTGCAGCATATTTAGGACAAGATTTTCCTGATGAAAAAGCTAGATATGCTAAGTAGAATTACTTTCAAAACATCTTCTCCTGGGGTTCCTCACTCAAACAAAAACAGAAAAGGATACAACAAACAACCAAACAACAGTATGGACGAGACTGTATCTGCATAATTACTTCCTGACGCATCACGCTTATCTGCATAATAAACCACAATTATCCAGTTACGTGAAATATACATCTAAGGGATATCATATAATTAAAATAAAAACTACACATTTACATTATCATCGGTCAATTAATTTTTATAATAATAAAAGTTAACACTGATTTGTTATTAAATAATAATTATTTTACGCTATTAATCATCATTAAACTCTTAGTAGAAGTGGAAATAAGCTACCTTCCGCGGAAGTGTTAGTAGTGACAATAGGAGGTGGAGAGAGTGACGGTGATAGTGATGGTGACATTGATGGTGTATATGCTTGAGCCCCAAAGAAGGGAGAGGAAGTTTCATATCTCAGATTGCAACTGGGTCTAACAATTCTAGTTCCTATTTTACCGTGGCAACAATTTGTGATTTCTTTGATGGATTGAATCAAGCAATTTTCGCAGTCGGGTCCAGACAAATCAGGCGTGCACTGCACAAGCCCGTAAATGAATTTGTTATCTGGTCCAGTTGCATTTGCTGTAGCATATTTGCTACGAGAGTCTCCTGATGCAGCTTTGCTCCTCAACCTATCAAGCAGGTCCTTCACCACTTTATTGAACTCCTCCGCTTGCGGTGCATCATTTACATTCCACATAAAATACGCAGGTCCAGTTTCCATAAGACCCAATATTTTGCGGTTTGAGTAGCGCAACATGCACTTCTCGTCCTCGTACCAACCAATTGCTTCCTTTCGATTTGGACAAAGCTGACTGAGATTTCCTCGCGAATGTTCAAGGCAGTTGCGGCATTCATATGGCTTAACGTCTCCTCTACACAGCCCAATGGCGTAGACTTGGTCAGTGTTTTCGCCCTTTGTGAGATTGTAGAAACCGTACTCGATTTCTGTGTTGGAAGTGAGAGTAGACAAAAGAGTGTTGAGGTTGGTCTCATAGGTGCTGTTGGCTGTGTAGTTTCCTCTATCGTTGTTATGATTACAGAAGTAATAGAACTTTTGTGCATTGTTATCGGCACTGACTCCAGACATAAAAATTGTTAGGAGGAGATAACAGACACAGGAAAATGAGCTTAATGTATGCACAGCCATATTGGTTATCTTCTGGGATTCAGAAGAAATCAACAATAGGATGTTACTGCTAATTTAGAATCTTGTGAGATATGAATCAGCTTTTATTGGCATTGGATGTCAAGTGATTAATTGGTTGAATCAAAATTCTTTGGTTGCTAACTTTATAACACTATTTGGGTAGCCAGTATGAAATTTAGTTTTTCCTTTTATTTTCCTCTTCTAATTCAATTTAGTTTTTATACTATTATTCTGGTATCCACCGAAAGTTTGGTTTTCTTTATTAAGTACAGTGAATTAGATAACACGCCATTTAAATAATTAAACATAATTAAAATATATGTCCCACTTAACTTCTCTACATAACTTATATTAAAACATATAAATAATCTAAACATATCGTTTCATACAGCAAACAAAGCTTATCAACGAGCTATTGATTTGGATTTTTGGAACTAAATCTCAAATATAAATTTTGTTTAAAAAACATAATTGAGAAAACATGTTTCCACAAGATATACATTAATACAAAAAAGACTTTTGATGTGTGTTATTTTGGACATTCAACATCTAATTTAGATTAACTTTCCGGATGTAAATTTTGATGTCAGACCCCTCCTTACGTAATGGAGATTTCAATGTCGCCGTTGAGATCCATCATGCACAAAATTGCATCATAAGCCAAAATTAATCTGTGTAAACGAAATTTAATAGGTGCAAATAAAATTTAATCGGTACAAACTAAAGTTAGTTAGTGCAAAATAAATTAATTTGAAGAAAATCAATCAAACATACCTTGTAATAGCAATGACGAATTTGAACGAAACGAAAACCTAAACAAAAATGTCAAAGAAAGTGAGGCTCGCATTCTGAGTTTGAGGTTTAAAAGGGCATTTGACGTCACCATCTCTCCCCCACCGACGTCTAATTGCTAAAAAAATCTATTTTGATGCTACTTTTTGAGTATTTTTGTAACTTATTGACGTCTGAAAAAGGAGATCCAACATCTAATATCTAAAAGAATGATTTTTCAATTTTGATTTTACAGAGGCAGAGAATTTGACGTCTGGTATGGAGGGTGACGTCTATTTCATAAAAAAATTAATATTGACGTTTAAAATGAAGTATTTTCAAACTTTTTTGACGTAAAGGGGGAGTCACGTCTATTTTGTAAAAAAAATTAATATTTGTGTTTAAAATAAGTATTTTCGGATCTTTTTGACGTCTGTGGAGAGAAAGCCGACGTCTAATATGAATTAGACGTGAGGGGTTGTAGCTGACGTCTAAAAATAATAAAACATTGATTTTTCAGTTTTATATGCAGACAATTTGACGTCAAATCCTAGGGAACCGACATTTATATCTTAATTGATGTTTGGTCCTGAAGAATCGACGTCTATAATAACATTTTATCTACAAAACTGTCATCGATTATTTTTTACATTGAATTTTCTTTTGTTAAACGTTAAACACATGACGTTAAACGTTATTTCAGCATCAGTGATAGTTAAATAATTTTTATTTTACAATTATTCTAAGATAAAACTAACAGACAAAATGTAGATTACACAGTTATTTAACAACATATATAATTCTACTAAAAATGAGCTTAAAAAAATTGTAAGAAGAAAGACTAAAGTGTCTCTAATTAGAGTGAGTTGTGAGAAAGAATGGGTCTGCGTTGATTATTCAAGTGAAAAGTGTAGTATTTTCCTCTACTCATTAACAACTATGGCGTGCTCCCTTTTTTTCTGTGTTGTTTTTTCCTTGCCTCATTACGGAGATTGATGTGATGGAAGACTTAATCCATTAAAAATGTTCATACTTTTACATTTCTATGAATTTATTTTATTATATTATTATGAAAAAAAAGGATAACAGACAAAAAGAATTTGTCTTGGATAAATATCAGTCAATAACAAACATGAGGATGAACTAAGATGAAATTATTTTAAATATAAACTCTAAGTATGCAAAATGTTCAGATAAAAAAAAGTTGAAGTGAATAATAATTTAAACAAAATTGTTTATATAAAAGACATTAATAGTATCTTGGAATGAATTTGAATTTCATAAGCGGGTGAAGAAAAATATGCAAAAGAGTGTCCATTAATTATAACTTCCTCTGTCAACTATGAAAGAGTGGCCCTGAAGAAAGAAAGATGAAAAGTCAGGCATTTGAACAAATAGAAAATGAGGGAGCAAAAAGGACCACGCTAACCCAAGACAAAACATAGATATTCTGCACAAAAAATCAAGATATGTGTTATTTAGGTCCCTTTAATTAACTTCTCTAAGATAAAAAAAATTAGCTGTAAAATCAAGATCTTTGTTAATTAATTTAGTTGTAAAATAAAAAATATTATATGTCTAAAGTAATAGGTATTAGTGAGAAATCCAAACACTACTTTATGTGCTTGAAAGTGGTAAAAAATTAATATGATCCGTTTTAGGTTCAATCTTATCTTTCAGGGATATAGAGTATGAACCTTCCTATCATAAAATTCAAGTAGTGGTTTAAATATTTTTGATAATTGGAACAAAAGAAAATCATTCTATAAAAAACTATTTGACATTCAAATCAATATAAAAGAATTTTAAAATTTATAAGAATGAATAGTAAATATAAATTATATTGTACTCTTTTAGGAAAATACCATGAATGTTTATAATATTCCTAGACTTATGAAATATATTATAAAATAGAGAGTATTAAAGAATACCACTAAATAATACAAACTTATTTGTGATAAAATTAAAATAATATACCATTTAATTAGATTAACCATATATTATGTTGATATATGATATAAAATGATATTAATATATGATATAATTAATATTTGATCATATATTTTATTAATAATAATAATAATAATAATAGAATAAACAAATATTTTTCTCAATATTAACTATTCAATTAAGATTAATAATGTTGAATGCACTTTGTTGAATCATATATGCTCTTTTAACGTATTTGTTAAGGTGGATAAGTGTACAAGTCTTCCCAAACTTAAAAGTTTGATTAGCAGGTTAAATGAACATGTTGTGTCTATAATTAGTCCTTTGACCAAGTTGTAGTCATCTTATGCTCAAAGTGGATCGGTTTTTTAGCCATGCTATAGATGGTTATCTTTGACCACATTAAAACTTGTGGGTGTCTTGTCTTTAAGGTCAACCTGTGAGTGCTTATTTTGATGTGACTTTGGTCACTTGTTCCATTTTTTTGAGGTGTTGAGGGGTTTTCTGGTTAGCATATTTGATGTCTGGTTATAATTGTCTTTAGTTGAAAAATGTCTCTTTGCATTAAATAAACTTAATAAAATGAATTATGTGTTACCATTGGTGGTTACAAGCGAGAGATGAAGCACCAAGGGTTCTGCTCGTTCTCCAAATGTGAGATCGATATAAAATATTAATACCTTTAAAATTATGAAAAAGTGATATTTATGATAATATAAACAAAATTAAGCAATAATAAATTAATCAAGTTATTATATCTTTTAATTTATTTTTATATCTTAAGCTTATCTTATTTATTATTATTAAAATAAATACATGATAATATAGAAAGTACACTAATTCAATAAAAAAAAATATATTATTAAAATTAAAAAAAAAGCATATTGAAGTATTTTTTTTATTAATATAATCAATTAAGAATAGTTATTAATCGGCATATTCATAATTAATTATGATGTACATTTTTTCTATAACTATAATAAATAATTAAAAATCGTATTTTATCAAGAATAAATAAATTATTAGTAATTGATCTGTAATATTTACATAGAGTTTGTCCGAGTAAGTGTGGTATATATGTATACATAGTGTTTAGACGTTAAGTTAGAGTCAATGAAGCTGAAGGTTGTTCTTAAGCCGAATTAAATTAAGAAATATATTTAATGATTATTATTTTAACTTATTATGCTGAAATGCCTTTATATGAACTAGGGGAATAATGAGATAATGATGAAATAAACACAAAATCACAATATTATCAGTGTGCCTAGAAATGGGCTTTGTTGTTCATAATATAAATTTAAGAAATTCAATCAATTTTGTTAGGATTAGGAAATAAAATAAAATTCAATCAATTATTTCACTAATTTCCTATCTATAGTATAAAACAATAAAATAAAAGAGTAAGCTCTAAAATTAGTGAAATAATTGTGTTGACTTGTCAGAAAGTATCAGTCTTTTTTTTTCCTGTTAAAAAATTTGCATCAGATATAACTTTAATACATATTTCCATTCATCAAGCAAGGATTATAAGCTTTCCTTTGGTGAATTTTCGTAATTTTTTTAAAATTTATTCATTTTGGTCCATTAAAATAACTACACCAAATAGATAAAATTTCACTCTCTTACTTATAAGCTTTACTTGTACCGATTTGAGTCATGATTATTTATGTCCCATTCACCCATCCCTCAATCATTTGAAATTTTATTTCAAAATTGTAAATTTAAATTAATATTTTGTTAAATTTAATTTTTATTTAAAAATTTCAATTTTATCATTCGTGTATTAATAAATTTTTAATATCATTACAATGTTCTAACCTAAATTTAAGCATTTATATAAAAAGGCCACTTCAATGCTAAGATGGTAGAGAGAGTCTTTAGTTTAATGTAATTTTAAAAATAATATAATTAATATTTAAAATATTTATTCAATAACATTCCTCCTTCGAGGCTTAAAAAAAACATTAAACAGCAGCTTATACAGACAATAAGCAACGAAGATGTATAAGCAATTAAACAAATGTTGTAGTAGCATTTGACATTCTTCTTAATCTCAAAATATAAACCAAGGGGATGAAGATCTAGCGAGGATATGAGTAATTGAAGCCTCATTGAGCTAATCTTGATCTTATCTATTGGTGGATTCTTTTGATCTTATCGTCCCTGAATTAATCTCCCGTATTCAACTGCATGCCTGCAAAGATTCCAGACAGAGCATTCCCATATGCAGGTGCCGTAGGTACTTGCAGACGGAAAGAATGGCTATTCAGCATGGCTACAACGGAAGCCATGGTGGGTCTCGCAGCTGCATTGTCTTGTACACACAGTAACCCAATATGGATGCATCTCATTATTTCACTTTCTGAACCATTGTTTAATACAGGATCTACAATATCTCTTGCTCTTCCTTCACTCCATTCTCGCCATGCCTGCATGCATCAATTTTTTCACTCACGTAAGCTTCTCAAATTTCATATTTCCAACTCCAAACAACATAAACGGAACAACATTCCGACTTACAATATGGCATAGATATCCCGTTTCCTCTCCTCGTTGAATGCTAATGATTTTCTTACCACTTACAATCTCAAGCATCAACACACCAAAGCTAAAAACATCTGACTTCTCTGAAAACTTTCCATACACTACACACTCAGGTGCCATATATGCACTGCATTAGAGTGGAGTGAGAAAAAACTTAGTTAAACAAAACCATTTTATAATCATCTTCGAAAATACGGCGGTTTTCAGTTGCTAAAACTAAACATTCATAAGCTAAAGTTTTACTACTTACAATGTCCCAATAACTCTCTGTGTATCTGCATGAGTTTGGTCCACGACAAATAACCTTGCCACGCCAAAATCTGCTATCTTAGGGTTCATCTCTTCGTCTAAGAGAATGTTACCAGCTTTGAGGTCACGATGGATAATGCGCAATCGAGAATCTTGATGGAGGTAGAGAATACCTCGAGCAGTACCTACAATGATTTTGAAGCGCCTATCCCAATCTAATTGGGCTCTCTTGGTTTCATCTGCATTTACACAAACAAGACATACATGAATCTTAAGACTACGTAATTAAGCTAAGCGTCAAGGCATAACTGAAATAGCAATGGTATGGTCGAATTAACCAGACATTGAAATTAAACCCACCAAATATGAAGTAATCAAGGCTTTTATTTGGAACAAATTCGTAGACAAGTAGCCTTTCTGTTCCTTCCATACAGAAACCAAGTAGTGTAACTAAATTTCGGTGCTGAAGTTTGGCCACTAAAAGCACCTCATTCTTGAATTCGGCATCTCCTTGTTTAGAAGTAGCTGAATACCTTTTGACGGCAACCTCTTGTCCATTGGGTAGCGTACCCTGAAAACATCAGCCAGGAACGGTAAGTTCTCTGCAAGTAGTGTATGTATATAATATTTTGAAGAAGTTATGCTTGACACTTGTCTTACCCTGTAAACAGTCCCAAATCCACCCTGTCCGAGTTTATTAGAATCAGAAAAGTCATTTGTAGCATCTCGTATGATGTTAAATCTGATTTGCAATGGCTCAGAAGCGTCAATTCCACCATATAGTTTTTCTTGTAGAGCTTCACACAAGGAACGGTTTTAAAATAGTAAGTTTTTCATACGAGATGCCAGTGCAATATTAAGTTATGATGTTAGGTTGGTGTATTCAATTTAAAACACTTCAATAATGCAAGACCGTTAAATAGAAGATATGTCACGGTAAACAAGTGCTTCCACTTACTTTCCAAATTTGTCCATGAATTCCTCCCGTTTAAACGAATGTACATAAAAGTAAGCACCGCGGAAACAATTACAACAACTGACACTGCTATGATAATTGCGTTTCCCTTTCCTGCACAAATCGGAATCCTCAGAGGGACATTGCGCAGATAAATACCATACATAAAACATCAACAAATCCAATAACTAATTATCAAGGCCATCTCAACACGGTTTGTTAAAACTTTTTACTTCATAGATCCTAATTCCTAATAAAAAAAACTCAATTTTTAAATATTACGAAATCTGCAAGAAAAAAGTTAGTTTGACACTGCTGAAAAAAAAACATGTGACACGATTTTTAATAATATAATAATATAGTTATGATTTTAAATTAAAAAATATATATAATTGTTGCAGTTGACTCTTCATTACAGTTTAATTTTTCTTTTGTGTATAACTGTCCATAACTGTTCAATATTGTGGGTTATTTTCTTTTCTTATGTTTACTGTAATGTGGAAGATGTTGGAAAATGTTGTTGTGGTCAAAATAATATACAGTATTCTGTTTTCTTTTATTCTCTCTGCTTTGTATATCTTGTTTATACTTGTTTGAACCAACAAGTGGCGTCGACTGTGGGGAACAAACAAGACAAGACTGTTTTTATTTACCAAGAAACAATGGCAGCAAAATTTGATATTGAGAAGTTCAATGGATCAAATGATTTTGGATTATGGAAGATCAAGATGGAAGCTATCTTGATTCAGCAAGGTTGTGATGAAGCCTTGAAGGGTGAAGAAAGTATGTCACCAGTCTTATCACAAGCGGAGAAGAAGAATATGATTGATAAGGCCAGAAGTGCCATTATTTTATGTCTGGGGGACAAGGCTCTCAGAGAGGTAGCCAAGGAAAGAAGTGCAGCAGGCATATGGGCAAGATTGGAGTCATTATACATGACTAGATCATTAGCTCATAGATTGTGCTTGAAACAACAACTTTACTCGTTCAAGATGATGGAGTCGAGATCCATTGAAGAACAAATTTCTGATTTTAACAAGATTATTGATGATCTTGAGAACATCGGGGTAACACTTGAAGATGAAGATAAAGCTGTGATTCTTCTAAATGCTTTGCCTAAAACCTTTGAGCATTTCAGAGATGCTTTACTGTATGGGAAAGATCAAGTGATTACTTTGGAAGAAGTCATTACTTCGATCCGAACCAAGGAACTTCAGAAACTTCAAGATTCCAAGAATATGGAAGAAATATCTTCTGGGCTTGCAGTCTCAAGGATAAAGTGGAAGAAGAGAGAAGGAAAATCAGGCAAGGCGAAGCAAGAAATCAAGAAGCAGGTTCGATGTTTCAAATGTCAGAAAATTGGTCATATTAAGAAGTATTGTCCTGAGAATGATGACCAAGACTCTCGGGTGAAAGAAATTGTTGATGTTGCAGAGGCTTCAGATGACTATGAATCTGGCTATGAATCATCTGCTGGAGTTTTGGTGGCTTCATCTGATGATTCCCAAAAAAGTTGGGTTATGGATTCCGGTTGCACATATCATGTGTCCAATCAAAGATTATTTTGAGAATCTTGTTTTGAAGGAGTGTGGAACAGTGCTTCTTGGGAACAATAAAGCCTGTAAAGTGCAGGGAATTGGAGTGATTAGACGGAGAATGTTTGATAATCATGAGATGTTGTTACAAGGAGTGAGGTATGTTCCAGAACTGAAAAGGAATTTGATTTCCATAAGTGCTTTTGATCTTATGGGATATTCTACAAAGGTTGAGAATGGGTTTATGAAGGTGACCAAAGGAGCATCTGTAATTGCCAAAGGTAGTCGTGTTAATGGCTTGTATATCTTGGATGGATCCACTGTTATATCTCATGCATTTATTGCAAGTCAGTCCATGGAAGACAAGACAAGATTATGGCATTTGAGGTTGGGTCATATAAGTGAGAAGGGATTATTCAAATTGGAGAATCAACAACTGCTGATGGGTGATAAACTTCATAAGTTGAAGTTTTGTGATCAGTGTGTTTTGGGAAAAGCTCATAGAGTGAAATTTGGAGTTGGTAAGCACACTTCCACAAGACCTTTTGAGTATGTTCATGCAGATTTATGGGGTCCATCCAGGACTCAAACTCATGGAGGAGGATCCTATTTCTTGAGTATTATTGATGATTACTCAAGAAGGGTATGGGTTTATATATTGAGAAATAAGACTGAAACATTTCAGAAATTTAAAGACTGACATATTCAAACTGAAAATCAGCAGGAGTCCAAGTTAAAGGTATTAAGGACTGATAATGGACTTGAATTTGTTTCTGATATCTTTAATGACTATTGTGCTAATCATGGTATTAAGAGACATAAAACTGTGGCTGTAACTCCACAACAAAATGGTCTTGCAGAAAGGATGAATAGAACCATTCTTGAGAAGGTCAGGTGCATGATCTTGAGTGTTGGATTACCTAAAGTATTTTGGGGTGAGGCTGTCAACACAGTAGTTTATTTGATAAATAGGAGTCCATCATCTGCTATAGAGAATAAATAGGGGTTATTTTCTTTTCTTATGTTTACTGTAATGTGGAAGATGTTGGGAAATGTTGTTGTGGTCAGAATAATATACAGTATTCTGTTTTCTTTTATTCTCTCTGCTTTGTATATCTTGTTTATATTTGTTTGAACCAACAATAATTATAATCAAAATATTATTATATTAAAAGGGTATCTAATATTTAAAACATTTGACTGATATTTTTTATTTTTCTCAATTTTTTTTATTGCATTGTATTATTAGACTTAATTTGAAGGAAAAAGATATCTGAAAACACATAATCTCAACTTCCATCTTAACACTTTTTTTTAATTAGGAAAGAGTTTATATATAATAGAACACTTTAGATAATTTAACTCATTTACACAAAATATTTACAATCAGTAATCTCATAATTTTAGATCTAAAAACACTTAAAATAATAATAAATAAAGACACATAAGGGTATATTGTTAGTGTGTCTCACACAATGACGGATCTCTCTACCACCACCAATATCAATATTTCTTTTATCTCTCACTAGTACTAGTTGCCTATTAGCATTTGGCTGTCTATTGTTTTCACTCTCTGACTATGTATTTATCGGGTTTTTGGCTACCTAAGAGAATATGCAGTGGTAGAAAATATTTTGGGTTTTCATTACACTTTTTTGTGAGTCCTTTGTTTTGGGTTCTTCCATCATAATTGACTCGGTGACCCCTTAAACAGTTAGTTACAAGAATAGAACTTTTTGAAAAACAGTAATTACCCATAATAACTGTTAAGTGCTGTGATGGAGATGACTAAGTATTATTTTTCTTGAGATTTTTCCCCGCTTTTTAGCACTGCCCTTTACTTGTTTCTGTCATATGAATAGGTAAAACAAAACCGCACAATTATCTACATAATATGCTGAGCTTATTACCTAAAAGCTGTCTTTGTTGAGTACCATTGGGTGATCTATATATTCACGCTGTTTGACCAACTTAGTCAACATATAGATATAAGTGTTAACACACCCGAAAACCACATTTAACCAAACTACTACACTAGAGGTGGAAGAAGAAAATGTTTAAATAAATTCTGTAACACAGGTAAAAACTGTAGATGCATCAATTAGTTCAGGAAGCGCAATAGAATTAATTAAGAAAGTATAAGAAGTAGTACCCGTAGGAGCTGGTCGTACAAATGCTGGATCTCCATAAAACTTATCGGTTTCGAACCTCATATTACAACTTGGTCTAACAACCCTACCA
This sequence comes from Vigna reflexopilosa, assembly GCA_027742785.1. Classification (NCBI taxonomy): domain Eukaryota; kingdom Viridiplantae; phylum Streptophyta; class Magnoliopsida; order Fabales; family Fabaceae; genus Vigna; species Vigna reflexopilosa. Next base: position 40,894,948 of record CM050917.1, on the reverse strand, counting down.
CCTATCTTGCCTTCAGAACAATCTATTGTGATACGTTCAATGGACTGAGACAAGCAATCAGCGCACTCTGAGTTTCCCAAGTCCGGTGTGCACTGAACTAGACCATATATGACCTTAGAACCTGATGATATACCATCTGCAGCATACTTAACACGAGAGTCACCTGATGCAGCTATGATGCTTAGGTTACGTAGCAAGGTGTTGACATCTTTAATGAACTCATCCAAATCCGATGCATTTCTGTCGTTGTTAGCATATAAAACAGGTCCAGTTTCCATAAGGCCGAATATATTGCGGTCTGAGTAGCGCAACATACACTTCTCATCCTCGTACCAACTAATTGCTTCTTTTTGGTTTGGACAATGTTTAGTGAGATTGGTCATGGAACCGTTGAGGCATGTGCGGCAGTTCTCTGGCTGAACATCTCCTCTACACAGCCCAATGGCGTACACTTTATCAGTGTTTTCGCCGTTTGTGAAATTGTAGAAACCGTAATGGATTTCTGTATTGGAAATGAGAGTGGATAAAAGGGTGTTGAGGTTGGTGTGGTAGGTGCTGTTGGCTGTGTAGACTCCTCTATCATAATCACAGAAGTAGTGGAAGTTTTGTGGAGTATCTTGAGATATAAAATTTGTTATCAGAAGACAAAAGTGGAAGTAAAGTAGCCTTGGCGAAAGCTGTGTAAAAATACGACACACACCTCACTGTATTGCAATTAATTCTGTGTAATTTCACTACGTATATCATTGAATCATCGCGCAAGCCTTTAAAAAATCATGCGCGTCTGGGCCGAGTACAGATAAAATAACAACTGATACGAAATAAAAACTGGCCGGATATTAAACAAATGCGGCAACAGCAAAACGAAAAAAAGAAACCGCAACAATGAGTTTCAAAACAGCAACAGAAACCAAATAAAATAAAAGTCAAATAAAATTACAAATAAATTACCACTAAAAAACATCCTATAAATTAAAAATCATCATCCCTCTTAACCATTTTCGTTTAACATTTTTACAAAAAAGTTATTATAACTCAACGATTTCAACTTTTCAGAATTTTATAAAAATATCCCAGGATTTAAGATTCATAACGTATTATTATTGGACTGTAAATTTTAAATCAACAATCTCACTTTTGTAATTTTCCGGATAAACTATCCCAATTTTCTTTTTAAATTTTCCGATTATACACGTTTTTAACCAACTCTGTCTAAATGTTAAAACAACCAGAAAACCACATTTTAGCAAACTACTACACTAGAAGTGGAAGAAGAAAATGTTTAAATTCTGTAAGACAAGTAAAATATGTACATGGATATTTAGTTCAGCAGGAGCAGTTGAATTAATTAAGATAGTATAAGGAGTAGTACCTGGATAAGCATTATAAGGGCTAGGTCCATCGTAGATATAAGTGTCAAATCTAATTCTACAACTGGGCTTCAAAACATTGCCCCCAGTCTTGCCCCTACAGCAATCTGGGATTTTTGAGATAGCTTCATCCAAACACTTAGAGCAATCTTCGGATGATAATTCAGGCGAGCACTGCGTGTAACCGTTTATGGTTTGAAAATCTGGAGCATGTTCACGGCCTGTAGCATCCTTACGACGACAGTCACCAGACGCAGCTATGCGTGTTAGCTTCCTCATCAAGCTCTCCAGCGCTACGTTGAATTGCTCAACCGAACCCCTTACTTCCGAAGTGACACTGAGTAGCACCGTAGGTTGATTCTCCATGAGGCCATTCATGGAGCGGTTAGAGTAACGCAAGGTGCAATGAATATTCCAGAGAATTGCCTCTTTCTGGTTTGGACAGTCCTTTGTGAGAATCGCTCTGGAATCGTTGAGACATTTGATGCATTCTTCCGGTGTACGGTAGCGAGGACAGAACCCCATGGCGTATGCTTTGTCTAGGCCCTGGCCATGAGAGGAACTGTAGAAACCGTAGTTCACTTGGGCGTGGGTAGAGAAACTGGATAGGAGGGTGTTGAGGTTGCTGTAATAAGTGCTGTTGACTGTGTAGTTACCTTTGTTGTTATCACAGGATGGTGTCTGAGCGCTTGCACGCGATATGATTATGGTGGCACAGAGACCAAACAAACAGAAAATTGCAGTCATTCTGATTCAGGAGTAACACATGAACGTAGAATGAGGATTGAAGCTTACAATGCAGCTTTTCTTTTTCAGTGTGTAAAAACCGTTCTATATGATAAAATGTTTTCCCACTCTGTGTCTTGAAGCGGAAGAAAACCGTTCTGGATGTGTCATTTTCTATTTATTATCACTACGGGCCATGGGCCGTATGGACAGATCGACGTTGTCAGAATAAATGGCTCTTTTCAAAGGATGAATGCCCAACAAACAATTACCTTTGCTTCTGCAATGTAAAACAACATCTCACACAGGAAAGGATGTAACAAAGCAAAATCAACTTAAGTGAACTTGGGAGTATTTTTGGACGGTTTTATTGTATTTGGTTAAGAAATAAGGCTAATGATATATTAACATATATTTTCTTTCAATATTTTAACATAATATATAATATATGTATTATTTTTTTATTAAATTTAAAATATGTTAATATAATAATAAATTAATAAAAAAAATAATATACATAATATATATATATATATATATATATATATATATATATTAAATTGTTGTAAAAAAATTGGGGTCAAAATAAATAAGAAGAATAGCTTGCGAATGTAAACAACTATCGTTGGCTAAGAGAGAGGGTGGTGGGTCGTTATTGGTGGTGTTGCGTTTGTCTCTATCTCCAAGCTGTGATCTTCTCACACCCTTTTGACAAACTTGTCCAGAATCTAAAATATTATTTAATATTTTTTAACACTTTTTAAATTTAATTTGATTTCCTGCTTTCCTAAGTAGTTACCGTCGGCTCTGTTGTGTCAAAGGGTGAGGAAAGTCCTCTCCAGTCTTTCTATCCTTCAATCAATTCTATCACTTTCCTGTTTTCTTTTTTTTGTAAATTCACAATTTTTTTTATTTATATACTTTCATTAAATCTTTATAAATAATTATAATTTTTTTACAAGTTAAAATTGATTTATACATTACACAATTTGAAAAACTAACTGCTGAAAACTGTTTTACAACAGTCACTTTACATTTTCTGCAGATTTTTTTTGTCAAAACTATTTCATATATGTAAAACTAAATCTTAGGTAAAGTCATACATTCTACTTCTAACAAATTATATAAAATCTGATTGTGTAATTATAGATATTTATGATTTTTTTACAAGTTAAATTTGATTTGTACATATATTGGATGGAAGATGTTTTTTTTATTCTTTATTAAGATGTAGATGATTTAAAATACATAATTTTTTATAGACTATACGTATTTTATTCCAATGAGATGCTTATATGTAATGTTATTGAAAACTTTAATTAAGTATGATGTTGTTGGACCATTAATTATTTATGTGTGACTTAGATGAATTTAAAACTTAACACTTATTTATAATAGTGTAATATTCTAAAATTGAATATTTCAGTAACTTACTGTATATATTTTGATGAGATTCAAACTCATTAGCTTGATAGAGATTGTTAAAAATGTTGTATGATCTATTTTTTTTTTAAATGTTAGTTAGTCTAATGCTTTAAAAAAATCAATAATTAATGTTTTTCCTTATAATAAATGACATAACAAAATGTAAAAAAAAAAAAAAAGAAGTTTATCAAAATTCATTACTATAACAATAAAGATTAAATGTTATATAGAAGAATGGCCATATAACAAAGATATAAAAGAAAACTATCTAAAAGAGGAGCTCAGAAAAAAAGAAAGAAGGAAAATCAACACATTTAAACAATAAATATTATTTTAAGGATGAAATTGGTATCTATGCAACATTTGGCTCCGTCAATAAATAATGCACATAACATACAAATGTTATATAACTTAAAAAATATGTTCAACATATTATAAACATATGTATAGTAATGTATATTATACTTTGCTATTAATAAATATAAATTTAATTTGTATATTAACTTAATGACATTACAATATTATAAAAATATTATAATATTTAAAAATATATATACACATACGTTTATATTTACGTCAGTATGTCAGTATATATAAGGATTCTGATAAAAGAAAATTTAGGAAAAAAATCATTTTAATACATGTTATAAAAGAAGTTAAATATTTTTTAAGATACATTAATTTTTTTTCATTGTTTTATTGTTTGAGAGAGAAATTAAGTAAGAAAAATTGTTTATATTCTAAAATTTTATATCTATTTGTTTTCCGTTTTATTTATTTTTAGAATTAGAGTGAAGAATTAATATTTTATTTCTTTCTGTAAAGTTATATTATTGTAAATTACGTGTTCTGTTAATTTTATTTTTGTTAGTTTTTATATTTTTATTCTGACATCAATAAGTTTGGTGATCGTACTGAAGCACAATAAATTTAAATAACGTGTCATTTAAATGATTAAACATAATTAAAATATATGTCTAAATTAACTTTTTTTACAAAATTTATATTAAAGAATATAAACAATCTAAACATATTGTTTGATATAGCAAACAAAGCTATATCAACGTTTACTGATTTTGATTTTTAGAACAATCTCAAGTATAAATAATGTTTAAAAACATAATTGGGAAAACATGTTTTCAGAAGATAGTTAAATATTTTTTTAAAATTATTCTAAAAAAAGACTAACAGATAAAATATAGAATACAGAGTCATTTAACAGCGTAACTCTACTAAAGATGAGCTTAAAAAATTGGTAAGGAAAAAGATTCAAGTCTCAGTAATTGCAGTGAGTTGCCAGAAAAATGGGTCTGCTTTGATTATTCTGGCATGTGAAAAAGTGTACTATTTTCCTTGCCTCATTACGGAGTTTGGTGTGATGGTTGGAAGACGTACTCATTTTAATGTTCATACTTTTATATTTCTACTAATTTATTTTATTATTATATTATTATGAAAAAAAAAGACAACAGACCAAAAAAATTTGTCTAATAACAAACATGAAGATGAACTAAGATGAAAATTATTTTAAATATTAACTCTAAGTATGCAACAACGATTGTTCAGATAAAAAAAATTGAAGTGAATAATGATTTTAATAAAACTGTACTTATAAAAGATATTTATAGGTGGGTGAAGAAAAATATGCAAAAGCGTTTCCATTCGTGAACTATGAAAGAGTGGCTGGCAGTGAAGAAAGAAAGATGAAATTCCGAGCATCTGAACAAATAGAAAATGATGAAAATCAATATCTGTGTTATTCAGGTACAATTAATTTTTCGTTCTACCATAGAAAGATGTAAATTAAGCTTCACAAGGCTGTAGGCAAGCTTAACCAGGGATAGAACAATCAAAATATTGAACAAAACAAAAAGCTACAATAAGCATGTAATTTAAGCTTCAAACTACTCGTATTGTGCCAAATTCTAGCGAGGGTATAACTCAGTAATTGAAACCTCATTTACCGAAGATTGAGCTGGTTTATTCGTGGATTCAGTCGATCCTGTTTTCTCTGAATTAAGCTCTCCCGACAACATGTTTGGATAGCTTCTTGTGCTACTATTGACAACAAATGCAGGTTCTGAAGGTACTGGGAGAGTGATAGAATAACTATTAAGCATGAGTACTACAGAAGCCATGGTTGGTCTGGTGGCCATATCTTCCTGAACACATAGTAACCCAATGTGGATACATCTTATCATTTCATTTCGAGAACCCTTCATTAATGTGGGGTCTACAATATTTGTAATTGTTCCATTCTTCCAGTTTTTCCATGTCTGCATCAATTGCTCAAATGCATGTTCGTTACTTCACACATTTCATTTTTACAGTTATCTCAAGAAACAAATAATTTTCTGATAAAGGAGAGGGTAAACTGAGAAGAACAAAAAGACTTACAAAGCTCAATAGATCCTCCACTGTCTCCCCATGACGAGCACCAATGCTTTTTCGCCCACTTACAATCTCAAGAACCATTACACCATAACTAAAAACATCTGATTTTGCTGAAAAATGACCATATACTGCATACTCAGGAGCCATATATCCACTGCATGCCAACCAAATGCACATTTAATTACTCAAAATTTATGAAACTTCAATGTAATTTATTTTACTTTACAGTTGATTGAAACTAAGTTTGTACAACAATTACATTATATTCTCTCACTTACTAGGTTCCAACAACTCTGTGTGTATTTGCTTGAGTCTGATCCACCTGAAACAATCTTGCCATCCCAAAATCTGATATCTTAGGATACATGTTTTCGTCCAAGAGAATGTTGCTTGCTTTTAGATCTCGATGTATAATTCGTAGTTGAGAATCCCGATGGAGATAGAGAATGCCTCTTGTAATGCCTCTAATTATTTGGTAGCGCATTTGCCAATCCAACTGTGTTTTCTTTATTGGATCCATATATACATACGGAAACCATATGAATATTATAAAGCAATATTTTAGGTGAGTCCTTGAATCAAAACTAGAACAATAGAGTAACAGTCTAATTATGCAGTTGTTCGAGCTTACCAAATATGAAGTAATCAAGACTTTTATTAGGAACAAATTCATAGATAAGCAGCCTTTCTCTTCCTTCCAAACAGAAACCAATCAGCCTGACTAAATTTCGGTGTTGAAGTTTGGCCAACAAAAGCACTTCATTCTTGAACTCCGTATCTCCTTGCCCAGAATTACTTGACAACCTTTTGACAGCAATTCCTTGTCCATTGGAAAGCTGACCCTGAAAATATATATATCAGTGAAGGACGGTAAATATCTGTGGGAGAAAAGTCATGATGTATTGTATTTTGATGAAGGTTTTAACCGAATCAAATTATGATCTTACTTTGTATACAGCTCCAAACCCGCCCTGTCCAAGCTTATTAGAATCAGCAAATTCATTTGTGGCAACTCGGATGGTTTCAAAGTTGAATTGCAATGACTCGGTAAATGTAACTTCATCTTCATCGTCACTATCCTCTTCTTTTCCAACTTCACATGCACGAGAACAGGGGTAATATTAGTGAGTATTTGAATATGATAAGTGAATGCAAGGAAAAAAAAAATAACAGAAAGAGATAATTTTCCAATAATGAAAATTAGCAGGAAATGGCTAAATATATTTTCCCTGTTAGGTTGTCAGAAATAATTTGAACAAAACAAAATTTTAAGAAGAAAAATATTCTCTTTAGACACCTAACTTTTTATTAATTAATTTGATATTATTTTTTCCTACTTATTATTTTCTTTTTTTTTTTGAAAAAATACAAAATTTTATATTTTTATAACCATTTTAGTTTTATATTTAGTGTTAAATAAATGTAAAAATGTATCATAATATCATTATTCTTTTGAAGAAAGGAGTCATTTATATATTTTTTAATTTAATTAGTTATTTGATCATGTTATCATAAAAGAATATCAAGTTAATTTTTTTTTAGTTTTAATTTGATTTTAATTTATGAACAATTAATGCAATTTGTTTTTTATTTGTGAAAATTTTATGTAATTTGGTTTTCCTGGTTAAATTTCTTGAAATGGATCAAAGATTTTTCATTAAAATTGAGTTGTTAATAAAGATAATTTGTTTTATTGGTATAATTAAAAAAATTATATTGTTAATATTAATGAAAAATCATTAATTGTTTAAAGAAATTTAATAAAAAGAATTAAATTACATTATATTTTTATAATTCAAGATTAAATTACATCAATTTTAAAAAATCGATGAGAATTAAAAATAAAAAATCAGAAGAACTAACTTCGTATCTTTTGTATTGAAACATGGACCAAATAACTAATTAATTTTTTTTTTAATATGACAGGAAATCCATTTTTGGAGCATTAGAGACTTACTTTCAATTTCTTTTCTTGGCTTCCTAACTATCAGATATATGCAAAAAAGACTGAGCGCTAAAACAACACCAGCAACTGGCACTGCTACAGCGATGATGGTTCGTGACGTGTTGCTCTTTCCTGGAGAAACCAGAATCCTCGGTCACGAATTTAGAATAATTAAGAATAATAAAATATCCAAAGTCCAAGATGAGCCTAAATTTTAATACAAAAGTACAGACTAATTTTGAACACAAACAATAACTTTCCCCTCCGGCAGATGAATAAGTAAAACAGCAGTTAAGAGAGAGGAAAAAGCGTTGAAACAAAGCAACAGTGTTGTGGACGAAAACTTTTCCATAAACCTTAAAAAATATTTATGTACAAAACTTTTATGCATATGCTTTTGGTTACACCCCTTTAAGTGAACTAGGGAGCCTTTTTGTGCTGTTTTATTGTATTGGATGAGGAATAAGTTGTGAACAAAGAAGAAGAATACCTTGAGAGTGTAAAGAAGTGTTGTTGGGTAAGCGAGAGGGTGGTGAGGTGGTTGGTGGTGGTGGTGGTGCATCTGGGTCTAACTTGAGTGTAGGTCCATAGAAGATATAAGGGTCAAATCTAATTCTACAACTGGGCTTCAAAACATTGCCTCCAGCCTTGCCCTTACAGCAATCTGGGATTTTTGAAATAGCTTCATCCAAACACTTAGAGCAATCTTCGGAAGACAAATCAGGCGAGCACTGCGTGTAACCGTATATGGTTTGAAAATCTGGAGCAGGTGCACTGCCTGTAGCATACTTACGACGAGAGTCACCAGACGCAGCTGTGCGTGTTAGATTCCTCATCAAGCTTTCAAGCGATGCGTTGAATTGCTCAATCGAACCCCTTACCTCCAAGGTGTAATAGAGTAGCACCGTAGGTTGATTATCCATGAGGCCAAATATGGAGCGGTTAGAGTAGCGCAAGGAGCATTCACCATCCCACACAATTGCCTCTTTCTGGTTTGGACAGTTTTTTGTGAGAGCCGCTCCGTTTTCGTTGAGGCATTTGAGGCATTCTTCCGGTGTAAGGTCCCCTCTGCAGATCCCAATGGCGTATGCTTTGTCTAGGCCTTGGCCATGTGAGAAATTGTAGAAACCGTAGTTCACTTCGGCCTGGGCCTGGGCCTGGGTAGAGAAACTAGATAGGAGGGTGTTGAGGTTGTTGTAATAAGTGCTGTTGACTGTGTAGTTGCCTTTGTTGTTATCACAGGATGTCTGAGCGCTTGCATGCCATACGATTATGGTGGCCCAGAGACCAAGCAAACAGAAAATTCCAGCCATTCTGATTCAGGAGTAACATATGGAACCAAGAATGAGGATTCAAGCTTACCTAAGCAGCTTTACTTTCAGAGTGTCAACTGTTTGACTCAGTCACAACAAAAGTTTACTACTCAATACAAACTAAAGGTTATGCACGCCGTGTCCGTCAGGTAAATATCTGATCTTAATTTTAAAACAATATTGATAATTTATTTATTTTTTATCATAGCAGAATATGTCTTTTTTATCAACTTTTTTATTAATGTGATTATTTAGTTTTTTAATAGAAGTTAAAAAGTTAGGAAAATTATATCTATATAATCTATTATTCAGACACGTTAGAAGAGTGAAGCAGATTTGAAATATAAATATTTTCGGTAAATGTAATATAAGCTACCGACGTTTGTCCCCAGCAGGCTTAAACTTGATTGAGATAGAACGGAACAACAAGCAAAATCGAATGCGGATACTGAAAATGCCCGTCAGTTTTGGAGTTGATTAAGTCAGTCTGCTCCCGCGTCAATTGGTCCCAAAACACGTAAAAATCCAACCGCAAAAATTACTTTTAAAAAATATTAAAACACATCTATTTGATAAGGATCAGAACTAAGTATATTATTTTTAAAAAAAACCATATAATTTAGTAATTTATATTTTTATATAATATTTATACCTTAATATTATTGATATTAATATTTGACTTATTTTAGATGCAAAACTTTTATCGTTAATTGACACTATCGTATTTTATTAAATTTTAATTTGCTATATTTATTTTGAGTTTTAAATAATATTTTTCAAATTTAGAACTCATAAAGTTATGCTTTATTTATATTTCAGTGTTATAAAGTTATGATTTTATTTTTGTTTAATATTATTTGTATACCATTTAATTATTATTATTATTGATGTTGTTTGTTTGATTGCAATCCAAATGCGATGGAATTATTAAAAATTCTTCATTTGGTTTATCGATTCATCTGATTTTCGAAAACATTAAATATTATAGTAATACATATTTTTTTTAAAATTAGTTTGTTTAATATATTTTAAAAAATTAATAATTAAATGTAATTTTTATTGTTTGGTTGAAGAAGGGAGAGTAAAAATAATTTTAAAATAATAAATTGCTTTTTTAATTATTTCTATTCATCATTATGTTTTCTCTTCTCATTTCAATTTTATTTCTCCTTAAATAAATACTTCTAGTTTTCTATTTTATCATCACATGTTCCTTTTTTTAATTAGTTGTTAGAACTTTTGAACTTAAGATTTAAGTGGTTCCAACAACATAAAGAATTTGGGCGGTTGTTTGGTGTAGAGTATATAGAGAATAGAAAAAATGGTACGGAAATTGGGAAACCAGATTTTGAAGATCAATATAACATAAAAAGAAATGATTATTTGAGATGCTTAAATTTTTTATATTTATTTAATATTATTCTTATTTATTTTTTATTTTATTTTTTTAAAAAAAATATATAAAATTTTACATTTTTATAACTATTTTATTTTTATATCTGTGTTTATTTTTTTATTTTTAAATAAAATTTTATATTTTTATAACTATTTTATTCTTATATTATCTGTGAAATAAATGTAAATATATGTTATGGTAACATTAATTTATCATAAACGTTATTGTACCGAGAGAGAAGAATAATAGTAGCACACACTTCATGTCGGTTTAGAGAAAGTACGTGTGGTGTACATATTTAAACAAGATACTGCACCCACATTTTACTCGAGTTTCCAATACATTGTATTTTGGTTTAAGAGAAGAAACATGAACGATGAAAGATCCATTCTGATGAACAACATCTAGCGAGGGTATAGCTCAGTAATTGAAGCTTCCTTTTCTGATTCTTGAGCTGATTTAAGTATCGGTTCACTTGATTCTCTTTCCCTTGAATTATACTCCCATAACTGCATCTCTGGAAAGCTTCTGTTTCTACTGTTCATATAAAATGCAGGTTCTGCAGGAATAGGGAGATTCAGAGAATGGCTATTAAGCATCAGTACAATGGTAGCCATGATTGGTCTGTCAACTAAATTTTCTTGAACACAGAGTAAACCAATATGGATGCATTTCAGCATTTCATTCCGTGAATTGCTGTTGAGTGATGAATCTACAATATTTATAGCCTTCCCCTCCTTCCAGCTTCTCCAAGCCTGCAAAATTTGTTATCAGATCACGGATTCACTTCTACATTGTAATCTTCTAATTCATAATTTAGGTGGCAAAGAAGAAGCGAGTGACCAAAAAGAAGACTTACGAAGCTTAGCAGATCCTCCATATCCTCCCCATTATTGATTCCATTGTTTTTCTGACCGCTTACAATCTCAAGAATCAGTACACCAAAACTGAAGACGTCTGATTTTGCTGAAAATTGTCCGTGCATTGCATACTCCGGTGCCATATATCCACTGTATTCCAGTAAGATAGAATTTTAGTCATACCTCATAAGTGTTATGACTCATCTAAGTATAAATTTTTTTTCATCTAATTTGCCAGTGATTTTCTTAACAAAGCATTAATTTTTGAATTCCGATTGCTGTAAAAGTATTTTATGCTATCACTCAAAAGTTGAACAATTGAAAAGTAATGTTAAAACTTCTCATTGATAGTGTATGGAAATTAAAGTCTTGTATAAGATAAGCTATGCTGTAATACTTACTAAGTTCCAACAATTCTACTCGTATTTATTTGAGTTTGATCAATCAAAACTAGTCTTGCCATACCAAAATCTGCTATCTTTGGATTCATCTCTCTGTCCAAGAGAATATTACTTGCTTTAAGATCACGATGTATAATCCGTAGTCTAGAATCTTCGTGAAGGTAGAGAATGCCTCGAGCAATACCTTTAATGATTTTGTAGCGCATTTGCCAGTCCAATTGAGGTTTCAGGGTTGGATCTGCGTATAAGTCATCAGTTTTAACGCTATATCAATAATTAGGATTTGTCTTGTCCCAGACCAGAACTGAAATTTAGAGCGACATTCTAATTATGCAATCATTTAGATCTATCAAATATGATTATGAAGGCTTTTATTATGTCTTGAACCAGTACTACGTAAGAGAAACAATAAAATTATGCAGATGTTGAAATTACCAAATATGAAGTAATCAAGACTTTTATTAGGAACAAATTCATAGACAAGTAGCCTTTCTCTTCCTTCCAGGCCGAAGCCAAGTAGCTTAACTAAATTTCGATGCTGAAGCTTGGCCACTAATTGCACTTCATTCTTAAATTCCAAATCCCCTTGCCCAGAATCTCTTGACAATCTTTTGACAGCAATATCTTGCCCATTGGAAAGCTGACCCTGAAGATACACGATTCAAGGATAGTAAATCAATCTAGGCCAAGTTACTGGATATAACATATTTTGATGAAGAGGTGTTATTTATCTGAACGAAGGTGATGTCTTACTTTGTAAACAGCTCCAAACCCGCCCTGTCCAAGTTTATTAGAATCAGCGAATTCATTTGTAGCAACACGTATGGTGTTGAAGTTGTATTGCAATGACTCAGTAAATGTGACTTCATCTCCATCACTTTCTTCTTCTCTTTCAACTTCATAAGCATAGGGACTCGAGTGAGATGTGACCATTGAGTACAGTTAAAAATAGCATCGAGAGATATAATTTCACAATTAAAACCCAGAAGAAATATGGTCAAGTTGATACTATATCGGATCAATGAATTTTTAATTAAAATCATTCAGATATTATTTGTGCTAGATTACTGCTCCATTAAATTGTAAGACTAGTTTTTATAACAAATGATGGCAAATCCAAAGTTAGACTTACATTCAATTTTTTTTCTTTGCTTCCTTAGGCTTAAATAGATGCAGAGAAGAGCGAGCAGCAAAACAACACAAGCTACTGGCACTACTATGGCGATGATAGTCCGTGCTGTGTTGCTCTTTCCTGCACCGACCAGAATACTCAGTCCATGGATTAAGATTAATAAGCACATACTTAAGGTCACCTTAAATTCAAAATCACTAACAAAAGTTGTAATTGTTGAGACGTGAACAATTTGAGTAAAGCATAAGAGATACCTCGTGAAGAAGAAGTGTTGCTGCTGGACGATGATGGTGGCGCATCTGGGTCTAGTTTCAGCGTATGTCCATAGAAGATATAAGGGTCAAATCTAATTCTACAACTGGGTTTTAAAACATTGCCTCCAGCCTTCCCACTACAGCACTGTGGGATTTTTGAGATAGCTTCATCCAAGCACTTAGTGCAATCTTCGGATGACAGATCAGGAGTACACTGTGTCTGACCGTATATGGTTTGAAAATTTGGAGCAGGAGTACTGCCTGTGGCATACTTAAGGCGAGAGTCACCAGATGCAGCTATGCGTGTTAGATTCCTCATCAAGCTCTCCAGCGCTGCATTGAATTCTGCCACCGAACCCGTTACACTTAAATTGTAGTAGATACCATTCGTAGGTTGGTTTTCCATAACGCCAAATATGGAGCGGTTAGTGTACCGCAGCATGCACTCTGCCGTCCACATAATGGCCTCCTTCTGGTTTGGACAACTCGCTGCCAGAGACACTCTGGAATCATTGAGAGATTTAAGGCACTCATCGGGTTTAAGATCGCCTCTGCAGAGCCCAATGGCGAATACTTGGTCCTCCCCTTGGCCATATGAGAAATTGTAGAAACCATAGTTGATTTGTGTGTGGGAAGAGAAGCTAGATAAAAGGGTGTTGAGGTTGTTGTGATAGGTGCTGTTTGTTGTGTAGTTTCCTTTGCTGTTATCACAGGTTGTTTGGGCATTGCTCTGTGATATGATTACGATGACACAGAGAAAAGGGAGAAAGGAAAAGATGGTGAAAGAAACAGAGGCCATTGTAGTCTTCCTCTTCTTCTGTTCTGAATTCTGATCCAAGCCTTAGATAAGTTTTTTGCGTTTGACTTTTTCTTCTGTTGTTTAATGTGAAGTGTTTGATTGAGTACCACCTAAGTCTTCTTCCAGTCATTGCAAGGGAATAAACGTCACCTTCTATGGAGTATTTCTAGAGTGGATTTTGTTAAATAAGAACTCATTATTTTTTATGTTTTTAATTGATAGATGATTGATTACAAAGAATGTTGCTTTGTTCACAAATGTAAATTGAATGAGCCATATACAATTGAAATTGATGGAAATATGGTTTAGGTGTAGAAGCTTGGCCCCTTGAATATAATCTCTACGTTTTTTAATTGATATTTTGATAATGAGGTGAGAAGGTTTTGACAGCAACTGGTTGTGTCGATTGTAAAAGTGGCTTTGGAAATATCGGTCAAGAAAAATAGTAAATGTGTTGGGTAAGTAAAAAGGAGGATATATGATAGTGCAGTTTAATGAAGATGCCGTCTTTGCGATTAGTATTTAACTCTAAATGTTTGACAGTTTCAACACAAATGAGACCATCCTTTTGTTTTGGTATTTTTACTCAAACTTTAATCTTTTATAATTCTTTTTTTACTAAACCCCCTTAAGCTATGGTTCATTCTTTTATTAAAAGAACCTGTTTGCAAGATTGTTTTGTGAAATTATTTTTTATTGTTATAAAAAAAGACCAAATGGACCCAGTAAAATACTGCAATTGTTAGCTTTATGATAAAACATTTATTTGGTTGTTTTGAAATGAAACTTAGTTTTATTTTTATTTTCATGGTGCATAAACAAACTTAGTTCTGAATTCTGATCGAAGCCTTACATAAGGTTTTTTGCGTTTGACTCTTTCTTCTGTTGTTTCATGGGAAGCGTTTGACAGAGTACCAGCTAAGTCTTCTTCCTTTTTGTATTAGTATTATGATGGAAATGTATGGGCATGAACTCTAAACAGGCATATATCCAGTAAGTGGTGTTTCTCCTTTTCATGATAAAAATGTTGTTGAATTGTTCTGCTGACTTTGTATGCTTATTATCTTTTTTCTTAATAAGCATTTTATTTTCTTCTTGGGCAGTGATTTCTTCAGCGTGTGGACTTCTTGTGTCAAGCTACTACTACTCTTGTTTATTCCCTTCATCCACTTATGCATGAAAGTCTCTGGCACTTCTCGTAACTTCTCAAGGATTTATCTTTTTCCTTACTTTTCTCATTTTTGTTCTCATAAAGGCTGCAGCTTTGGGTTCGTTAACATTTTGTCTCTTAAATTATAAGGTAATAATTATATTTATTATGCATATATAAATAATATTTATGTAATAAAATATAAAATTATTTTTATAATGAAATTGTCAAACACGTAATATTTTTATCATATATTTAGTAAATAATCCAATTAGGTTGAATTCAAAATATATGAACTCAGTTTTAATTGAGTGTATTGAATAAATCTTAACCCAAGGATTTGTAATTATGTTGGATTACGTGTAATACACTTACACACGTGTTATTTTGTTTTGGTGTCTGAAATTCAACGGTCAAAAGTAAAAGCTATTAAAATTGATATCAATTTAAGTGTTTGCTATGATGCTAATAGTCCTTCGGAATTTAGAGGTAAGTCGCCCAATATCAACGGAGCTTCTCAAAAAATTTATTTAGTAAAATAAAAAATAATTTATAATATATTTATACTAAAGAAATTACAAGTTTTTTACAAAATGTATATACTTTCATGATAAAAATATCCAAAAAAAAAAATTATCCTTTTGTAAATCATAATTGTTCTAATTATTTTTATACTATAAAAGTATTATATAATATTTCCATTATGAATACCATAAAATATTAAAATATAAGTAAAAAATTATAACTTTTTAATCATTGAATTTCTTAGAAATATTTATATTTATTTTAAAATGTCTTAAAAAGTTATTAAACGTATATTTTTAAGATCATAGAAAATGGCTTAAAGAGCATATAACATTACAATATTTTAATGATAAAAAGTTTAAATTATATAAAAAAAATTTAATACCTTAATTTAATTTTTTATATAAAATATAACTATTCTTTTAGAGTTTTATGTCTTTCTATGTTTTTTATCTTATTACTTATTTGTATGTAGACTTTATTTGTTTGAAGGTGATCTTAGAATCATTAATGTGAGTCTTTGATGATAAATGATCATAATGATATGACTTGATATTTTTGTGATGTTTTTATATGTAGATAGAATATCATATGAAGTTAAAGACGGTTCGATGTATTATGAATCTTTAGAGTTTTTTTAGAGGTGAGGGAAGCTAAATTATGTTTTATAATATTGAAATCATTCTAATTATTGGATGTTGTGAAACCTTAAGCTTGTAATTATTGTATGATTTGGTTTGTGCTAAGTATGATCTACATCTATCATTGAGCTTTGAACTGATGAATCTGATTACATAATTTGAGGTGAATATGTTAGAATGTTTTGGTTCAGTTATGAAATTGTATGAAGTATGAAATTTTGATTGTGTTGTTGTCATGAATGTCTATAAGATTTGAATTGGATAGTATGACATTGGTTGAGCTAAGAAACATAAAATTTATAATCATAGAAAGGTTTATTAAGTGGGGATTAGTTCAAAGAGTATCAAATTACTTAATCAAAGATTAAAATGGAAAGTTTGAGTTTCTTTATACCATTGGGCACCACTGTCATGACATTGGGTGTCACCCTATTTTCATAATCTGGGTCTTCCTCGAAAAAATGGGATTTTCACTTTGTTAATCGTTGGATTGAGTTGAAATTTTGACAGCTAATACTAGACATATATTTTATACTTTGATCATTCAGATATTTAATTAGATATTTGTATTTATAGCAATTTTTTGCGAAAGATTCACGTAGTTTAGGTTGTTAACAACTTTTGACATCGATTACTTGTTTGGTGCATAACTTTTTTCATCCAATTAACTTTATTCTTGTTTGCATTGCATTCTTGATTAAATTATATTTAATTTGAATGCAAGAACATCACTTTATGAGTTTTTTGAAAGATGCAATTTTATTTTTAAAATCCTAATCAGTTTGTATGTATGTGTTTTTGTGCAATATAATTGAGAAAGTGTGATATATAGTGTAAAGTACTTATGTTGATGATATGAACTCCTAGAATATGATCATGCATTAATTGATGAGAATGTTGGGGATTTCATGGAGAAATTTCTTTTGATGTATGTTTCTTTAGTGAATGCATTGATGTATGGATTTAAGCAAGGAGATATCTTCCACTTAATAATTATTCACTTTCATCTAGAGTAGAATGTGTTATGTTTTGAGAGTAGCAGAAGGTTATAGTCTACGAGTTTTTTCATGGCCTAAGACATGGGAAGGATTAACATTGTGTATTATAGGATAAAACTCATTGGTAATGACTATGTAGAGTAGTAGAAGTCAACACAAATGCATATTTCCAGTTAACTCGATCTATATGCATGTATTCAGATAATTGAGTCAAAAATAGTCTTTGATTATATGATTTATGTTTATATGACAGTTTAGAGTACGTTGTAATGTAATAGAATATATTTCATTAATATATGATATTTCTTTTATAAATTAACTTACACTCTTGTATTTGTTTGTCTTATCTATAATTATCTTTTTTTATCATAATTACCATATTAATAAGAACAAATGTAAACTTAAAACATGTCTTAAAGAAATTATTTCGATTGAAAGTGTCTGAGGGTCGATAGTCCTTTTTTGCTCTGTCGATCGTCCAATTTTCTCCGAGAACGCAATCAACTCCCATAGGTTGTTGACCTCACTCTAACACTCAAATCAGATATTTTTTTGAAAGAGGTTTTTATTTTATTAGGATTGATCAACGTTGAACTTTGGTGGTCCAATTGACCAAGCGGTAAGGAATTGAACCGTATGATATTTTTACTCACAAAAAGATATGTTAAATAAAATGTTTAATATTTTATTTTTATAATAAAAAGTCACTAGAACCTGATAAAATTTAACATTGGTAGTCTAACTCACAAGAAATAAGAGATTGAACCTTTTTGTGGAAAATATTTTTACTCACAAAATATGTGTTAAATAAAATATTCAATATTTTATTTTTATAACGAGAATGAATTAGAATAAAATCATTAGAATAAAATATCCTCTTTTCGATCGTCCAGAAATCATAATCAATTGTTTAAATAGTAAAACAATATTAAATCATGTTAAATTTAATTTTAAAATAAAACCATTACTTAAAAGAATTAAAATATATATGTTTTATATTATTATAATCATATTTATAATAATTATACTAATATAAAATATAGCTTACATAAACTGTTTTCTAAATATTTATAATAAAATATTTTATTTTAATAATTTTATGCCATTCTTATAAATAAAATCTTGTGGAGACAAACTGCCTTCCGAGTGGATACGCCACTGATGTGAAGTGTTGACATTCCTCTTCTTTGAATGACGAAGTAATTAACGAATTACTAAAAGTCTTCCCCGTGTCTTATCTTATGTCTTATGTACTTTTTATAAATTAAAATTTAATATTAATTACAACTGCAAGATGTCTACAGTTTTTAAATAAAAGTTTGAAAAATATTGCCTTAAAAATTATGTCATTCGTTGCGAGACAATACTACTTAGGCAATCTTCATATTATAAAATTTGTAATTACATTTTAAATTATAGAAGTAATCTGTAGCCGCACGTATTAAATTCAGTAAGAAAAAATATTTTCATTTTTTATTAATTAATTTACTCTATACATGAATAAAAATACAACTAACAAATACTGGGACGAGAATTCCAGTTACTACTAAAACGAGTAAAGTGATGTGTTGATGAAACACAGGTAGGGAGAGAGGAGTGTTATAGTACTTGATCCAAACATTGTATTATAATTGAAACTTTTCTAAACATTATATTTATTAAAAATCACAAAACTACGTTAGTTTAGTTTCTTAGCTGAGATTTAAAGCTTAAAAAGAAACGAAATAGCTGTTGGGTTAAGCGGCGGGTGCCGGAGGCCCAAAGAAAAGGAAATCAGTTTCGTACCTTACATAACAGCTAGGTCTAATAATTCTGGCACCTATCCTGTTATTACAGCACCGTGGAAGTTCAGCGATGGACTGGACCAAGCAGTCGAGGCACTGAGGCCCACTCAAATCAGGAGTGCACTGCGCAAGCCCATATATGACTTGCTCATCTGGGCCCGTCGCAGTCGACACCGCGTATTTCCGACCCTTGGTAGCCGACGCCGCCGTGTCTCTGAGGCCGTTCAGAAGCTTCTTCACCACTCGATTGAACTGATCGGCGTTGGGTGCGTCGTTGAGGTTCCACACGAAGTAAGCAGGCCCAATTTCGTCGAGGCCCGTTATGGTGCGGTCGGAGTAGCGCAGCATGCACTTTTCGTTCTCGTACCAGCCGATGGCCTCCTTCCGGTTGCTGCAAACGCGGGTGAGGTTGGCTCTGGTTTGGGCGAGGCACTTGGTGCACTCTGTTGGCGTGACGTCACCTCTGCACTGACCAATGGCGTTGGCGCTGTTTGTGCCCTTGCCGATCGAGACGTTGAAGAAACCGTTTCTGGAGGCATGGAGAGCGACGATGATGAGAGCGGTGTTGAGGTTTTGGCTATAGATGCCGTTGGTTGTGTAGTTTCCTCTGTCGTTGTTGGAGTCGCAGAAGTAGTGGAAGTCTTGTGAAGTTACATCTGCTTTGGCTTGAGATGTGATTGTAGCCATGAAAACCAGAAAACAAAGAAACCACGTCAAGAAAGAACAGCTACCCATTATGGCTGTGCGATGGCTCAGGTTTTAGATACTGCTAAGCTTTTATCGCCCAGGATTCAAACCTCTATCTCCATTCATACTTAATTGTAGGTTTCTTATTTCTCTTGTTCAATATAAATAAAAATCGAATTTAGAGAAACTAAAAGTAATTTTTAATCGAGATCTTGATAAGTGTGAAAAAAAATTATTTTTACACTTATAAATCATCTTAATCTTGTAATTATTTATGTTATTACTTAATGAAAAGTTGTAATAGGAAATAGATTGTTAAAGTAAATTATTGTTCAGGAAAAGGTATATAATTTGTAATATGTCAGTCAATCCTTGCACAGCGCAAGAAAAATTCGCAGAGCTGCGCACAAAGGGCAATAGTTAAAGGAAATTCGCACAGCGCACCAGTGTCTATGTGCTGAGAGAATTAATTAAATTAAGTAGCTCTTAAAGAAGTGACAGAGAGGCAGAAACCAGCTTCTGACACACGAAAAATAAAAAAATGCTCTCGAAGACTTTAGGAGACGCTTAAGAGACTATTCAAGACATCAAGATTGCACATTATGCAAGGAATTGTTGAAATGAGTATGTTTATAATGTCTAGGATAGGCTAAATTTTTTGTTCATTGGAATTGGTTGTGTGACGATACATTAATGTAACTTTCCCGTTCAATATATGTTTATGTTCTTATTCTTTTCTTGACTTGCTTTTGATTATACAGAAATATAAATCTTGTTAAAAGTTCTTTTGGTACCGGGAAGTATTTTTAGAACTAGAAACTTAAGAAAAAAAAAACTAAAAGTAATTATGTTAGGAATAGCTCATTCCTCACCATCTGAACTTAATGCAAAATTGTCTGTTAAATTAGTTAAGGAATTAATAATTTAATGGATAATTTTAGAACTTGTTTTAAGGAATTAAAACAAGATACCATTATGTGAATGCTTGAACAGAGAATTTATTTTGTATATTATGTTACTAAAATGTTAGTCAGAGACCAATTCCAGTGATCTTTTATCATACTTTTCAATCTTAAATTTTTACGTTGTTAAATTCTATGTCATTCTTTCAAAGTGAAATTAAAATTTCATCAACACTAATTGATCTTGATAAATAATATTTAATTGAATAACGTAACACAAATTCTTTTAGGAGAACGATACTCTTAACTTAATCACTATATTACTTGTAACGATTTGGTATACTTGCTAAAAAGTTATCGGATGTCAAAGGGAATTAATTGGTTTATCATATATTAAACTAAAAGGATAATGATACTTAGACAACATTTTTTTTAACAACATTTGAACATCATCTATGTGTCATTCTGTGATTGGTCCATAGTAGTGTTTATGATTATTATTATTGATTATGGAATAATTTTGGACCAGAAAATAACACATAAATAATGTTCAAATGTTGTTAAAAGAATATTCTCTAAATATCATTATCCAAACTAAAAATAGTGAGTTCAACTGTCACTTTTATTTTATGAGCCATGAATTTGGTAACTCTCTACCATAAATGGAGTAATTGATTTTCTAATTTACTTTATATATTAATTATATTATAGTCAAAGTAATAATTGTATAATGTATTTTTATTTTATGAAAAACATTATTATGAATGATTATTATAAAGATATTAGTTAAAAATGAAAATATAAATTTACATAGCTTCACAAATAAATAAATTAAATATTTAAATTATTTTAATATTATCGAAAAATATTATTTTAATATTTAAAAAAATCAAATTGTTATGTAATTTAAAAAGTAAATAATTACAAAAGAAAAGTAATAAAATATATAAAAGATTAATAAATAATTGTTACGAGTTAATCTGTCTCCAGTCTATTTCAAATTCGTTTAACTCAAAATTAAATAATTCGAACCAATTAAAAATAAAAAACTTAAATTTATTTCTATCTAATCCGATTAAAACTCTTAATTAACTTATGTGAAACTGATATCTCTAATTAAAATTCACTTACTTTAAAAGTAAAAAATATATTTAAGTATTTTCTCTTACCATTTTAATAAACCTTTTATTTCTTACTGGTCCTAATTCATAATGGGTTTTTCTTTCTTACATATTTTTTAAAGAAGTTGCAGAGGTTAACTCTTCTAAATTGTATTTACATAAATAAATTCATTTATTATTATAAATCGATTTTTGAAAAACTGAATTATGACTTGTCAACAATATTTTTGTAAGAACAATCATCTATATATGTTTTTGGGTACATGATTCATAGGTCGAAAATACCTGTGAAATAGTAAATGAGTTTATTTATATAAATGAAGTTTGAAGAAATTAATTTGCTTAAATTTCTATAAAAATAGATTTATTTGAGAAGAAGTATATTAATAAATTAAGATGTTTGGTATATTATCGAGAAAAGACCTATTCATACATTAAGGGAAAGATATTTATAGTGCATCATTAATCTTATTTTTAGAAGTTGACCTTAACTCGTATGGAATTTCGAACTTTTTTGACTTTATCAAAATAAAAGTAACTGAATCTTATAATAAAAATGAAAAAAAGAAATTGATTGGTTGCATATGCTTCTCTTGTGTATTGTTTCAAGTTGTCTTTATATTCCTTTATTACTAATTTTTCCAATAAATCTCTTAATTATTTGATGATTAAAATAGTAGTGTATATATGATCGAGTTTTTCCAGTAAGATCGAGTTTGATCGTTGTACAGATAAAGAGATGAGATATGAGTGTTTATAAGATGGTTTTCTATTACAATATGATCCAAATCTTCCCTGACAAAGTTGCTATTCATAGCTGGCTTCCACTAATTACATTTGTGCAGTAACACCACATCCACTATGATGATAGTGCATGATAATGCCATTATGCATGAATGAATTCGTTTGACTATAACTAATTTGTTTTTATTTTGATTGATATAAATATAGGTACGGATAATATATGTTAGAATAAATAATCAAATAACTATAATAATAATAATAATAATAATACATAAATATGAATAAAAAATTTGATCAGATCAACCAATTTTTATTATAAAAAATATGATACAATTAAATTATAAATAAATAAAATATTAGAAATAATCTAAAGGCACATATAATATTATTTTTAGAGACAAAATTATATATGCATTTTTCTTTTAGTTCGAATATAATGAAAGATTTTTAAATCTTATGAATTCTAATATTTTAAAATACAAACTGAAAACACTTTTATATAAACAAACTGTTGTGTTTATGAAATATTTCCTTCATAGAAATAAATAATATTTATAGATAGGAAAGAATAAATAAGATTAAAATAAAACAGTAGTTCGTAATAAAATTAAAATTGTTAATTCATAAATAATATTTATTCATAAAATTAATAGTTTATAAAAATATGAATAACAATAGAATAATTTATTTACTTGTTTATTTTTTAATTATATTAAATATTTTTAACAATTTCTACATAATTAAAAAATAAAATAAAATAAAACAAAATATTTTTTAAAACAAAACATTATTTTTCACCTAGTGCTACTAAATCTCCTATAATCGGATTTGTGATAAGTGTGATATAATTCTTTCACTCTTATCTCCTTGTTATTTAATAATATTATGATTCCTTTAATTGGATTTTTACTTTTTTATAACAAATAATTAATTGATATTAGAATGAATTTTAACTCATTTTAAATTAGGTGTTTTATCTTCTCAAATTATTACAAGATGTCATACATAATTAATACTATTAATTATTTTTTAATAAAATCTTAAATAAATATTATTCAACTATTAGTATATGAATAATAAAACATGCTAATATGACCAGTTAATACTTTCATATTTTTTTAATAAGCTGTAAAGTGTTATTGAATCATCACTTATCTCTTTTGTCCTCCTAATTTTTATGTTACATATAATTAAATACTGTTACTTATTTAATTTGAAGTATAAAAATTTAAATACACGTCATTTAGATATTGACAGGGAGAACAGAACGGTGGTATTTTAAGACCTAATGATTTCTACTCGTTTTAAGAGTTATTTTGGAACTAAAAATTCAATAATTTCAAATAAAAACATTATTTTGTAATTTATGATGCATAGGAAATAAGCTTGAATTTGTTAAAAGAAAAAGATATATTTATAGAAAGTTTTGAGTGGATAGAATGGTTTCCACTAGAGATTTATTATAAAGCAGTGTTCCAATTTGTGGAGGTAGTTAGAATTCCTAGTCAACATTGACGAGCCTTGGTGGCTCCAGTCTATGGCAACCGGCAACCGGCAACCGGCAACCGGCAACCGGCAAAGAGTGGATTGCATTGCAGTATATTTCCAAGTTAGGTCAGGTCAATGGTACCTGCACCATTCCCAAATTCCATTTTCCCCATTTCATATTATTCTATCTAGGATCGTTATGTTACTTAGAAACAATAAGTTGATTAAATTTATTATAAATTAATAATATAAATAAATTGACTAAGTTAATATATAAGGAAAGTAATAAAAAATACTTCATTGTAAACCGGTACAAACTACAAATATGATGAAAAAATTATTAGATTATGAACCAAAATCATAAATATAATTAATGAATAATTAATTACTTTTTAATTAAACAATTTCTAAAATTTTATAGAGCTAAAAAAATATTTATTGATCATTAGAAACAATGTAAATAAGAATGGTAGGTAGTATTTTAGATTTTTTTTCTTTTAATCTCATATAAGGATGGATGAAGACAAAAAAATTAAAAATAAATAAATACGTCCTCTACATACGAGAACATAACATCTTTATGTTTAATTTTAATATTTTTAATTTAGTTCCTCATCAATTTAGAATATTGTTTATATTTTTATTTAGTTAACATTTTAGGATATATATGACATTAGCTATAAAGTTATTTTAAATAGATATTTTAATAAATTGATTAATAAAATATAATGATCATTTCATATTTAATTATTTATTATAATCAAAATTGCTAGAAAAAAAAGAGAAAAAAACACATATAATCAAAATTACTACCAGAAAAAAAAAACAGCACATGTGTTAGTAAATTTTAAATATTTGTATTGTATTATAAATTAATAATATATATAAGATTAAGTTGATATATAAAAGAAAAAAATGAAAATAATAAGAAGCACCTAAATGTTAAATAAAAATGTGATGAAAACACAAAAAAGAAAAAAAAAACCCATGATAGTTTTATTAAAAATATTTCAAAATAATGATTACTTTTAAAAATTAGTTAATAATTATATTTTTCAAAAAATTAGCTAACAATTATATTTTTTATCATGTAAAAATTTAAAACATAATTTTTTATTCTAAAGATATATGGTATAATTTTATATTACATTCTAAGCTAAAGGACTAGTCCGCTGATTTTTATTTTGTTTTTTTTTATCTAAAATCTAATGTTATGTGAAAATGGGTCCAAAGTTTTTATTTTTTACATAAAAACGGAGAAATGTTGCATTGTCGGACCGAAAGGAGCTAAAAAGAGTTGTCATCCAGACTGTTTTAGATCTTAGTTGTGTTGTATCAGACTTTGACCAGTTTATGAACTATGTAAATAGAGCTGGACTATGTTAATATAAACTGTCGCGCAGCATGATGTTCAACTTTTTTTTTTTAATGAAGCCGTGATATTGGACTGACCCACTTGACCCATAGGTTGACCTGCAGGATTGCCGAGTTTGACGAGGTTAAGTTGGTTCAAGTTTTCAAATTGAAAAAATTGTTCTTGATTCGTCTTTTTTATTGGACTGATGGAATGATTCTCCGGATTTAACCGTTTTTGTCATCTCATTGAAAAATGAATACCATTTTTATCTATATTGTTTCTAATAACCAACTCAAACAGGCTTCCGCTTAAAGTATTCGGATTACTAATTAACAGAAGGGGTTTAATTGCTTTTATTGATTGATCTGCTTTGGGAATATTATCAAATAGTTTTTTCAAACAAGAAATTGCATGAAAAATTACATGAGCTCCGAGAGTATTTACGTAGTCTAAGTATTGATGGTGAATGAATATCAATCCCGTTACCAAAATCTACCGAGGGTACAGCTCAGTTATTGAATTCTCATTTTCTGACTCTTGAGCAGATTTGTTTGTTGTTGCCCTTGAACTGTGCCCCCATGAATACGTGGCTGGAAGGCTTCTAGTTGTACTGTGGGCATAAAATGCAGGTTCAGAAGGGATAGGAAGACTGAGAGAATAGCTACTGAGCATGAGCATAACGGTCGCCATGGTTGGTCTGTCAGTTAAATTCTCTTGAACACAAAGCAAACCAATATGAATGCATCTCATCACTTCATTTACTGAATTGTTGTTCAACGATGGATCAACAATGTTTACAGCTGTTCCCTCCCTCCAGTTTCTCCATGCCTGCAAATATTTGTTATTTCAGTAACTGGTTTCACCAATGTGTTGGCCATGAAATTTTCTAACACATTTTTTAATGAAAAATAAATAATAAAGAGAAAATAGCACTTACGAAGCTCAGTAGATCTTCAACATTCTCCCCATGACGAAAGCTACTGTTTTTCTGGCCACTTACGATCTCAAGAAGCAGTACACCAAAACTAAAGATATCTGACTTCACCGAAAATTGTCCTTGCATTATGTATTCCGGTGCCATGTATCCACTGCAAGCCAAAATGGATAGGTTGAATTAGTCAATCTCTCTCTATCATAATTTTTCATTCAGCTTCAGTTACCAATACCAATAATGATATTCATAACAAAGTCATACTCTTGAGAATTTAATAACAGTACATGGTTATGATTAGGTGACAGTACTTACTAGGTTCCCACAACTCTATTTGTATTTGCGTGAGTTTGATCCAGTAAAACCAGTCTTGCCATGCCAAAATCTGCTATCTTAGGATTCATCTCTTCGTCTAAGAGAATATTGCTTGCTTTGAGATCACGATGTATAATACGCAGAAGAGAATCTTCGTGAAGGTAGAGAAGCCCTCGGCTGATACCTTTTATGATTTTGTATCGCATTGCCCAATCCAACAGTGCTTTCTTAGCTGGATCTGCATACAACCTAGAGTTTTAGTGGTATATATACATGTGTGCGTTTTTATATATGTGTGTGTGGGTATCATTAAGACCTACCAAATATGAAATAATCAAGGCTTTTGTTAGGAACAAACTCATAGATGAGTAGCCTTTCTCTTCCTTCCAAGCAGAAACCAAGTAGTCTAACTAAATTTCTGTGCTGAAGCTTGGCCACTAAAAGCACTTCATTCTTAAACTCTGTGTCTCCTTGGCTGGATCCACTTGACAACCTTTTGACTGCAATCATCTGTTCATTGGGGAGCCTACCCTGAAATTACAAATCTCTGTCCGGTTAATGTTTTAGAATGTTTTGATTAAAACACGATGTGTGTCTGAACTCGACAGAGTCATTTACCTTGTAAACAGCTCCAAATCCACCTTCTCCAAGTTTATTAGAATCAGAGAAGTCTTCTGTAGCAACTCGTATTGTGTCGAAGTCAAATTGCAATGACTGAGTTATTTCAATGTCATCATCATCTTGATTAACTACACATGGGAAACAAATTTAAAATAGTGAGTTTTTCAAATATGTTACTACACAAGCACAATAGTGCAGTCAGAATTTGAAATCGGGTGGTACAATTTCTGAAACAGAACACAAAGGGTATATATAAGCCTCTCTTTTTACATTCTCAGAGGCAACTTTACTCATGCTTTCAATCATTAAAAAGATAATTTTGTCTGTTTGATAGATTCTAAGTAGTCAAATAGCAGTTATCATTTATAGGAAAAAATACTCTAAATTATGACATATCATATATGCACTAGATACTTGGAACTTGCCTGCTAAACGTTTTCTTGTCTTCCTCCTCCTTAAATAACTGCAGAGACAAAGGAGGGAAACGACAGCAAGAATCACAGTAGGAACAACAACGGCAATGACAATTGTTGTGTTTTTGCTCTCTGAAAAAACAAGAATTTTCTGCGGGGTGAGGGAGGCATTTCAACAATTAAGGATGATAAAGTATCAAAAAGTCTAACAATAACAAGTACCTTTGGCGGGAATGTTATTGAAGGAGGAAGGAGATGATGGTGATGGTGGTATTACATCAGGGTCTAATTTAGTCGTTTGACCGTAGAAGCTGTAAGTTTCGAATCTAATATTACAACTTGGTCTAACAACTCTAACACCCTTCTTGTTCGCACAACACGATGAGATTTCGTATATAGCCCCATCCAAACATCTATTGCAGTCTGTCTCGGACAAATCAGGGGTGCACTGCACAAGACCATATATGGTTTGAAGAGTTGAAGCATCAACACTATCCGTAGCATACTTGTGACGAGAGTCACCTGATGCAGCCACGACTGTGAGATTCTTCATTAAGTTGGAGAGGGCTTGGTTAAACTTATCCGGTTCCGTTACATTGTGACTGTTCTTCATGTAGAACCAAGGAGAAGATTCCACGACACCGAATATTGAGCGCGGAGAATAACTCAACTGGCATTCGTTGGTCTTCAACCACAAATATGCCTCTTTCTGGTTTGGACAAAGCTGTGTGATGGTGGCTGCAGAATCGTTGAGGCACCTGCGGCACTCATCTGGCTCAACATCTCCTCTGCACAGCCCAATGGCGTTTACTTTGTCATTGTTTTGACCATATGAGAAGTTGTAGAAACCATAGTTAATTTCTGTGTGGGAAGAAAGCTTGGATAGAAGGGTGTTGAGATTGTTGTGATAGGTGCTATTGATTGTGTAGTTCCCTTCCTTGTTAATACAGTAATTGTGGGTAACCTGGGCGGTGGCTCTAGATATTAGACAAGAGAGAAGAAAAGCAAGCATGCAAGAAACAGCGGCCATAGGTATGACCATCGATAATATCTCTTGGTTAAAGATTGCTTCTGTCACTTTATAATCTTTCTTCCATCTATCATTTCCACGATCGTTCTCTTCGTCTCCTTGTGATTTAATGTTATATATTTTATAACCACTTGTCTGATTTTTATATATTTTAATCGTAATAAACTAATTTTACATCAGCTTCACTTCTGGTAAGTAATATAGATCTAAGTTCTTAACATTCTTTATATTCTTATGAAATGACACTTGAAGAGCAAATAAAGACACTAATAAGAGTTTAAAGATACTGAGAGCAAAGAAGTAGGTGACTTTTTTGTTTAAATAAGGCTTTATGTTCAGACCTATCTTCGTCAGCGGTACGCGGAAAATTACAAAAATTATCAATCAATTAGCCGACGGTAACGGACAGATGACCAGAAAAGCAGCGGCGGGTAAAGTGTTGAGTGGAAAGAGCAAAGAAAAGACGAAGAATGAGGGGAAGCCCCTGGTTTGCAATAAAATAATGTGATGACTGAGTCATTAGCATTGTCGTTGGATGACAACTGAAATAAGTGAAATAAAAACAAAAAAATTAATAGAAATTAAAATTATTTTTAGATGTTGATTTTTTCATAAATGATAAGAAGTAAAAAAAACTATTCAATAATAAACGAAATTTAAAATCATTTTTAGATGTTGATTTTTTCATAAATTAATAATTGGAAATAGCTTTTTGTTTATGGTTATTTTGTTGATAATCGGAAGATTACTAATAAATCAAGTTATATTCTTTAATACAAACATTTATTAAGTATTTAATTTTAATTATATTTTAAAAATATATTTCTTAACACCTCAAAAAAATTATAAATCAAACATATAAACAATCAACATCAAACATTACACATAAAATAAAACATATATATATATATATATATATATAATACAATCTTAAGAATTTAATAACTTTTAACAAATTGAAATAATTCTCCATGGAAAATCTAAGATTTTATAAAATTATAAAATTTGACAAAAAATTAAAACAATAAAGTAGAAGCAATTGTTTTTCCAAGGCTTTAGAAAGTGCTTCATGTTTCAATCGCGTTTCTCGTTTACTTCATTCTCTCCAATTCAAAAAGGAAAAAATCTCCTTGGATGAAAGAGACCCAAAAAGGAGAAAGAATAGTTTACCAACACCTCTAAAAGTGTCCAAGAGCCTTTCCCAACACCTAAGATGTTTTTTCTTTTCATGTAAAATGAGGAATCTTGTTAAAACTCTTGTAAAAACATGATTAAATACTTGTTCATGTACCAGAGTTGACATTCTTGTTTGATGGCTTCATTCTCACCTAAAAAAGCCTAAAAAATTAATGTTTTTTGTAACTCGTTGGACGAATTATATTTTCACCTAATGATTAGAATATTATCATTTTCGCCCATCGAGTAGCTAATTCGTCCAACGACACAACCTGACGTCCAATGGTAGTTTTTTTATTGTCTAGGGATGGTCCATGACATTATCACCCTATAGGTAAGTCATTTCTTCATGTTGAGTGCCCCTCAACATGGATATTTGTCTAAAAATTATTCTTTTTTATCCAAATATGCTTCATTGAGTTCTAGTTGGTTTTCTCCACCAAATTTTTTTTCAATTGACTTATTTCATACACTGAAAATAAAAATTAGAGATAAACAACTATAAAACTAAAATACAAAACAATACAAAAACAAGATAAAAATTATGGAGAAGTTGATTTTATTCACAAAACTTAACATCAATAAAATGTAAAAAATAATATTATCAAATACACATTAGATAAGTGTGTTCATATATTGATTAAACGAGTTTAGTATTATATATTAGACGAATCTTTTGATACACATATTAGACGAGTCTAACCATATTAGACCAATATGATCATATATTGATTTCTATTTATAACGAATATAATTTAAGTATTTTTGCCGTCTATATCTTTTATATTTCTAAAGAGTTTACTCTATAATTTTTAAAATGTTATATCCTTTGTATTTAAAAATTGTACTCTTTATAATTTTACATACGACTTTTTAAACTTATAAATAATTTTATTCAAAATTTAATTATAAACTTAAAAATATTATTATTTTTTTCTTCCATCTCTAAATATATTTTAATATAATATTTAAATATATTATAACATAACATATATTTATTAAAAAAAACACACTAAAAAAAATGCGTAGACAGATATTTAAAACTAATTCATAAAATAAAAAGTTGTTATCTAAAATGTTAAACTTCTACCATCTCACGGAAACATGATAAGAAAAAAAAACGAAACTTAAAAAAAAGAGAAGTAACTTAACTTTCCAAAAAATTATAAAATAATAAATAAACTATTCAATATATTTCCTATGGTAAAACATCTATGATATAATTAATTATATTTGTAATATAATTATACTTATGCATATGATTGATGTGAAAAAAGAATAATTATTTATTTATTTGATTTTATATGAATAATAATTATCAATATTTTATTAATATTTATTGTATTAATTGTTTATTGTAAACTTATGTATATGATGCGAAAAAAGAATACTTAATTATTTGTTGTATTTTATATGAATAATAATTATCAATATTTTATTAATATTTATATTTTTATTATAATTATTATTAATCTTAAGGAGTAGCCGAACATGTATTAAGAAAATCACTATCAAATTTTAATCAGTTTTTATTTTTGAATAAATCCATATTAAAATTACTTTTCCAAGAGAGACGTTAAGAAGTATTTCTCCTCTTGATTAATTGTAAGCAGAATTTTACACTTTTGTTTGTAAATTTCGTAATATATTAATTTATGTGAAGTTCCTTGCTTATTCATAAAATTGTTTTAGCAGAGTATCTAAAAACCATACTAAAGGGTGAGTAATATATAAAAAGAAATATACACTTCTTTCATTTCTAGTTTTATAGGTAATATTTTATTTTTGTTTATTTCTGTGTTTAAAAAGTTTCAGAGATTGACTTGCCATATTT
Source organism: Vigna reflexopilosa (assembly GCA_027742785.1). Lineage (NCBI taxonomy): Eukaryota > Viridiplantae > Streptophyta > Magnoliopsida > Fabales > Fabaceae > Vigna > Vigna reflexopilosa. Next base: position 40,863,216 of record CM050917.1, on the reverse strand, counting down.
AAGTCATATAACGTATAATTATGTCCATACATATCATGACATCGAACATCTAATTATTATAAAAGTACAAACCTATCAGTTTGATCTCTCAAAAATATTCTACCCATGAATAACTTTTCAAAGATTGTAAACTATGAGAGACTAATTAAGAGATATCATTGGATATTTAGCAGACCATTTCGAGAATATATCAATAATTAATAACAATGAAATTGCATATTATTTAAAGATATAAAATAATTAGAAGACAACAAAAATTATTAATAAGCAAATACGATGGTCTCACAGGTTTCAGGCCTAGGTTAGGCAAACAATGTATTTGAACCAGATTTTGCATTCTACAAGGCTTTGTATTTTGGTTTGAGAAAAGAAACATGATGATGAAAGATCCACAATGATGAACAACATCTAGCGAGGGTATAGCTCAGTAATTGAAGCTTCATTTTCTGATTCTTGAGCTGATTTAAGTATCGGTTCACTTGATCCTATTTCCCTTGAATTATACTCCCATGACTGCATCTCTGGAAAGCTTCTAGTTCTACTGTTCATATAAAATGCAGGTTCTGCAGGAATAGGGAGACTCAGAGAATAGCTGTTAAGCATCAGTATAATGGTAGCCATGGTCGGTCTGTCAATTAAATTTTCTTGAACACAGAGTAAACCAATATGGATGCATCTAAGCATTTCATTCCGTGAATTGTTGTTGAGTGATGGATCTATAATATTTAATGCCTTCCCCTCCTTCCAGTTTCTCCAAGCCTGCAAAATTTGATATCAGATCATGGATTCACTTCTATATTAACGTTTTGGAGCATGTAATCTTCTAATCCATAATTTAGGTGTCAAAGAAGAAGCAAGTGGCCAAAAAAAGACTTACGAAGCTTAGCAGATCCTCCATGTTCTCCCCATTATTGATTCCACTGTTTTTCTGGCCGCTTACAATCTCAAGAATCAGTACACCAAAACTGAAGACGTCTGATTTCACCGAAAACTGTCCATGCATTGCATACTCTGGTGCCATATATCCACTACAGACCAATATGGAAAGGTCTATTAATTTCGTTTCGTTTCAGTTTCTAATGCCATTGGCAGCTTTAATTCTGAATTACTGTTAAAAACTTTTAGGCATCACTCGGCCATATGAAATCGATACATTGTAAGAACTCCCTAAGCCTCAAACTATTTGAATAGTAACTAATTCATGATTTGGTGAAAATTAATGATAAACGTTCTCTTTGATGCTTGATTGAAATTAAACTCTCAACCATCAACAAGCTATAAAATATTCTAATACTTACTAGGTTCCAACAATTCTACTTGTGTTTGCTTGAGTTTGATCCAATAAAACCAGTCTTGCCATGCCAAAATCTGCTATCTTAGGATTCATCTCTTCATCTAAGAGAATGTTGCTTGCTTTGAGATCTCGATGGATAATTCGTAGTTGAGAATCTTCGTGAAGGTAGAGAAGACCTCGAGCAATACCTCTAATGATTTTGTACCGCTTTTCCCAATCCAATTGTGCTTTCATGGCTGGATCTGCATATATAGCCGCCAACAGTTTTTAACTCTGAATAATTAGGTTTGTAATGATAGAACAGGGTTGTATTTATGCAGTGATAAAAAGTACCAAATATGAAATAATCAAGGCTTTTATTGGGAACAAATTCATAGACAAGTAGTCTTTCTCTTCCTTCCAAGCAGAAACCGAGTAGCCTAACTAAATTTCGGTGCTGAAGCTTCACCACTAAAAGCACTTCATTCTTAAATTCCGTATCTCCTTGCCCAGAATCTCTTGACAACCTTTTCACTGCAATTATCTGTCCATTGGAGAGTTTACCCTGAAAATATACCTCTGTCATGTATAGTAAATAATTTGCCAACGGCTGTTATAGCATGTTTTGATGATGCGTGTCTGAATTCAACTGAGTTACTTACCAGGTAAACAGCTCCAAATCCGCCTTGTCCAAGTTTATTAGAATCAGAGAAGTCCTCGGTAGCAACTCGTATTGTCTCAAAGTTGAATTGCAATGATTCGGCAATTTTAATTTCATCCTCAACTTCATCTTCTTCTTCTCTTTCTTCTTTTTTAACTTTACACGGGGAACGGATTTAAACTAGTTAGTTTTTCGAATACGTTCGAACAACAACACCGCTGTCGGTGCATTCGGGAGTGTTTGTCTGTTTATAATTTATTGTAACAGTGTACGAGTGAATTGTAGATAAATATCACAATAAATTGATAAGTGGACTTACCTTCAAGATTTGTCCTTGCCTTTCTCCTCCTTAAACAAATGAAGAGACAGGTGAGCAAAACAACAACAACAACAGTAGGCACAACTACGGCAATGACAATTGTTGTTGTGTTGCTACTTTCTGAAAAAACAAGAACCCTCTGCTGGGTTAGACACTTGGAGGATCGTGAACTCAAATGTAATTATTAGGCTATTGACAAGCAAACTATAATAATAAGTACCTTCCGTGGAAGTGTTAATTGTGGGTGGTGGTGTCTCTGGGTCTATTATCGTTGTCTGTCCATAAAAGCGATAATCTTCATATCTAATATTGCAGCTGGGTCCAAGAACTCTACCACCTCTCTTGTCGTTGCAGCAAATTGGGATTTGTGAGATAGCCACATCCAAGCAATCGTTGCATTGTGTCTGAGTCAAATCGGGGGTACATTGCACAAGACCATATATGGCTTGAAAATTGGTAGTTGTGTCATTATCCGTAGCATACTTACGACGGGAGTCACCGGATGCTGCTTTATCTTTGAGTTCCCTTAATAAGTTTTGAAGCACTTGATTGAACTCAGCCGCTTCTGTTGCATTATTTTGGTTCCACATATAAAAGTCGGGGTTACTATCCAAGATCCCAAATATTGAGCCGTTTGAGTAGCGCAACATGCAGTTCTCATAATATATAGTAGCCTGTTTCTGGTTTGGACAAAGCTGTGTGATATTGCCTCCGGCATCTTTGAGGCAACTGCGGCACTGATTTGGCTCCACATCTCCCCTGCACAGCCCAATGGCGTTGACTCTGTCTGCGTTTTGACCATGGGAGAAGTTATAGAAACCATAGTTGATTTCTGTGTTGGAAGAAAGAGTGGATAAAAGGGTGTTAAGATTGGTGCTATAGGTGCTATTAGCTGTGTAGTTCCCGTTGTTGTTATCACAGGTTTGTAAGAGATCCTGGGCACTGGCTTCAGGTATTAGACAACAGAGAAAGAAAAGAAGCATGCAAGAAACGGCACCCATCACATAATCAGAACAACCAACAACCTTAACTGAAGCTTTGCGTATTATCATGATTGGTTCTGTCACTTGATAACCAGAATTTCCTTCAGTAAGTTTCGTACTTTTGGTTTCTAGTTTTCATTCAACATATTACATCTCTTTTTATATCGTTTTTAATAGCTTTTCTTTTCAAATGTTACCAATTCAAAGAGACTTATGATTAATATTTGTTCTTATAATCGTGAGTTGCTTACACTGCCAAGTACGTAGTCTAGAAGAAAGACTATTCAACGAAAAACTCACATTTTCTGTAGTCAAAATTAAAAAGTTTGAAAGCGTAGCCTCGTCGAGCTGATTAGGACAGAAGTGGGTAAAAGACAGGACTGGAAATACAAACACGGAATACTGTCAAATATAAGACAATTAGTTTTCAATCAGCTCATATATGCGGTGATTTTCTTTAGAAAATATAAATATACAATTCAAAATTTAACATTTAAATTATAAATTTCCATATTTTACATACATTGACTTGTGTTAAAAATAGAAGCATTATAGATTATTTTTTAAGTTTAGAATAGATTATTGTTGTGGAGAATGAAGACTATATAAAATGGACGTAAAGAATAACATATTGAAACATTCACAACAACAGTAAGATAAAGTATTAATTGTATTCATTAGTTTATCTACCATCATTTTAAATAACTACACTAAATGTTGTGAAAAATAATGTTCGATCGTCGAATCTAATTCCAATTTTTAGTAAAAGGTATATATTAATCAGTATCTCAAAAACACTAATTAAAAAATAAAGAAAACTATAAATTTTTATTTAAAATATTAGATATGTAGTTTTTAATAGGTGCCATTTTTGAAAGATTCGTAAGGAAAATTAGAAAGTTGAAATAGATGTAAAGATGTTATCTAAAAGTCAGGCATAATACAAGTATTTTATTTGGCTTTGACAAGAAGGGTAGCTATAGGACCATTAATTTTGGTGATATGAAACGACGACACTTTCTTAGAAGGTAGCCTGATAGAGACGGAACTGCCGCGTTTAAGTTTACAGATTCAAAACGTCATTGACTTAATTAGGTATCATAATTGTCAGAAGGTTGAAATTATTGTTATTTAAAAACTGATGTTACTTATTGTTGTTTTTGTTAATATATCATCTTATTTTTTAATTATTATTACAAAGTGTCTGTTTCAACCATAAAAGTTTCTTTAGTTTTACAATATAAAAAAAAATTATTTTATTTTGGTGGTTGCTAAAGTATCCGTCTTCAAAATGTTGGCATTAGTTTTGTTTAATTTCCATATATTACAAGTAGCCTTCATTCTTCTTTCTAGAGGGATAATTTATTCTTAGAAGACGTCATTGAAACAAATATGTAACAAGGTGCTTTTCTTCAGACAACTCTCTTTTATGTATCTTTATGATCTCGCTAACCGGATCATTTACAGCTGAATTCTGTATTTAAGAAGGATTGGCATTCAACTCAATCTTATTCCATTATTAAAATCTATTACAATAACTTGTAATTCTTCGTACAAAATTTACTTAGATCATAAAAACTATCCCAACCATATTTTTTCAAAATAATATGAAATGAACCAATTAAATAATATTAATACAGCGATGAAACTTCAAAAATTAGAATAGATATCTATACATCTAAAGGTGTGTTTATTTTATGTCCTAAATAAAATATATTCTTTTAAAATTCTTAAAATATTTTTATATTTATCTTTTGATCCTTTAATATCTATTTTCTTATAGCATTTTACATCATATAAAAATTATATCAATACATGAAAGTGACTTAATACTGATTTGAAGAAAATAGTTAATTTATTGGATTAATTTGAAGAATTTTTTTTATTAAGTATTCAAAAACAAAACTCAATAACCTAAAAACTTATCAAAACCTTTATTTTGTCAAGTATATATGTGTCCATCAACTAACTAAAACAAACATAAAATCCTAGTCTTACTGTTGGTCAAAGAAAAAAAAAGTTCTTTAAAATTCTCTCCGTTTTATTGAACAAAATGAGCAAACTTAAACCACTTTTCCATTCTGTCTTGTCTCAAAAATTCTCATCCATTCTCGTTCCTTTGGTCAAAAGAGTTGCACAAGTAATGAATGAGAGTTCTTCCACTCTATTGTCTTAGTTTGTCTCAATATAAGTAATTTTCTCTCTCCTTTCATTTTTGTGAGTCAATCCTTCATCTCATGCGAATTTCACTTTTTCTCTACATGTGAGCTTTAAAGCTGTCTAAGGTTTTTCCTCTTGAGTGTGAATCCAAGGACGAGTTGGATAACAAATCCTCATTTTGTAGATCTTTTCTAGAGCTTCTGTTTTCCTTTTTGCACTGAATTGGAAAGAGTAAAAATTTGTCCAACATTCACAAAATTTCATGTTGCTTTTCTTCTTGTTTTTGCCAATTGGTTACTTATATGTTAAATTTGTGATGTGGGTTTTGAAATTATGATATGTGATGGGTGTTTGGTTGATAAATTTTTTATTGTGTTGTTAGACGTAATGTTTGGGTTGTGTTTTGCTCTTAGAAATTTTTTTGTAAATGTTTGAGTTGTGTTTTGGGGATATTGATGAGATTAAAGGTTTCTACTTGGATAATTGATCAAATTGGTACAATTAAGAGAACTTTTTAAAACGGATTTGAGAGGAAAAGAATAAAGAATGTCAAATTGAGCAATTGTGCCAGTATTGAAAATTTGATTTAATAAAAACCACTAATTAATAGAGGGTTGAGAGGTACCTCTCACCATTGAGCACCAATTAAAAATCCCAAGAGAACATTCTCATGATAAAGCGTTGAGTGGTATTACCACTAAGCGCCACTTTGACAGAAAACCCTCTAACTTCGTAGTATTAAGCACAAATTCCTACTGTTTTGGATGTTATCTAGTTTCTAACTATGCTTCATCTTCTTAAACGAAGATTCCCGTTAAGTTAGGCATCAGATCAAGCTGAGATTTTAACAGCACGTTCTAGACACAATTTTTTACATTGACTGGTTTGATCTTAAATTAGTGGTTTGTATTGAGAACAATTTTTCTCGTAGATTAGATTGTTGATATCTTTGACCATTTGTTGCTTGTTGCACATATAACTTTTTTTCTACAGTTATCTAATTATATTGTATCTTTTTGCATTGCATTCTTGATTGAATAATATTTAATTTGAATGTAAAAACAAAATTTTTGGAGTTCTTCACACACTACAGTTTTATTTCTAAAATATCATATAATTTGTACCTATGTTGTTAAATAGTTTTGTGTTAGACTAACACATTTGTACACTAACTTATTCTATTGTGTGTTGTGTTTTATTTGTGCATTGTGTTTCTTTTATTTTGTTTGTCTATTTTTGATCACTTCACTAGTATGGGCAAATGAAGAGTTAGATAATGATATGAGTTTGGTTGAAGGTAAAGATGTTGCAGAATAGTTTCTTAAGCTTCTGGTCTTTATTCTGTATAGGAATTTGTTCTTTTTGGACAACTCATGTCACCTGTGATTGATTTGTATATATTTTATTACTATAATTTTTTTTAATGATTGTATTAATAATACCTTATATATCGTGTTTATCTCTTTTATATTTATCCATTTTATTTTATTTTTGTTTAACAGTTTTATCAAATTAAATAAGATGTTACAATTTTAAAGGAGTAGTCCAACGTGTATTAATTGAGAAAATCAATTTGTAATCAGTTTCTATTTTTTAATAAATCCATATCTAAATTATTTTTTCACAATTTGTCTCAATTATTTTTCTAAGTGTCAGGTTAAGAAATGTTTGTCCTCTTGCTTTGTAGGCAACATTTTACTACTTTAGTATGTGAATTTAATAAAAGTAAACGGTAGGTAGTATAATGGAAAAAAAAAAATACACTTCCTCCATCGCTTTATAGTTCTGGTTTTATGATGAATTTATTCTTATTTATTTGTGTGCTTAAAAATTATCAGACATTGATTTACCATGTTTAAAGATTTTTTTTTCAGCGTATTCAAATAATATTATTATCTCACCACAAAGTAAATAGTTTTACAGACATAACACAATATCGGTCGTCAAATTTTTATAAATTACAAACTTGAGAAGTACCAAATTATTAATTTTATGTCATAGACAAAGTATCTGTTTCACATGATTTATTATTCATAGGAATAAAAAAAATAAAGCACAGAGAACAAAAAGGTATATTAAAAATGAAAAAAATAATATTTTGTTGAAACTTTCCACGTTATAAAGTGTCGATTTACGAAAATATATATAGTGTCAATTATATTTAAATAATATATTATAATATTTTATATTGAATATAAAAATACCAACCTTTTTAACATAAAAATATTATATAACTAAAATAAAATTAAATAAAATAGTTTAAATTTTGGTATTTTATGAAGTAATTTATTTTAATATATTATTATTTTAAAATATAATTTTTTTAGTTATCAATATTTGATAATAAATTTTTACTTTAATTAAAATTTAAATAATTATAATTTATATTTTAAAATTTATTTCATGATTTATTTTTTAAATACATGTAAAAAGTTATTCTATAGTATCAATAAACCAACTAGAAATATTTATTTATTTTTACTTCATATTTATTTTATTTTAATTCAAACAACTTCATTTTTCATCTTTTTTTTTCTTAATTTTCTTTCCTTTTTCCTTTTCTTTAATTAAAAAAGTATTCTAGCCATGAATATTTTTTCTAACAGCAAACCATCATATACATTCTAGGGTATTTTTGGATATTTGTGAGACTAGTTGGTGTGATGTGGAATATTTTCAATCTCATTTTTGGCAAAGGATTTGAGATGTATTTAACTCAATTCTGCACACTACAAGACATTCTGTTTTGGTTTAAGCAAAGAAACAAGGATTGATGAACATCTAGCGAGGGTATAGCTCAGTAATGGGTTCACTTGATCCTGTTTCTCTTGAATTATACTCCCATGACTGCATCCCTGAAAAGCTTCTAGTTCTACTGTTCATATAAAATGCAGGTTCTGCAGGGATAGGGAGACTCAGAGAATGGCTATTAAGCATCAAGATAATGGTAGCCATGGTTGGTCTGTCAACTAAATTTTCTTGAACACAGAGTAAACCAATATGGATGCATCTCAGAATTTCATTCCGTGAATTGTTGTTGAGTGATGGATCTACAATATTTAATGCCTTCCCCTCCTTCCAGTTTCTCCAAGCCTGCAAAATTTGTTATCAGATCATGGATTCACTTCTACATTAACGTAATGGAGCATGTAATCTTCTAATTCATAATTTAGGTGGTAAAGAAGAAGCAACAGTGACAAAAGAAAGTCTTACGAAGCTTAGCAGATCCTCCACCCCATTATTGATTCCACTGTTTTTCTGGCCGCTTACAATCTCAAGAATCAGTACACCAAAACTGAAGACGTCTGATTTCACTGAAAACTGTCCATGCATTAAATATTCTGGTGCCATATATCCACTGCAGACCAATATGAAAGGATTATTAATTTTGTTTTGTTTCAGTTTCTAATACTATTGGCAGCTTTAATTCTGAATTTCTGTTAAAAGTTTTTTAGGTATCACCCAGCCATATGAAACAGAGATTCTAACTACTGTCTAAGACTCAAACTCTTTCAAAAGTTACTAATTCATGGTTTGTGAAGAATAACGATAAAACTATTAGGATCTAAGATAAGATAGAAGTAAAATAAGAATATCATTTATAAACCATTTTTTTTTCTTTTTACTAAAATTATATTATTGTTTATTATCTTAATTTAATCTTTTATTTGAGTTGAGTTATTGTCTTCCAATAAATTTTCTTAGATGGTTGATTGAAATTAAACTCTCAACCATCAACAAGCTATAAAATATTCTAATACTTACTAGGTTCCAACAATTCTCCTTGTGTTTGCTTGAGTTTGATCCAATAAAACGAGTCTTGCCATGCCAAAATCTGCTATCTTAGGATTCATGTCTTCATCTAAGAGAATGTTGCTTGCTTTGAGATCTCGATGGATAATTCGTAGTTGAGAATCTTCGTGAAGGTAGAGAAGACCTCGAGCAATACCTCTAATGATTTTGTACCGCTTTTCCCAATCCAATTGTGCTTTCATGGCTGGATCTGCATATATAGCCGCCAACAGTTTTTAACTCTGAATAATTAGGTTTGTAATGATAGAACAGGGTTGTATTTATGCAGTGATAAAAAGTACCAAATATGAAATAATCAAGGCTTTTATTGGGAACAAATTCATAGACAAGTAGTCTTTCTCTTCCTTCCAAGCAGAAACCGAGTAGCCTAACTAAATTTCGGTGCTGAAGCTTCACCACTAAAAGCACTTCATTCTTAAATTCCGTATCTCCTTGCCCAGAATCTCTTGACAACCTTTTCACTGCAATTATCTGTCCATTGGAGAGTTTACCCTGAAAATATACCTCTGTCAGGTATAGTAAATAATTTGCCAACGGCTGTTATAGCATGTTTTGATGATGCGTGTCTGAATTCAACTGAGTTACTTACCAGGTAAACAGCTCCAAATCCGCCTTGTCCAAGTTTATTAGAATCAGAGAAGTCCTCGGTAGCAACTCGTATTGTCTCAAAGTTGAATTGCAATGATTCGGCAATTTTAATTTCATCCTCAACTTCATCTTCTTCTTCTCTTTCTTCTTTTTTAACTTTACATGGGGAACGGATTTAAACTAGTTAGTTTTTCGAATACGTTCGAACAACAACACCGCTGTCGGTGCATTCGGGAGTGTTTGTCTGTTTATAATTTATTGTAACAGTGTAGGAGTGAATTGTACATAAATATCACAATAAATTGATAAGTGGACTTACCTTCAAGATTTTTCCTTGCCTTTCTCCTCCTTAAACAAATGAAGAGACAGGTGAGCAAAACAACAACAACAGTAGGCACAACTACGGCAATGACAATTGTTGTTGTGTTGCTACTTTCTGAAAAAACAAGAACCCTCTGCTGGGTTAGACACTTGGAGGATCGTGAACTCAAATGTAATTATTAGGCTATTGACAAGCAAAATATAATGATAAGTACCTTCCGTGGAAGTGTTAATTGTGGGTGGTGGTGTCTCTGGGTCTATTATCGTTGTCTGTCCATAAAAGCGATAATCTTCATATCTAGTATTGCAGCTGGGTCCAATAAGTCTACCACCTCTCTTGTCTTTGCAGTAAATTGGGATTTGTGAGATAGCCACATCCAAGCAATCGTTGCACTGTGTCTGAGTCAAATCGGGGGTACATTGCACAAGACCATATATGGCTTGAAAATTGGTAGTTGTGTCATTATCCGTAGCATATTTACGACGGGAGTCACCGGATGCTGCTTTATCTTTGAGTTCCCTTAATAAGTTTTGAAGCACTTGATTGAACTCAGCCGCACCTGTTGCATTATTTTGGTTCGATATATAAAATTCGGTGTTAATTTTCAAGACCCCAAATATTGAGTCGTTTGAGTAGCGCAACATGCAGTTGTCATAATATATAGTAGCCTGTTTCTTTGGACAAAGCTGTGTGATATTGCCTCCGGCATCTTTGAGGCAACTGCGGCACTGATTTGGCTCCACATCTCCCCTGCACAGCCCAATGGCGTTGACTCTGTCTTCGTTTTGACCATGGGAGAAGTTGTAGAAACCATAGTTGATTTCTGTGTTGGAAGAAAGAGTGGATAAAAGGGTGTTAAGATTGGTGCTATAGGTGCTATTAGCTGTGTAGTTCCCGTTGTTCTTATCACAGGTTAGGAAGAGATACTGGGCACTGGCTTCAGTTATTAGACAACAGAGAAAGAAAAGAAGCATGCAAGAAACGGCACCCATCACATAATCAGAACAACCAACAACCTTAACTGAAGCTTTGCGTATTATCATGATTGGTTCTGTCACTTGATAACCAGAATTTCCTTCAGTAAGTTTCGTACTTTTGGTTTCTAGTTTTCATTCAACATATTACATCTCTTTTTATATCGTTTTTAATAGCTTTTCTTTTCAAATGTTACCAATTCAAAGAGACTTATGATTAATATTTGTTCTTATAATCGTGAGTTGCTTACACTGCCAAGTACGTAGTCTAGAAGAAAGACTATTCAACGAAAAACTCACATTTTCTGTAGTCAAAATTAAAAAGTTTGAAAGCGTAGCCTCGTCGAGCTGATTAGGACAGAAGTGGGTAAAAGACAGGACTGGAAATACAAACACGGAATACTGTCAAATATAAGACAATTAGTTTTCAATCAGCTCATATATGCGGTGATTTTCTTTAGAAAATATAAATATACAATTCAAAATTTAACATTTAAATTATAAATTTCCATATTTTACATACATTGACTTGTGTTAAATATAGAAGCATTATAGATTATTTTTTAAGTTTAGAATAGATTATTGTTGTGGAGAATGAAGGCGACATAAAATGGACGTAAAGAATAACATATTGAAACATTCACAACGATAGTAAGATAAAATATTAATTGTATTCATTAGTTTATCTATCATCACTTTAGATAACTACAGTAAATGTTGTGAAAATAATGTTAGATGGTCGAATCTAATTCCAATTTTTAGTAAAGTTATATATTGATCAGTATCTCAAATACTAATTAAAAAATAAACAAAACTAGAATTTTTTATTTAAAACATTATTTATGTAGTTTTTAATAGGTGCCATTTTTGAAAGATTAGGAAGGAAAAGTGAAAAGTTGAAATAAATGTAAAGATATTATTTAAAAGGAAAAAGTTTTTTTAATGATAATTTATAATTAGTCTATTTCAAAAATAAAAATCAATAAAATAATGATACACAATTTATTATAAAAAAATTGTTAAAAAAAATTATTATTATATGATGCATCATACGAGTATATGTAATTTTTTGTCCTATAATAATAATTAGATATCACATACCATTTTTTATATCACCAAAAATGGTATATTAAATTATTATTAAAAGTCCAGGCATCTAAAAATTATTATTATCATACGAGTATATATCACCAAAAATTATTATTATAGGACCATTAATTTTGGTGATATAAAAAATGGTATATGAAAGGACGATTGCCTGATAGTGACGGAACTACCGCGTTTAAGTTTACAGATTCAAAACGTCATTGACTTAATTAAATATGATAATTGTCAGCTCAATATCCTTTTTTTAAGTCGTTTCAATGAATTTTCTTTCAAGTTGAAGTCTATTATAATTATTTTACTTATTGAGGATCATTGAAATTAATGTTATTTAACAACTGATGGTACTTAGTGTTGTTTTATTAATATATAATCTTTTTTTTAATTATTATTACAAAGTGTCTGTTTCAATCATAAAAGTTTATTCAGTTTTCCAATATAAATATATAAATATATATATATATATATATATATATATTATTTATTTATTTTACTGGTTGTTAAAGTATTCGTCTTCAAAATGTTGGCATTAGTTTTATTAAATTTCCATATATTACAAGTAGCCAAAGAGGGATAATTTATTAAAAAGTCATCGAAACAAATATGTAACAAGTTGCTTTTCTTCAGAAAACTCTCTTTAATGTATCTTTATGATCATTTTCAGTTAAATTCTATATTTAAGAAGGATTGGCATTCAACTCAATCTTATTCCATTATTAAAATCTATTACAATAACTTGTAATTCTTCATACAAAAATTTACTTAGATCATAAAAACTCTCACAACCATATTTTTTTTCAAAATAATATAAAATGAACTAATTAAATAATATTAATACGACGGTGAAACTTCAAAAATTAGAATAAATATTTATACATCTAAAGGTGTGTTTATTTTATTAGATGACACTCTAAAAGTGAAATTGCAAAGATGGATTTACGAGTTTGTTTCAACTGATTTATAACACTTTAGAGACACACATTTGATATATTGTAGAAACAAGAACAAATAACAAAAATGACCACTTTAATTTGAAATATGTTGTGCATAAGGTAGGATGTAAATTGGTGTTTTAAGAAGTTGTTGGAATCGATTTTGGATGTATTTTTGAGACAATGGAATTGATCATATATAGTGGTGTTGAAATCATTTTTAGGTGTGTTTCTGATAGTCTGAAATCTATTATGTTGATTATGGAATATATTACATGCTTTTAAAAGGTTGGAATCGATCCTAAGTAATTTAAAAAGGTTGAAATCAATTCTTTTAATTATGAAATCAGTTCCACTTATTTGAAATTCAATTATAAATTATTGGATTTAATTATTAGATTTATCACTAGCTCATTTATAAAATATGCTAAATTTATTTCTATCATACATGTCTTCTCTAAACCTATTTTTTATAATTTAATAATATATTATATATTTTTGTTTCATAATCTATTATATCTATAATTAACTTATTTATTTATCTATAAAATACGATAAACTGTAAATTAACCTATTACTCCACATTTTTTTTAAAAGGAGGGCGCTGCCCTCTATCTTGGAGAGACAGATAATTACATAAAAATGAGTGAGAAATTCTCTACTAGTTGTCATTATTTTCTTAAATTATTTATCCTTTTTTACTGTTTCACTTAACATTCAATTTAATTTAATTTTTTAAAATCATTTCACCTTTTTTTACCTCCAAACATTTAATGTATTTTTTATCCTCGTCGTCCATTCATGCAGAATAAGTATTATCCAAGAATATATTCTCAGACGAAATAAAAAATTATTAAAAATTATCGATAATTAAATCTAATAATTTATAATTTAATTTCATAAATATTCAATAAAAATATCAATTTTAATAAAATATCAATATTAATATTGATATAAAAAATTATTTTATAAGAGACAAAATTACTTCATTTAAAAAAAATAAATTAATTGAATAAAAATAACAAATAAAAAATTCAATTTAATAAAAAGCATGACACAATTAAGAACTGACATGTATTATTAAGATTGACATGTTATACAATTTTAACTTTATATGTGAATAATTTTTTAACTAAAAAAATAAAAAAAGTTTAAAAAAATTAAAAAATCACAAACTGACTTATAACATACATTATTTACCCATACTAACTATTTAAATGTCGTTATTAAAAAATACAGTATTGACTTAAATTTACCAAAATAAAGATTTATTGAACACTTTAAAAAAAAAATAAAAACCACGTTGAACAAGCGCAACCAAAACAGAAAAAAATATATATTTAAACCTAATAAAATGAATAATAATACTTACAATTAATATTAATAAATCTAATATTAGTAAAATAAATAATATTTATAATGACTATAATAGTAATAATAATAACAATAAATTATTATTTCCAATTTTTATTATGATTTAATATCTTTGTATAAATTGTGAATTTTTTATTTCATAATTTTATAATAACTTTAATAATAAAACTCAAATATTTCACATATTTTTTTATTAATAATTATAACAACAATATACAAATTATCATTTAAGAAAATGTATTTGAAATTTATTCTTACAAATCTCTTTTAATTATATTTTTTTTCCAATTTTAATTTTTTATTATATAAATAATAACTTCAATTTTATTTTAATATAATTTTTATTACTCACATTTAAATTTATATCACACTTTTTAAAAAATAAAATAATAACTATCTATTTTTATTCATTAAATTTTTTTTTAATCTATCATGTCCATCATATTATATAAAAAAAATTATTTCAAATCCACTTAAATCATATTTTTTTTTTAATTTAAATAACATCACAGTTTTCTCTTTATCTTCTCAAATTCATTTACTCACTCTTTTTCAAATTTTCTATCCAATCTCTGCTATAAAAGCCACACCATCAAAAGTGAATGGATGTTCTAAGAAAAATGATAAAACAGAAGACAAAGAGTTGAAATATCTGTTTAGGGTTAACAATAAAGCATAAGCATGTTTGTTAGTTTTTCTCTTTATCTCTGTATGTATACTTGTTTATGTACACATTTTCTTATAACAAGCGAAAATATATAGTAATAATATTTTTTCTAATAATATACAACATTAATAAATAAATTATAAATTTTGATTTTTAATATATATATACAAAAATGAATTTGGTGTCCCCTAAAACTTTTGAGTCAAGATTGGCCACCTAAATTACGTTTGGGATAAGTGAGAGAGATCTTGGTGTCAAAATTTTATTTTATAAGTATTTATACATTTAAAAAGATTAAATATATAAAATTTAGTAAAATTTGAAAGAAATGTTTTTATTTATATACTAATTTTTGTTTATGTAAAAAAAAATTAGGGACCAAAACCCCTTAAACTCAGCCACTGTTTAGGGTTACCCCTCTTTTGTACGAAATCAAGGTTGATTATATATATATGTTTATATTACATGGAGAGTAAACAATAAAAAGAAAGATATCCATGATGCAAAAAGGCATTCTCCTTTTTCAAAACAAGTACTAAAATTTTACATGTATAATGTATGAATCTACTTTAAAAAAAAAGTAATTGGTATTGAATTGAAATTGGTTCGAATTAAAAAAAACTTGAAATAAAATTAATTTAATCAATTAATTTTATTTAAATTTAAAGTTAGAAAACCAATTAACTGAATTATATAAACTAATTTTGACTGACTTATTTTAATTATGAAGAGAATCACCGACGTCCTATACATTCTTTCTCTTCATTAACCATCTAAAAAAAGAGTGGTTAGTTCTTTGTTGCAATTCATATACTGGAGGTGTAGATAAGGTATATTACATTGGATTTGATAAAACCAACCATCTAATCCAATTAAAATCTTGGTTTAATTTGAATTGTTTTTATCAGATGAAATCGGAATCAATTTTTTCTTCAATTTATTGAACCAAGTTGAATCAATTAAGTTAAAAGTTTTAATTGTTTTCCTAAATTTATAATTTTAAACACGTTCTCGTTAGATTTTTTTAAAAATAGATCGTATTATTTAATGTTTACATTTTTTAATAATTTAAGATTTCGAAAATATTTAGTTTGATCCCCGTATTATCATATTATCGTATACAAACAAACAAGGCTTTGGGAAAAGTAAGGTATACGAAAACTTGATGGAAATGATAAATGCAATTAAACAGAATCAGGTAGGAAAGAAACACAATCGTAAGTAATAAGTGTAAGAACAATACATAAAGAAATTATTCCTAGGGCGGTCGCATGAATAATATATGGCTAATCAATAGTAGCCACCTTTATTCAGTCTATCATAATCATTATTTACGAATAATTTTGTATAAGTATTATATAGATGGATATGGTGGAAGTGTGTCGCATCACATTAACGGGGCTGGGGCTGGTGCATATGCAGTAGGTTCATAGAAGCTGTAATTTTCATATCTGATATTGCAACTGGGTCTGCCAACCCTAGCACCTATCCTGCTGCTGCAACAAGCTGAGATTTCTGCAATAGCCCCAACCAAGCAGCGGTAGCATTCTTGTTGAGGCAAGTCAGGAGTGCACTGAACAACACCATATATGGTTTGAGAATTTGAAGCATCTGCATTTGCCGCTGCATACTTTCGACGAGAGTCACCTGATGCAGCCATGCCTGTTAGAATCCTCAGCAAGTTGTTGAGAACTTGATTGAACTGGTACACTTCCGTTGCATTGTTTGCGTTCAACATATAGTACGAAGGTTGAGTTTCCATTAAGCCAAATATTGAGCGGTTTGAGTAGCGCAACATGCACCTGTCATGGTACAAAATAGCCTCTTTCTGGTTTGGACAAAGCTGTGTGAGATTGTCTCTGGCATCGCTGAGGCAACTGCGGCACTCGTCTGGCTCAACGTCTCCTCTGCACAGCCCAATGGCGTTTACTGTGTCACTGTTTTGGCCGTAAGAGAAATTGTAGAAACCATAGTCGATTTGTGTGTTGGAAGTGAGATTGGATAGAAGGGTGTTGAGGTTGGTTTGATAAGTGCTACCGGCTGTGTAGTTACCTTCGTTGTTATCGCAGTAGACATAGTTATACTGGGCGCTGGCTTGAGATATGACAATGAAAAGGAAAAGGAGACAACAAACAAAGGACCTAGACGAAACAACAACAGCCATTATGGTTGTCTGTTTCTTCGAATAACAAGTAACAAATTCAGGCTTCAGAGGTTTAATCAACTTCAATGACGAGAGAGTGAAGTGATTTGGTGTGTAAGAGTTTGTGTTGTTGCTGCTTTTATAACGCAAATTTCTTTGGCTTGGAACCGTGTTTGAAACGACACTTAGTTTGGAAAATGAAAGGAAACTGAAAAATAGAGACTGGTACGTAGTGCCTTCTGTGCACAAAATCGATTCTTTGAATTTTTCTTTTTACAATTGGAGAAAATGTTGAGTTTTGAACAATAACACGTAATCTTTTGTACTTCGTAGGAATTAAAAAAATGTTTATGTACTTGATTCGTTAAATTTTTTTCAACATAGAAACTTCTCTATGTTTGTAGGATTAAATAATCAGTCAATTAGAATAATGGAGCGGTTAGAATGTTCAAATAAAAGTAATAAATGAGTATACCCTCTAGAAGAAAAAACTATTTGGTTAACCACGGCGATCCCTACCATAAGTCAAGTAGAGGGATTGGTCAAGATTATGGATGTGATAATCTTGGCATTTATAGTTATAAATATATAATTTTTTATATTTATAAAAAAAAAGAATAAAAAAAATTAATGTAAAAAAAATTATATGTATCAAAATATTATTATATTTTTTTTTTTCAGTTTCAATTGTTAGTTTGCTTTTTCAAATTATAGTCAGAAGGTAGATTTATTGAATAAAACTATAGTAATTACCAAAATTTGTATTTTATTTGATAAATCTTAATCAATGGTGAAAAGTTTATTATTATGATTCTTTATACTTTAAATAAGCTACATCTAGATGTGATCTGATGAATGTTTTTAAGGATTATTTTTATCATATATCTGACTCATCTTTCTCTTTCACTCCATTTTTCTTCAAATACATATTTCTTTTCAATTTTTTTTATCATAAACTTCAATCACGATCGCAACACAGAGGAAACTATTTGAATGATTCGGTTGTCATGAAAATTTACTTTTATACAACTTGGCTACTTTGAAGGTTCTATAATGATTTTTTCTTCTGCATGTATTCTAAACTTGAGCAAATCCATGAGGTCATCCTAAAAACCACCATAAATGGAAAAATTTCCAATATAAAAAATACATTGTCCTTTATTGACTTATACCTAAATAAATTTATATACGATATTAATTCACCATATTCAACTCAATTTTTAAAAAAAAATAGATTCTAGAATTCATCTTATTGCCAACTTATTGATTAGAGTATAAAGGTTAAACCTTTCCCATAGGACTAACTGCATACCAAGATCCTTATATTAGCTATATTCACTTAAGTTAGACCAAATTTTTAATTAAAAAATTACCTATAACAAATGGATTTTAACTCAACCTTTTTCTTTTGAATATTTATTTTATATTAATATAATACTTAGTGGAAGACATAAATAGTTTTTTCTTTCCTATAATAATCTCACGTTTTATGTATATAAATTATATATTTTTTATTCCTTTTCATTTTTACTCTACAAATTATGTTATTTTTGTTTTTAATTTTCTTGTGACATGATATTTTATAATATGACTCATATAACGTGACACCAGTCTTCCACTCTTCCAACACCAAAAAAAGAGACTTCTCCTACTTCTTTCTAATTCATTAATTTTTTTTTTAAATAATGATGAATTTTAGTGATTAAAAATAATTAATCATTGTAGTAATTAATTTAGATATTAATTTATAAATTAAAAATTATTAGTAACTAAACTAATTTTTATTATGAATAAAAAATTATAATTAATTTTTAAATTTATAATTAAAATAATTTATATTATGATTTGATATCTAAATTAGTCACTAAAGTTTTGATTAAAAAAAAGTTGATATTTAATTAAAAAATTGGTCTCCAAACATATTTTGGTCACTAAAATTAATTATTATTTAGACACTTTCTTGATTAAAGATAAATAATTCTCCTTTAGTTATAAAAATAGATCCCAAATTTACGCTATCTGTACCCTTATTCCAAAATGTATTTTTAATATTCTTTTTATATATGGGAATGCCCATTCCAAAATACAAATTAACATTATTTTCAGAATTGATTTTTTGAATATTTAAAATGTTTTTGAAATAATTGTTTTGGACCATAAAAATATGCACGCAATTCTGGAGTCATATTTTTGGAATATAAAAAATGCATTCATTCAATTTTGATATTGTTATTTCAAAATATAAAAATATAAGTCAAAATGATAATTCCAAAATACAATATACTCAATTTGAGAATTAATACATGGTATGATCAGAACGACAAGAAAAGCACGTGAACTCAACTTGAAGGATGGGGTCCAGTATCGTAAAAAGAAAAAGTGATATATTTCTCATGGAAAAATTACAAGCAAAAGAGAAAAGAAAGCTCTGTATATAAGAGCCCTATTACATAAAACAGAAAGGTAACGGAAGAAAACCGATAAACAGAAATATCATCCAAAGGAAGTTAACAAGAATAGTCATTTCAATATAGAATTGGAGAAACATATTTTAAATCTAGGTTTAATCTAAATCCATATTTTTGTTCGAAATGTTAAATAGATCATTTTTTTTTCGTATCAATTGGATTCCTTTTATTTAATTATTGATAAAGTGACATGCTGAGTTAAATGAGTAATGATAGATGACATTAAAATTGAGTTTTCTTTTAAAATTTATGGAGAGAGGTGATATCTGTTTGAGGGATGGACAAAAGTGGAAAAATGAAAAATTTTAAGGTTTGTTCTCTCCCATCCCCAAAACTTTTCTTTCCTGGAAACTGAGTTAGGAATCTATCTTCTATCTCTGTTACTGAATTAGGAGGCGAGATCAACATCGCCATCCAAAGTGTGTGCAACTCCCTTGGCATTTACGCCGCGGTGATCGTTGCCCGAATTGCCTTCTTCGTCGCTCACACCTGCTCCTCCGTCATTGTGCTCCCTGCAACATTAACGTCATAAATCAAAATTCAAATTAGAGGAAACAGTCACACACGCAAAATTTCGCAGAAATAAACGGATCCAATGCGGATCAAATCGCAATGGCGGAATCGGATTGGCTTACGGAGATGCAGGGCCGGATCAAGCGTGAGCGAACAGATCGAAAGTGCAGATCAGAAAATCAAAGACAATGAGTAACGTAACGAAACAAAACTAATGCTTTCTGTGTGAATAGGAACAGATGCAGATGCAGATACAAACGCCGATATATAGCCGACACAGAAGCCAGCAAAAAGAAAATAGTGAATAGAATATTTGAGAGAAAGGTACTTTGAGTCTTCCACTTGGTTTTTAAATGATTTAGTTCATGGATTTGTCTCTACTCACAAAATCTGAATTTATTTTGGATTTTAGATTAGACGCATCTTTTCTATTATCAAATCAAAACAAATTATGATACGATTCCCATCTTCCTTTTTCTTCTATTTTTACTCCTCTCAACATATGCTCCATTTTTTACCTTTGTCGTTCGCGTCGCATTTACTATTTTTTTGCTGCAAATTGGGGTTTTGCTTTGCTTAGCTGGGCAGCGAAGTGATGGTGTCCCTGCACATTCAGTCCTTGCATTAAATATCTGCAGCTTTTTGAGGGTGAAAGTGAGATTTTTCAAGCGCACGTCCATTTAGCAAAGAGGAGAGGAGACTAATCCTCACGACTCCGATCGGTTATTGAGGACGACATGTGGTGAACCTGGTTCGTGCCGATGACGTCGCAGGAAGAGACGAGATTTCTCTCTCACGCAAAAAGGAGGACGAAGTTTGGGCTGCTCCGTCCGACGTGGGTAGCGTCGTCGGCTAAACTCTTGGCCGGCGAAACTCTTGGCCAGCAAAAGGAAGGCGCGACGGAGGGTAGGGAGTGCCGCGTTGGAGGTTGAAGGAAGAGACGTTCCTCTCTTTTAGGATTTTAGGGTTACGAAGAAGAATATGAGTTTTCTCTTTTTACCCCTTGAAGAAATGTTATTTAACTTTTGCTCAATTCACTTTTTAATATAAAAATTAATTCAAAATATCAGATTAATGAATAGTCTAACCATATCACCAAATTTTTTAAAATTTTGAATTAAAACTGAAATTTTTGGTGAAATTAAACCTTAAATCTATAACGATGTCTTATTTTATTTTTTTCAATTTTACCTTTTTAATCAAAAATTATAATTCATTGTAAAAGAACTATTTTTCAGTTTTATCATTTAGTAATTACATTTTAAAATTTAAATAATTACTCATTATAAAAAAATTATTTATATTTTTTTATCATTTTTAAGGCAAGGTAATGATAAACCGTTCAAGACAAGTATTGATGGTGAATGAGTATTAGTTACTAGAAAAATGTATTTTTAACAAATTTTTTTATAAACTTTTTATAATCACTTATTTGACCGTTGATTCATCCATTTTAAATATACAAATCAATAAAATAATAAAATATAATCTGTTCTTAAAATTGTTAAAATATATGATGATTTTGTTTATGACTCATATGGAGAGTTGAATAACAATCAGTCAGCAATTTTAATTTCGTCACCCTTGTCATCTTCTATGACGTCATATGGAAACGGATTTAAGGCAAATATAAATTTTATTGTTTATTCAGCTTCATCATACGTTAATTGAAATATTGTTATCTCTAATACAATTGCTTCAACTGAAAAATGCAAATAAAATAAAAAATCAACATTCTTTTACCGTACGAATTTAAATCAAATTACCTGGCTAAAATTGTTGAATTTTCAGAAGTCAATTAAAAGCTTTTGAATGAATAAGAGGCTTAAGCTTATTGGGCCAGAAAGCCGAAGTTATTTATCTCGTTAAGAAATATAAAAAAATTATTTTTGGTTTGTTGATTACCTCATGATTAGTGAAAAATCTCATGGAAGAAAATGGAATAAGCCTTGTTGTGAGTGAGTTTATCTTCACGATGCGTTTATTTTAATAAAACTTATAGGAAAACAAAATGAAACCACGCCTGTTGTAGCACTTGGAGATTAATGTTCCTTTAGATCCAAGATCTTAATTCAAACGTAGTGGCTTATAAATTGGTTTGTAGGTTTCTATATATTATTTGGGGAACGGAGAACACAAAGTACTGTCAGATTTGTATTTGTCCCGTGTTGAAATTTTTTAAATATGAAATAATCTAAATCATGATTGAGGGAGGAATAGTGGCAAGGCAACAAATTTTAAAAGGGCTTTTCTTTAATTTTTTAAAATTTAAATATCAATACATAAATATTTTGTTTCCCTCTAAAAATAGTCCGTATTGATTTTAGTCCATATAACCTTTTTCTTTTCTTTTCGTTTTTATAAAATTTGGAATAATTGCTTTTAATACTTACAAAATGCGTGAATTTTTACTTTAGTTTCTAAAACATTTTTGTATGATTTCATTCCAAACACAGAGGCTAAATATGACAAATAAATTTCAATTTCAGATATTTATTACTATTTTTTAAATTTCAAACAATACTACGCCCAACAAATCCACGGAAATTTATTGAGTTCACAGTGAGTGCAGCATGAATTTCCATTAGCATTAAATTAAAGGGTGAGGGCGAAGTGCAAAGGCATCACAGTGATGGTGCTGGTGCATCTGCGGTGGTAGAAGGTTCATCATAGAAGCGAAAGGTTTCATATCTAATATTACAACTGGGTGTTGCAACTCTACCACTTATCTTGCCGCTGCTTGCGATTCTTGAGAAAGCATCAACCAAGCACCGGTTGCAGTCTTGTTCAGACAAGTCAGGTGTGCACTGCGCAACACCATATATGGTGGTTTCTAAATTTGTTGCAGTTGCATTTCCGGCAGCATACTTACGACGAGAGTCACCTGATGCAGCAGCTATGCCTGTTAGATTCTCCACCAAGTTGTCCAACACTTGATTGAACCGGTCCACGTTTGTTGCATTCACTAACTTCAACGTATAAAACAAAGGTGAAGTTTCCATTAGGCCAAATATTGAGCGGTTTGAGTAACGCAACATGCATTTGTCATACCACCCAATTGCCTCTTTCCGGTTTGGACAGAGCTGTGTGAGAAGGACCGTTGAATTGTTTATGCAGCTGCGGCATTCATCTGCTTTAACATCTCCTCTGCACAACCCAATGCCGTATACTTTCTCACTGTTTTCGCCGTAGGAGCGGTTGTAGAAACCATAGTTGATCTGTGTGTTGGAAGTGAGATTGGACAAAAGGGTATTGAGGTTGGTGTGATAAGTGCTGTTGGCTGTGAAGCTGCCTTCATCACTGAGACAGAAGTAATCTAAGAAACTTGGCTGCGCGCTGGCTTGAGATATGATTATGAAAAGGAGGCAACAAACATAAGAATGCAACCTTGAGGAAACAAAAACGGCCATTGTGTTTGCGTTCTTTCAGAGATTAATTTGGTGAGTAAGATTTGTATAGCTGATACTTTTATAAGCAAAATTTTTTGGTACCTGTATGAAACGAAACTTTATCATAGAATTGGAGGAAGAGGTCACATATGTTTGGGAACGGAAGAAACTGTAAAACTGAGACTGGGCCATGCGTGTTCTTAATGTTTTGAATTGTTCTTGTTCAGACGAGGTGAAATGCTTTAAATTTTGATTAACGTATTGTGATTATACTTTGTATCCTTTTTTAAATTCAGAAACTCCTCTGAATTCGTTCCTGCTTGTGTTATAGAAAGACCATGTCAGCTACGTATCACTCTAGGAAGAAATTATTAATTTACCGCTCAATAAAACAATACCAAGTCCTTACTTTGAATGGGTAGCATCCAGCAAAATAGTATATATGAAAATGTTTACTGGACGCTCAAAAATTTTTATAAGCAAAAGGGTCCAAATGTGCATGCTTCGTGGGATCTATATGCCAACACTAATCAATCAAATAAATGAATGTATTTAAAGAGAATCAGAATAGTAGATCTTTTTTACAGAATGGCCGTTGAACAAATTCTTCAACCTTCTTAGCATTAGAAAAGACCGTGTATCTTTATAGCTTGTTACATTTAATTGCAGTAACGATCACTACATTTGAGTATAACCATGTGATTCATATTTAACGAGGATATAGACTACTAATTGAAGCCTCGTTAGCTGATCCATCAGCATAGTAACTTTTCTGTTCACTTGACCCTGTTTCCATAGAACTACACCTCGAAAACTGGGTAACTGTTAAACGACTATTTTTCATAAAATAAGCAGGTTGCAATGGAGCTGGTAGAGCAAAAGAGTGGCTATCAAGCATAAGCACCACTGATGCCATTGTTGGTCTATCAGCAGCCTTTTCTTGAACACAAAGTAGTCCAATGTGAATGCATCTCACTATTTCATCTTTCAAACCATTATGTAAGGTGGGATCTATAATATTTGATGTTCTCCCTTTCATCCAGTTTTTCCAAGCCTGCAATAAGTTCATATGAAAAAAACATTAGTTCCAGTTTTTCACTTTTACCATTTTAAGTGGATTAGTTAATGCCTAATTCTCCGTTATAAACCTTACAAAGTCAGAGAAGATTAAAAGGGTAGACATACGAAGCTTAATAGATGCTCCACATTCTCTCCATTACGAAATCCACCATTCTTTTGGCCACTTACAATCTCTAGCATTATTACACCAAAACTGAAGACATCTAACTTCATCGAGAGTTTTCCGAGTCTTGCATACTCAGGTGCCATGTATCCACTGCATGTCAATAAGAACAGGCTCAATTACCTACAAACATTACCTGTTCTTTGGACAATAGTCCATTCTCCTCGCCTGTACTAGTTAAGGACACGTATAAGAAACTAAACAGCTTATAATATTTTGATACTTACAAGGTTCCTGCAATTTTACTTGCATTAAACTGAGTTTGATCCACATTAAAAAGCCTTGCAAAACCAAAATCTGAAATCTTAGGATTCATGTCATCATCTAAAAGAATATTGCTCAATTTGAGATCTCGGTGAATAATCCTCTGCTGAGAATCCTCATGAAGATAAAGAAGGCCATAAGCAATGCCTTTAATTATACTGTAGCGTTTTTTCCAATCCAAACTTGCTCTCCCGATGTGATCTATTTGCCAATGAGTACAATGACTTAATGTTTTAAACTAGAGTAAAAATCTTTCTTCATTTAGTCATGCAGAAGAAATTATGTGATTGACTAGCATACCAAATATGTGGTTGTCAAGACTTTTGTTGGGAAGAAACTCGTAGACAAGGAGTCGTTCTTCGCTTTCAAAACAGAAACCAAGGAGCTTAACTAAATTTCGGTGCTGAAGCCTTGACATTAATAGTACTTCATTCTTGAACTCAATATCTCCTTGGCCAGAGTTGCTACATAACCTTTTGACTGCTACTACTTGTTCATTGAAGAGCGTGCCCTGAGGATGTCATGGTAACAATGTTTCGTGCATGTAAAATTGGTCAAAACCACGTTTTGACATTAAGATAAATTTAATCGTAAGGGTGGAATGTGTACCTTGTAAACAGGTCCAAATCCTCCTTGTCCTAGCTTGTTTGCATCAGAGAAGTTATTTGTGGCGACTCTGATGGTGTCAAGGTCAAATCTTGACGACTCTAATTGTATAATTTCATCATCGACCTTACCTTCACCTGGATGGGGGAGATAGTTTTAAGCTATTACAGTTGAGTTTGTCAAATGGAAATCAAAAGTCCAGCATGCAAAAGTAAGATTTTCCAAGGCAATTATTCAATAGATCAAGTACCATATGTAAGCAATTCATTTATTAAAAATAGTTGTATTCCATTTTTGGTTTTTGTTCCTAACTCCCTGTTAGTAAAGTTATTTTAGAGAAAATCTCTCTTAAATGTTATATTCCTTGTCAGTGCCAAGAAAAAGGAAAAGGAAAATTGATTCATCTTGCAGGAAAAAATATCGACTCTTATATAACAGATTAAATAAACATCTGAACTTACTCCCAAAATATTTTCTTGGCTTCCTGACTCTTAAATAGATGCAAATAAAAATCAGCATCCCAGTAAAGACAAGAACTGGCACAACGTACTTGGCGTTGACAGGTTGTGATCTGTTGCTCTTTCCTGCATAAACCGAACATCTCTTCTGGGTAAAAAATCCTCGTCAGAGAGATATCAAAGTTTAGTCACCAAACAGAGGGACAAGAAATTGAAGATGCCTCTAAGGTGCTGGAATTTTTAAGTCTAAAATACCCTTATGTACTAAATAATAAAATCTCCCTCGACATATATGTCCGAGAGAGGTTTAACTTTACTTAAGATGTACTAAATTGGGAATCAGTAGTAATTCAAACCATGCTGCAAATTATAACAATTAATACCATGATAAGAAATCTCTGAAGAGTTTGAAGTGATGGATGGTGTAGGTGATGATGAAGGAGGAGATGCAAATCCTTGTGGTGGCAGTTGTAGTGCTAGTGTATCCGCAGTAGGCTCATAGAAGCTGGAGTTCATATATCTGAAATTACAGCTCAACTTAACAATTCCGCAACCTATTCTGTTATTACAATATTTGGATATTTCTGAAAAGGCACCACCTAAGCAGTCGTTGCACTCTGCCACAGTCAATTCAGATGAGCACTGAACAACGGCATACACAGTTTCAGAACTCGGACCAGTTGCATTTCCTGCAGCAAATTTACTTCCGTGAAAGGAGTCAGCTGATGCGGCTTTCTCTCTTAGTTTTAACAGCAACTTGTTCAGCACATAACTGTACTGATTCCAATCTGTTACATTAGTTTCCCACCAAAAATAAAAGCGCAAACTAGAGTCTTGGTAACCAAATATCGAGTGATCTGCATAGTGTAACATGCATAAATCAAATATTCCCACAGCTTCCTTCTGATGTGGACAGTGCTTTAAGAGAAGGGAGGCAGAATGGTTGAGGCAAGTAACGCAAGTATATGGGCTAACATCTCCTCTACAAAGGCCAGTTGCGTAGACTCTATCAGAGTCTTGGCCATAGGAGGAGTTGTAGGAGCCATAATCAATTTGGGCGTTAGAAGTGAGCCTTGATAGAGCAGTGTTGAGGTTAGTGTGGTAGGTGGTATTAGGAGCATAGTCTCCACTTTGGTAGCAGATTGTGTAATTGTATTGGTAGTCTGGCTCGGCAATAGCTTCAGATATAAGAATACCAAGAAGGGACAGGAAAAAGAGCACTGTTTCAGAGACCATGCTGTACAATGTTGTGCTATTCGTTTCCAGGCATCAAAACTACATATGACTCAGACCATGTGTAGCTGGAATTTAATTTAAGGCAACCAAACTAGTGTAAGGAAAGAAAAATAAATTAATTCATTATTACAAATTTCAACTCGTCAAATAAAATTATAGATAAAAACTTTTCTTTCTGTTTTCTGTTTTTTCCCAACCAAGCACTTACAATCCAATGATTTATTGTTTTGAATTCTAATTCTAATAATATTTTACAATCTACATCATAGTCTATTCTTCACAAACAATATTAAATTATAATTTTTTAACTAAAAATAACTAATTTCTTCTTTTTAAAAATGGCAGTCCAGCTGGAAGCTGTTGTCCACGCTGCGACAATTTAACAATTTGTCTTTTAGCTAGAAATTGCGACATAATAATAGTGAATTGTAAAAGTATATATACTTCATCTTTCTGCCCAGTCCTCACGTCTTAGAAGAAGTCAGAGTTTCATCTGTCATGCGTCTTGGTCACGGCAGTAAGTGTTGGACCAAATATTCGCACATACATTACTGGTCAATTTAACATACATTTCTTTGCAGTGAAAGAAAATTAATTATCCATGTTAAGATCATAAAATAAGTAAGAGTATTAACATTTAACTTATAAGCAAAAGGGTTATATATGCTCCAATTAATTGGCTGGAATTATTTTCTGTTCAACTTTTTCAATTTTGATTTTCAATTTATGTATAATTTAATTTTAATTAGTAGAAAAATTAATTACATTTTCCTTTTTATTTTTTATTAAATGTATTTATGAATCATTTTCTCAAAACAAACTCAAAGTTTGGGTGTTCAAGAGCGAATTCAAATAAATTCAACTCATTCTAAATATTTTTAGGGACTATTTAAATTGTTTGTTAAATCTAATTCAATTAAATAAGAATCATACCCATTTAAGTAAAGAAACACTTCTTTAAAATTCTAATTAGAGCGATTTTTTTTTTGAATGAAAATAGAGTCAAATAAATTTTTTCAATTATATTTTGTACATTTTTAGAACTTGATCCAATCTCATCTCTGAATGAAGATAACTCTAATTTTGAGTCTTATTAATTATTGCACTTGTAATTAATCATTTTTATGAGGTAAGAAAATTTCTTTTGTAAAAGAATGATGTAATCAATTTTTTGATTTCGACTTGTAGTTGTATTTCTATGTTCTTTTTAAGTAGATTACATTTTGGTTTGTATTTATTGGTATTAGACTACAAAGGTATATTATTTTTATTTTTTAATGATATTAATTATTTAATTTTGTGATTTTATTAGTTTACTATTCAATATATTATCAGATTTTATAAAACATATTTTTTATTATTATATTTTAATTTAAATGAAGAATGAAAGAGTAAATCTTTCAATAAAAGAAAAAAAACATTAGAATTAAAAATTGAAAAAAAAATGAAAAAAATCGATCCAAATCATACTACACAAATTGATTTACTTTGGTTTGAAGTTTTCTTTCTTTCAAACTGAATCCCATATATTTTTTATGTTTAGTTTAAATGTATTTTCAACAAAAAAATATTGAGCTAAACTCTGGGAGAGTAGTTAAAAGGGCTTCGGATGGTTATCTGGCACCAATTCTTTCCATTTTAGGATCAAATTGACCCCTCAGAGCAAAAACCTAGCAAGACACAAACATTAGCTAAATGATTATCAAAAAACATAAACCCAACAGCAAACATAGTCCAACAGTAAGGGTGTGGAATTCTTACACATCACTTTCGAACTCATACTCGAATTCTCAAAATCTATGATTTAAAGCTAGCATAGACTTCTAAAAGCTGACTCTTCCTTCTCAAAATATATGCTTCAATGGAAGTACGAGCACAATTTCTGTTATTTGAACCACTTTCTTGATACCAAATCCGCCGACTATAACAGAAACAAATATAAGAGTTTGGATAAGATCAATTCTGTAAATGAAATCTTTTCACCGAAATGGTGTTGAACAATTCTTCATTCTTCTCATACCAAGCACTAAAAAACTGTTTTTCCTGGTACATTTATGGTTGTTACTTTTGACCATGATCATATAATTTACATTTAACGAGGATGTAAACTACTAATTGAAGCCTCGTTTGTAGATGCATCAGCAGAGTCAATTTTCTGTTCATTTGATCCTGTTTCCACAGAATCGAACTCCGAGAACTGGATGACCGATGAACATCTAGTAATCATAAAATAGGCAGGTTGCAATGGAACTGGTAGAGCGAAAGAGTGGCTATCAAGCATAAGGACCACCGAAGCCATTGTTGGTCTATCGGCAACCTTTTCTTGAACACAAAGTAGTCCAATGTGAATGCATCTCACTATTTCATCTCCCAAAGCATTATTTAAGGTGGGATCTATAATATTAGCTGCTCTCCCATTCCTCCAGTTTGTCCAAGCCTGAAAGTAGTTCATTTTACAGAACATTAGTCCCAGTTTTCTACTTCTACCATTTCAGTTAATGCCTAATGCTCTATTATAAACATTATAAAGACAGAGGATAAAGAAGGTAGACATACAAAGCTTAGTAGATGCTCCACATTCTCTCCATTTCGGAATCCACCATTCTTTTGACCACTTACAATCTCTAGTAGTATTACACCAAAACTAAATACATCTAACTTCATTGAGAGTTTTCCATGCCTTGCATACTCAGGTGCCATGTATCCGCTGCATTTCAATAAGGATACCCTCAATTAGATACAAATTACAAACATTACCCTTCTCTTGATAATAATCCAGGTTCCTCATCTGTATTACTCAAGGATACAGATTAGAAACTAAAATGTTTTATATATCTTGACACTTACTAGGTTCCAGCAATTTTACTTGCTTTAACCTGAGTTTGATCCACATTAAAAAGTCTTGCAAAGCCAAAATCTGAAATTTTTGGATTCAAATCTGCATCTAAAAGAATATTACTCAATTTGAGATCACGGTGAATAATCCTCTGCTGAGAATCCTCATGAAGATATAGAAGGCCGCGTGCAATGCCTTCAATTATTTTGTAGCGTGTTTTCCAATCCAAATGTGCGCGCTTGATGGGATCTACATGGTGCAATCATTGGAAATTTCTTTTAAACCTTTCTCCATTCAGTCATGCAAAAGGACTTCCAGTTTAAGAAGTCAACTTACCAAATAAGAAGTTGTCAAGGCTTTTATTGGGAAGAAACTCATAGACAAGGAGACGTTCTTCTCTTTCAAAACAGAAACCAAGGAGGCTTACTAAATTTCTGTGTTGAAGCCTTGACATTAAAAGCACTTCATTCTTGAATTCAGTATCTCCTTGGCCAGAGATGCTACATAACCTTTTGATCGCTACTTCTTGTTCATTGAAGAGCTTCCCCTGATTAGTAACAGACTAACAGTGTTTATGCATCTAAAATTGGCCAACAATCTTTCCCTATAATATTTTGTTATACAGATAAATTTAATTGTAATGATGCAATGTTTACCTTGTAAACACGTCCAAATCCACCTTGTCCAATCTTGTTTGCGTCGGAGAAGTTGTTTGTACCGACTCTGATGGTGTCAAAGTTTATTAGTAACGACTCTTTATCAGCCTTAGCTTCACCTAGATGGGAAAGGGGTTTTAAAGTAGAACATGTAAGCAATTGATTCTAGAAAATTATTTTGTTCTTAACTTATGGTTTAGTACATATTTTAACAAACAAAATCCCATTCTTTGAAATATCCCATGTCAACGAGGAGAAAAATAAATCAGCTCTCGTTTCTTCGTATTTTGATTAGGTTTCAAACTACCAAAGAAAGAAATGGAATAGAAAATATTGATTGACTCTTTACATCAAACGTTAAATAAATATCTGAACTTACTCTGAAAATGTTTTGTCGGCTTCCTCACTCCTAAATAGATGCAAATAAAGATCAGCAACCCAAAAAAGAAAACAATAGGCACAACGCATTTCGTGATGACAGCTTGTGATTTGCTGCTTTTTCCTGCATAAACCCAAGAACTCTTCTGGTTACTATAATCTTTATCTTGAAGACAACTAAATTTAGTCATGAAACTTAGTTACAATCTTTTTCTTTCCTACATTGGAATAACAGTAAAAGAAATCACTTCCAACATATGTAGTTGTGTGTGAAGTTTTACTCGGGCCAAATAGATGCTACTTGATGATCAATATATTCACTTCTAACCATGTAACAATTAATACCATGATAAGTACTCTCTGGGGAATTTTTAGTGGTGAATGGTGAAGGTGAAGGAGGAGATGGAGATCCTTGTGGTGACAACTGTAGCGTTTGTGTGTCAGCAATAGGCTCATAAAAACTGAAGTTCTCGTATCTGAAATTACACCTGAATTTAATAACCACTCCACCAGATCTGCTATTACAACATTTTGGTAATTCTGAAATAGCGCCACCCAAGCAGTCATTGCATTCTGCCTCTGTCAAGTCTGGTGCACACTGAACAGCAGCATATACAGTTTGAGAATCCGGACCTGTTGCATTTCCAGAAGCATATTTGCGATTCAAGTTGGAATCAGTTGTTGCAGCTTTCACTTTTAGTATTGGCAGCAACTTCTTCAGCACATAACTGTACCGATCCCAGTCTGTTACATTGGTTTCACTACGCAAGTAGACCCGGAAATCAGAATCATAGTAACCTAACACTGAGCGATATGAATAGTGCAACATGCATTCACCATATCCTCCCACTGCACGTTTTTGCCGAGGACACTGTTTTAGGAGAAGAAAACGAGAATTGTTGAGGCAAGTGAGGCAAGTGTGTGGGGTGACATCTCCTCTGCAAAGGGCAGTTGCGTAGACTCTATCAGAATCTTGGCCATAGGAGGAGTTGTAGAAGCCATAGTCAATCTGGGTGTCGGAAATGATCCTTGAAAGAACGGTGTGGAGGTTGGTCTGGTAGGTGCTATCAGGGGCATACTCTCCACCTTCTGTGATGCAAACAGCGTATGGATATTCTGGCTTCGCATTAGCCTGAGATGTGAGAGTAATTAAGAGTAGAAAAAGGAAAGAAAGAACTCTCGGAGAGACCATGGTGTAGTCAGATGTTAAGATGTTGTGATGTTGTATGGGTTTTCAACAAAGCATGAATGATGTTTCCACTGACACTGTCAACCATGTCGGGTGATGTGGCTGGCATTGGTAATTTGTTTTCAACATTTGTTGAGGAAAAGTCTGCTTACTTGCTATCTGACAATTAGTTTGTGTTTGACCCGAAATTTTGAAGTGGTGGTTCACTTCACCACGTCAACCATCATATCAGTTATTGTTTAATAGCCCATTATTTGACTAAATTTTAGGTACACACAAAGCTGTCAGGAGTATTCATTTGTCTTAGACAGCTGGAATCTTTGCCAACGAAAGATAGTTATTATAGTAGTATGTTATAGAAGAGTAGCATTATATATACATTGAGATTACTTATGCCAAAATATCTTCTTCTTTTTTATATAAAGAAAGATACATGATATATATTAATATTTATTTGATACATTTAATAAGAATAAAATATAATTTTAAAAAGAAAAGTAAATTTTTGTAATTTTTTTTTTAAAAAGTAGAAAATAAAGAAGATAATGTTAAATAAATATAAAAAAATTCTGTCTGTTAAAATATTATTTTTTGACGTTATAATACCTACCCTTTAGAAGTGTACTTGTCTTTATGTGGTATTTGTTACCGAGTATAAAATATAGGAATTCAACTGTTGAAAATTACCGAATTGGACTATTTTATAATTTGAATGAAAATATTTTTCCATATATTAATTAACTTATATTTAATTTATTGAAAAATATTTTATTTTCTTTTTCGTAAGTAGTGGAGAAATCCATAACAACCGAGTCGACAAACCAACGAAATGTTGACATGCTTAGAGATACTTAAACCTGTTAGTTAAAGTTATATTTTATTAGTAGAGATATTAATCATTTCCGCTTAAAGAAGAAAAAAAACACTTGGGCTCCATACATAAGTTAGGCGGGTCAAAATAATACAGCAAGAAGGGAATGGCAAAAGGAATTATGCTAAAAAAGAACAAAAGAATTCGATCTTACCCAAATTCAAGTTTCTATTTATAGAAACACCGAAAACTTAAAGATAATTAAACAAAAATTAAATCGATGGTAATATTTGTAGCGATAAAGCTTAAAATCAATTAAAATAAAAATATACATTTTGGTAGATGTCATATTTTTATTATATTGATATTTTAATGCTTAAAATATTAAAATAAACAATATAATATAAAAATCATCCAAAAATTAACAACAAAATAAAGTACAGTATAATAAAATAAATATTTTCATCATTAAATATCTTACACTTAACCTACATACAATTATGCAAATTAATATTTTGTTATATAATATATATATATATATATATATATATATATATTATGGTTTTTTCTGTGTTGTTTAATGATCAATTATGAAATAATTTAATTAGTGGTATGAGATTGCTAATTGAATGTTGTAAGTTAATTAGAGTTTCTAATTTTTTTAGTAAGTAAAATTTAATTTTTTTTATGGATTGGATTGAGTGGAGTAAATTGGGTCATTAATTTTAAATTTGTTATTTTGCTAAAATGCGTAATTTTAAAATATTTTAATTTTATTTTTCAGAATAATTTTTTAAAAGTAGACAATATTATTTTTTATTTAATTAATCGAATCATTTACTATTTCAAAAACACATATTTAAATTAATAATATAATTATATTATTGTTTAATGATTTTGATACATAGAAAAAGTTTAATCATTTAAAACATCTTTATTTTTGTAAAGTTTTTTTAATTATGTTTTGAAATTGTAAAATATTTTAATTAAATTTTCGAATATGAAAATTTGGATCAATTAAAAACTTGTTATTAACTTGAATAGACTGAGTTAAAATTGAGTATAAGATAAGTAACAGTGTATAATGAAGTGAATTGGATTTATTTGATTTTTAAATTAAATTTTACTGAAATAAAGTGAGACAAAACGAAACCTTCAAATAAAACATCGTTTAACAGTTCAAAATGTGCGGTAATTGATTGTTATTTTAACCTTCATCTGCACCTCAGTTTGCTACATCGAACGAGTAGGGTTTTCCATCGGTTACACCGTTGCTGCTGACAGTGTTGGGGTGAATGAATCGAACAAAGGTACAATACTATCCACCTTCTATTACGGATACGCCTGTTCTCAAGTTCCCGGAGGATGGGCTGCTCAGAGAATGGGGGGAGGAGGGTCCTGCTTCTTTCGTTTCTTTTGTGGTCATTTACTTGTGCACTTCTTCCTCTCGATCCCAATCGTGTTATTATTTTAGTCGTTGCTCGTTTGCTCGTTGGTGTAGCACAGGATATTATTTTCCCTTCCATTCACACAGACAGTTCTAGCACAGTGGGTTCCCCCTCACGAGAGATCTAGATTCGTCTCTCTCACCACTTCTGGGATGTATCTGGGTGCAACTCTAGGAATGCTTCTTCTTCCTACTCTGGTCAAGTTCAGAGGCCCTCAATCTGTGTTCCTTGCGGAGGCGGCATTGGGTGCTTCATGGTCTTTACTTTGGTTCAAATACGCCATTGATCCCAAAACCACTGCTTTTGGTGTTGAAGAATTAGTCTTACCCATCAATAAAAAAAATGGACTCAATTTTGGGATCATTTCAATTTAGGGTTTTATTCGAATCTCATTTAATTTCCCAAATTTCTTTAAGTAATTAAAACCTTTTTCACACTCAATTAAAACGTAACATTTTCATTTGTTAATTGTTTTTTATTAACACGTTGAGTTTCATTTGTTGAGTTTCATTTGTTTAATTTCAATAAAATTTAATTTGAAAATCACATAAATTCAAATCAATCTATCATACACTTATTCATTGTCATCACATCAGTAATATTAACACCATTCATTCAATTTGGCGATAGATCTAATTTTCCATATTTAATGACTTAATTAAGATATTTAAAAAATCGAGGAACTGATCGAGAAAAGTCTACGTAAATAGGAATTTCTAAAAGATTCTCGAGGACACAGGACTTGCGCCTATATTTCTAACAAAGTTTAAAATAAAATGAAAAACGAAAAAAAAGAGGACAAAATGCATTTACTTCCACCCACTTTTATTTGATTTTCTTTTAGGAACCAGATAAGATAAGCTAGTATTAGAAAAAGAGAATGTTATAGACAACGTATTATGGTTACAGTTAAAAAGAAAGAAGAAATGGCTAACTGGACTTGGAATCTACACAAGGGTCACTTCATTATAATTTATAAATAATCTGGTTCAGTGATGCTTTGGCAGATTGAGCCTTTGATTCAGTTTACACTTGCCTCAGGATCATAATCTTCTGATGGAATGACTGAGAAATTTCTGCTTACAACGGAGAAAGCAGGCTGAGAGGGCAATGGAAGCGAAACAGAGTGGCTGCTAAGCATGAGCACAATAGAAGCCATGGTTGGTCTATCAGCCACTTTTTCCTGAACACAAAGCAACGCAATGTGGATAAATCTCACTATTTCATTTCTCCGACTGTCCGCAATTGTTGGATCAATAGTGTTTAACACTGTCCCTTCCCTCCAGTTTTGCCATATCTGCAAGCAGTTAATCAATAAATAGTACAAATATTGATTCAGATTCAGTCTTAAAGATTACAATTCTGTAAGAAACTGACGGATAAGGAAAACAAGTCAGTCATTCAAAGAATAATTACTACTTACATAGGTTAGAAGATCCCCTTCATTCTCTCCTCTTTGTACCCAACTGTTTTTCTGGCCACTTACAATCTCAAGAACCAATATCCCAAAACTATAAACATCAGATTTCACTGAGAATTGTCCATAGAAGACATACTCTGGTGCCATATATCCACTGCATGTCAAAATGGACCATCTCATTAGCTCACTTACGTACAAATATTGACAACTTTGTTAAGATCACCTTTAGAGATCACAAATATTGATAGTGATTAATAGAAATTATTTGGCACGGGGCATTACAATACTTACTAGGTTCCAACAATTCTACTAGTATTGTCCTGAGTTTGATCCACTTCAAATAATCTTGCCATGCCAAAATCTGATATCTTTGGATGCATCTCGGCATCTAAAAGAATGTTACTTGCTTTGAGATCACGGTGAATGATCGTCAAACGTGAATCCTCGTGAAGATAAAGAAGACCTCTTGCTATGCCTGTTATAATTTTGTGTCGCTTTTCCCAATCCAATTGTGCCCGCCCAACTTCATCTGCAAACCAAAGCCAAGATAAGATATTCTCAACGAGTTAGAATGTTTATAAATGAAGAATAGATGGTTCGGTTCCGTTAGTTTTGACTTACCAAATATGAAGAAGTCGAGGCTTTTGTTGGGAACAAATTCATACACCAATAGCCTTTCTCTTCTTTCCAAGCAATATCCTATCAGCTTAACTAAATTTCGGTGCTGGAGTTTGGCCACTAACATCACCTCACTCTTAAACTCAGTTTCTCCTTGGAGGGAGTTCTTGGACAACCTTTTGACTGCAACATCCTGACCATTGGAGAGCTTACCCTGAAAATTTGAATTTTATGAATGTAAGTCAGGGTAACGGCCTATCGTGTATACCAGTACATTTTGTAGATGTGATGTACATCTTTTTGTGACACTGTTATATTTACCTTGTAAACAGGTCCAAATCCTCCTTCTCCTAGCCTATTTGCATCAGAAAAGTTGTTTGTAGCAGTCATGATTGTGGATAAGTCCAATTGCAATGTCTCTATTGATTTGATTTCATCAGAATTTGAAGCTTGAACTGGGAATGAGTTGCAACAAATCAGTTCTCCAAATGGAATTCTGCTTCTTTTTCGGAAAATATTCTTCTTATAGACGCTTACTTGCTTATTGATGATAATAATAATAACTTTCTTTTGGGAGCTTGGTAGAACTTATAATATAAAATTTATGATATCTCCTATTTATTATAGCTGAGATGTTAAAGTTAAGTGATACTTAGCATAAGTTTATTCAGACTATTTGCATGTGAATCAGAAATTCTACAATTAATTATTTTGGATAAGTTGATTTTCAACATTTTAAAAAAGTTTCCACTCTTTTTCCAAACCTATTTTATTATAGAAAAATGTTTTTTTAACAACATAAGTGATGATTTATTATTATTATTAGTTTGTTTTAAATATTTTTTAAAAATAAATTTAAATATACCAATGAAATAATGACAGATGTTTCATTATCAAAAAATTATTAAAAAAAATTATTAAAATATCATCCTACATTATTATATAAACACCTATTTGCTGGAAGTGTCCTTTTCTCATTTTACTATTTCCTGACAATGATTGAACCATGCACTTTTTTCCAACAGTGGAGGAAATTTCAAATTCTATTGTCATTGTGGGTAGCAAACATAGTGTACTTCTTCAGTTTTACCCCATTAACTCCATTGCAGACAGCAAAGGATTAAATCAACAAATATCATAATAAAAGAGAATGTGATGTTAGCTTACCTTCAATCTGTTTCCGTGACTTCCTCGTTCTTAAACAGATGCACATAAGAATTACTAGTGTGACAAAGGCTATGGGCACAACTATTACTATTACAATTAGAGAAGTGTTTCTCTTTCCTGCCAAAACAGAAACTTCAATAATTAGTATATTTATAGGATTGAGGATAATAAATTAGTTCTCAACAAGTCTAATCACTTTCATGGAAAATAAAATAATTTTATCAAAATGTTTTTCAATTTTGTAGGTTGAGAAACGGTAAAATGTACTTATTAATTTCTTAGAATTTATTAAAATCATTAAATTTATGAGTTTCAACATTTCAAGAAGGAGTTGACGTTTACCTTCTGTAGACAAGGTATCTATCGGAGGAGGAAGAGCAGACACATTTGGTGCTGGTGCTGGTGGTGCTGCTGGTATTTCAACATTGGTAGGATCATAGAATCTGTATGTCTCATATCTGAAGTTACAACTAGGCCTTACAATTCTACCACCTCTCTTGCCATCACAGCATCCTGGAATTTCTGCGATAACCCCACTCAAGCATTCGGTGCAATCTCGTTCTGACAAGTCAGGTGTACACTGTACAAAACCAAATATATTCTGAAAGTCTGGTCCTGAAACATTTGCAGCAGCAACCTTACACTTGGAGTCCCCTAGTCTAGCATGGCCTACGAGGCTGTCTAGCAAGTTCCTCAACGCTTGATTGAATTGATCATAGTCTGTTGCATTTTCAGGGTTCCACATAAAGAAACTAGGTGCGGTTTCCATGGAGTTGAACAGTGAGCGGTTGGAATAGCGTAACATGCAATTGTCATACCAACCAATTGCCTCCTTCTGATTTGGACACCGCTGCAGGAGAAGGACTTTTGAATCATTCAAGCATCTACGGCAAGCATCTGACTTAACATCTCCTCTGCACAGCCCAATTGCGTTTACTGTGTCAATATCTTGTCCAAGCGAAAAGTTGTAGAAGCCATAGTCAATATCTGTGTTTGAAGAGAGGTTGGACAAAAGGGTATTGAGATTGTTGTGGTAGGTGCCGTTAGCAGTGTAATTACCCCTGTCATTCATACAGAAGTGGTATAAGAAACTTGGTTGGGCATAGGATTGGCATATGGTTACGAGTATGACAAGCATACAAAGGAATCCAGACATTCTTGAAACCATGGCCAATGTTGTCCGATCGGAGTAAGGCCGTCAGAGAAAACACATGGAAGATTTATTGTTGATAGAAAGTACGAACATGAACATTTAACTTTTGACCTTAAGGCACGTGTAATTGCCCCTGTTTACGGGTTACCGTATTAATGTGATTAAAAAAGTTGGTTGAAAAGAAGAGGGCAAAAACTAGCCTCATGTTTCGAACTCATATCTAAGTTTCATATCACTTTTCCATTTAGAAAACATATATTTATTCAAC
Organism: Vigna reflexopilosa; assembly: GCA_027742785.1. Lineage (NCBI taxonomy): Eukaryota > Viridiplantae > Streptophyta > Magnoliopsida > Fabales > Fabaceae > Vigna > Vigna reflexopilosa. The sequence continues at coordinate 40,823,782 of CM050917.1, read as the reverse complement.
AATACAAAAGTAACATATATTTACATTTATTTAATAAAATAAAGTAACATATATCTAAGTATAAATTTTTATACTTTTAAAAAATAAAAAGAATAAAAAATAAAAATTTAAAAATAATAATGTATAATGAATGTAAAAGAAATTTGGGTTTCAAAAATATTTTTTTTTTTACTTTATTCACTCAGTTGACTACCACGCTCCTCCTGTTGGACTTTGATAAATTCTTTATTACAATTTTTTTTTATATAATTTCATTTCAGTACTATATATTTTCTATTTTATATAAATGAAAATAACATGTCATTTTATATTTTTTTAATTTTAATGTTCTTACTTTTCAATTTACTACTCTGTTTTCAATGTTTTACTTTTAAAAAATATATAATATACTTTAACTCCTATCATTTATCTTTTAATATGTTATAGTAATTTTGTTCTAAATGTTTATTATACATATGTCTTCTCCACAGTCATTCAATACGAACACTGAACATTGCTTGGTTATAATTAATGTCAAGCAGAACTTTTTAATTGACATACTATTTGAATTAGTGATATGTTTTGTATATTAATTAGAACCATATTTTGTAAATAATTAGTACATTTATAATATTAACTACTAACTGTCAATATAATTAAAAATATATAGGAAAGTTGCATTATGTAGATATAGATACTTTAATTAATGCATTATGTGTGTTAATAATTATTTCAAATTGATCCATTTTTTGTACTTTACTTTGGAAGGTGCTGTTGATCCTGTTCTCAACAGAAATTTTAGTGATTACATATTTCTCTTACAAATATCAGGAGTGTTGACCACTTCCATCGTCAACATAGATGGCGGTTCGTAAACTAATCAAGTGCCGGTTTACTGTTTGCGAAAGGCTGAGCGTACTGTAGGGAGTGAAAAAGTAGACAACAGGCCTAAACAATGGTCAATCCATTATTAAACTAAATCTTAATATAAAAATTATAAAATAGTTTCAGTATATATATATATATATATATATATATATATATATAACTACTATTAAACACAATACATAAACAACTATATTGGTATTAAAAATATTATGGACGAAATCCTAATAAAATTATCAAATAATAAATAAATAAATACATAAGGAGAAGATTAATTAAAATTATTTGATATAAAACATAATTTACACATTAGTCACTAAAAATTTATGCATTTTCAATTAAATCTATATTTTTGCAAGAACATATAATATATATTATGTAAAAATGACATAATTTTAAGTTAAAATACTCTAAACTAAGATGTATCATATTCATAAGATTTCAATTTTAAAAATATTTTAAAATAAGTTATATTTGACATAATTTTGTATAAAGAAGTCGTACCATCTATTTAAAAATAAATGAAGTTGTTTTTATGATAAGTGAAACAGTCATGAAAACAAACCATACAAGGAAATTGACACTATTTTTTATCTAAAACTTTAAATTAATAAATTAATAAATCTTTTATCTTTATATAATGTTTTATTTTTTTATTTTTTATGTCACGTGAGACTTTCACTTAGAATCCCAATAGTATTTAATTAATAAGTTGAGTTTTGTATGAAGTTGTATAAAAGCTTTTAAGAGCAAATGAAGATCGTTGGAAACAATCCACGTGATGTATAATATATTTGAACAAAATTAGAAATCATGGACAAATTTAAAAGGAATGGAGTGAGGGTGTAAAGCTTTGTTGTATCGAAGAGGACACTTGGTATATATAAATGTCGAACTTGTACTCAACTCCCTGCAACCATTTTTTTCAATATTTTTTTATGCATAGTGTTCGTCGGTTCTCCTGGATAGGGCACGTCAACTGATGGATTACTGACATAGGAAATAACTTCTGCCATTGTTGGTCTAATATTGCTTGTCTTCGACACACAGTAAACCAATTTGAATGCATTTAAGAACTTCATTGTGATTGATTTCAATGTTTTGGTCCAGTATTTTTAAGGGCCAAGCCTTAAAATTTGTAGGTATTTAAATGGTTAGTTTCTTTGTGCATTTTTTTCATGAAAAAAATTACAATACAATTATTAAAAAATAGTACATGATTTAAGAGATCATCATCGAGATTATAACTCTCTAACTAATCAGAAAACTGTCCATCCATTGCAAATTCACGAGACATGTAACCATTGCAAAAAATATTAATGTTAAATTTAAAAATCTAGTAACAAAAATTATAAAAATGATGTATTAAATAGAATAGACAGAAACTATATTAAAGAAGCTTTATCATAAAATGTAGATAACTCTATAGTTTGTATGACCATTCTTTTCAACCGAATTTGGATAAGATAAAATGTTAAAAAGTAAAAAAAAAAAACTAAGTTATACAATATAATTTGTAAGAATAGTTTTGTATGTATCATGAACAAAAAATATATATTTTGAATTTGGCATAGGAATAAAACATGAATTCTAAACTTTAAACATAATGAAAATAGAACATGCTAATTTAAAAAAATATATATATATATATATATATATATATATATGAAGACAAATTAAATAATAAAACATATAAAATTATGTTCCAACAGTTTTATTTTTATTTTCTTAATATTGTTCCAAAGCAATAATTGCCATGCAAAAATATGATATTTTGGAATTCATCTTATTATTTAATAAAATTACTAAATTTAAGATGACGATGAATGAATTTCAATATTGAATAATCATGTAGATAAAGTATTTCCTGGTACAATTTCTTGAATAATCTTGTATGCTTTGTTCGTTTAAGCGAATAGTACTGTGCGTGTATATTGGCGAAGATGGAAATAAAATATATTTAGTGTTTGCATTTTCTTTGTTTTTGGTAGAAAACTTGTTTGTAGATGCCTCCACAGTGAGCAAATTGAATTGCAATCTAATTAGAATTAAAGTACATCAATACAATAACAAATAAATATTAAACCAATAAAAAATAAGACGTGTATGTTATGTCAAAATATTTTTTTTCCAAGTGATATACGAATCTCCTTAAGTTGATTATGTTACCGTTAGAAATGAAGGACTGCAATAAAGTTATTGTAATTCAATTTTCTCAAGTGAACCTAGCCACAAATAAATTCTTTTTGAAAAGAAAAAAAATATTTTGACATAAATTATTTTTATAATAATTTAATATAACATATGTATGTTATTTTTTCACTTAGTCATTATTTATTTGTTATTCCTTTAATATATTTTAAATTCAATAAAAAAAAATAATACGTGTCAAAATTTCTCACAAAATAAAAATAATATGTTAACATATCATTATTCCTATCACTTATCACCATCTCGTAAATGTTACTGACAAGTTTCAGTTTTGCACAAATTATCATATACTTTTATCCAGTTCATTAATACGTTTTCTGACGTGATGGTGATAATAAGTCATGATAAATTAAAGTAGTATTTTTCTCGGTCTGTTAGAAATAAAATATTGATAAACTTTCAGAGAATCCAAACATTGCAGCAGTAAAGTAACCTGAAGGAGTGGCGTTGATGGTGAGTGTTGTGTTGTTGTAAAACTGATGCAACTGGTATCTGATGTTACATCATGCAAGCAGAGCTCTTGCGCCCTGTTTTCCTTCGCAACACGCAGAAAAGAGAGTTCCAATACCATGTTTCAAACACGTCTCACACTGTTCATTCGTGGCACTGCACCATGCCGTACACTCGCTGCCACCACCCAACCCTAACCCCCGCTTCCCCTGTCGCGAATTTCTTCGTTGACTCCAAACTCACCGCCTCCTCAACTGAACCGTTCAACAACCCAAACAACGTTTGGTTAAAGTTTTCGAAATCCGAGGCTGAGACGCTCTTGTTTTCGAAATTCAGATATTAACTTTCTTCAAACCTACCAAGTTCGGCACGCTTCATAAATGGCAACATGAATCGGACACAGACACACTTCCCATATTGTAATATATATATATTTTTTTATCTAAAGTATCTAATTTAAAACATATTTTTTTATCTCTATGATTCGAACAAATGTTAATAATTATATATCTAATGATTTTCTAAAAAAATCTACATATTTTTTAATTTATTGCATAGTTTCTATTATAATTATAAAAATAAACAACAAATCTTATATAATTACTATTTTTTACATTTTAAATATTAGATAGATATATTAAATTTATTTTTGTGTTAGTTGAGAAAGTGGTAGTTGATAGTTTGAAATTAATACCTATTTATACACAATATTCTCTGTCCTATATTTTTTAATTTAATATGTGTTTGTTTCCAGTGTCAATATCCGTATTCGTTTCTTAACTTCATATTACAAACATCTTTAGTTTAGTTTTTTTTTTTTTTTTTTTTTTGAGTGAATGTAGAGAGGTTGTAGAAGAACCATTCAAGATTTCTTGACTCTTAATTTTCTGTTTCTCTTTATTTAATATTTTTAAATGTTTGCTCCGAAGAAGAAAAACATTTTGAAATCGAAAGTTGCAGCTTTTAAATTAGAAGATATAAACTGAAGTAAACCATTTTATTAATTTTCTATCTATAATGTAGAACTTCATAGCAGGTGAGTTGAGTTTGATATTAGGGTTTTTCCAACGAACCCAAGATTGAAACCACACTGAGAAATGATAGGGAAGAAACTAAGTAAAGTGTTTGACTTCTATTGGATACAAATAATAAATTTGAAATATAGAAAGAAATGAGTTGAAGATTACAGTCATTGTTTCTGATAATGTGATTTCATCATGGATAACGAACCAATTTCTTTCTTGGAAAAATATCAACAATAAATTATTATATCCTCTACATATATTTTGTCAAATTTCATTGAAATCCTGATTTCCTTAAAGCTTTATACAGATTTATCATTTGTTTTTAAAATATTACATTATTTTTTAATATTATACTTGCAGTTTTAAAAATATTGTACTTATATATTTCTTAATAAAAGATCATTTAAAAAATAATTAAAAATATATAAAAAAACATAATTATAATTTGTTCAAATATGGTAGTCTATGTTTGGTTTAGGTTGATCTCGAATTTTCTTCGGGCAATCTCATTGATATATTTTTTTTCTAAGAAGTTTCGCAAATCAACAGCAATTTGTCCTAAAAGTGAGGCGTGACTTGCCGAAAGGGTTGAAATTTTAGAGAGGATAAACAATGAGTGATGGTTGGGACCAAAGAGAAAATTAAAAAAATAGAGAAAAAAAAGTACGAAAATCACAAACATTGATTACTTGAAATCATGACTGACTAATATAAAATTGAAAGTAACTAATCTTTCAACTAATTTTATAATTAAATAATTAGCTTTTTCTTGCACTATAACAGTAGCTAGCCTTAAAGCACACGCAATTAGCAATTTGTCCACGAAGTAAATTGCGATTTGGGAAAGGAGTTGAATTTCGGAGTGATCCTATTAACACAATATTATTCAATTATCACTTTTATTCAGAGTTAGTGTAAAATTATATTTTTGAATCATTTGGTTAAAGAGAAAAAAATATTCGATATTGGATTAAAATATATATATAAATAAATAGAGAATGCTTTTAAAAACTAGAATTATGAAAAGTTTCTGTTTAATTGAATCAGTTAAAAAAAAAGTTACCGATTCTTTGTTTTTTTTTCACTTTCCTGCCGGCCACTATTCTTAGTTTTATATTCTAGACAGGTGTTTTGAAAGTTATTTTCTGAAAATACATTCCAAAACACTTATTTGAAATAAAAAATAATTTTTAAATGAAGAAATACTTTTTCCAATTCAAAATATAATTTTTTTTAGATTAAATGTTTCATAAGTAATTCCAAATCTAAAAATATCTTAATAAACATTTAATCTATGATATAATATTTTTACATTTTTCAAATTAAGCATTTTAATTAGTATTTTATGAATTTACAAATATTTCTCAAAACATTCAATTCAGAAAATATTAAAAGAATTAGGTGCAGAAAGAAAAAGAGGAAATGCAGGACGAAAAACTCAAAAAGGAACCCATTTAACTTTATGCCCTTTTTTACATGTTTTCTTTTGTGAGCCTCTATGTTTTAGACCCCTTGCTATTTTGTCCAAAATGTATAGCAAATAATTCAAATACTTCATTTTTAACCATTTCCTGATAAATAGTATGATAAACATATAATGACGTAACATATTTTCAAACTAAGCAATTCCTTCTTAAGGAGATCGACATTTTTATCAACGCGCATCTTCTATAGCAACCATCAATAGTTCTCATGAGTGATTATATTTTTCTATCAAATGAAAAGGCTATTTAATTTAAATGATGGCAAGTTATCTATCATATAGTGTGAAATCTTAAGTTCAAGATAAACAAAATATCAAATTAATGGACATTTTACACCTAGCTAGGATATATAATTTATTTATACACAAGACTATACATATATACTACCGAGGGATAAATATGCTCACAGACATTTCATTTATCGATTTTGTAGAACCTGAACTGGACCCTCCTACTACCATCCTTTGAACTAGTCCACTTTGATTAGAATTTATGGGTTTTTCAGGAAATGGCAACTCAGATAAAGAGCTACCGAGATATGAAACAACTTGTGTCATTGTAGGTCTATCATGCGGCTTCTCTTGCACACATAATAAACCTATTTGGATGCATTTTATGACTTCACTCTGATTGCAAGATTCCTTAATATTTTTGTCTAAGATGTTTAATGGTGTCCGATCCCTCCATTGATCCCAAGCCTGCAACAAATTCATAAATCAAACATTAATTGGATCTTTTGCATTCTTTATGCCGGATTAGCATCAATTAATGTAAAATAATCTCATACAAATAAATACATACATAGCTCAAAAGGTCATCATCATCTGAAAAAACATGTCTGGCATTCTTTTTTGCACTAACTATTTCTATTATTATAACTCCAAAACTGAAAACGTCTGATTTTTCTGAAAATTGTCCATACATTGCATATTCTGGTGACATATATCCACTGTAAAAAGTAACAAATATCAATGTTAGAAAACAAGTAAATTTCAATATGTTATAAATGTCCTTTTTGATAGATAAGATGAAAAATTATACTTAAAAATACTTACTATGTTCCCACTATTCTATTTGTGTTTCTTTGATATTGATCTACACCAACAATTCTTGCCATTCCAAAATCTGATATCTTTACATTCATGTTGACATCCAATAATATATTGCTAGGTTTGAGATCACGGTGTATAACTTTTAATCTTGAATGTTCATGTAAATATAAAATTCCTTGTGTAATTCCTTGAATAATTTTGTATCGTTCCGACCAATTCATTTGACTACTTTTATATGGATCTGTAAATGAAATATACAATCTAAAGTAAGAAAAAAAAAAATATAAGGGAGTATTTTTCTACCAGCAGAAGTATTTCATAGCTCAGCAATAAATTGTAGTGAGATAAACTTACCAAATAGAAAGTAGACTAGGCTTTTATTGGGCACAAATTCATAAATAAGCATCTTTTCTTGAGCTTCCAAACAAAATCCTAACAACGTCACTAGATTTTTGCGTTGAAGTTTTGCTATTAACAAAATCTCATTCTTAAATTCAGCTGCACCTTGGCCTGAACTATGTGAAAGTTTTTTAACTGCTATTTCTCGTCCATCTTGGAGGATACCCTAAGAGCATAAAAAATGCAGGTTAACTACAGGAAACAAATCGAAACAAACATGCGTATATTTTTAATAACACTTTATCACCTTATAAACATCTCCAAATCCACCTTCACCTATCCTGTTTTCATGTGAAAACTTCTTTGTAGCAACTTCTATTGTGGCCAAATCAAAATGTAACGATTCCAAAGTGGAACTTTCTTCTCCAACTAGAGAAACATCCAAGAGCCGAAATCAGTAATTTTAGCCTTTTAAAGAAATGGGAAAGGAACAGGCTTTCTTTTTTCAGATTACTTACAATTTTCCCTTAGAAGAGTATTGTATTTCTTCCTTGATCTTTTGAATATGAAATAGCAGACACCACATAAGAGAATTATCGACACAATAACAAGGGAAACAATGAAGATTACTCGTGATGCATAATGGTTATTTCCTGCATAAATAATTGCACGAAAAAGACAGGCTTTAGTAATTACAAAAAGAAAGAAAGATGATGATTCAAATTACATATACATGTTGATGAAGATTAGTATGCTGCGGTCACATGAATTCAATTCACGAACACTAATCAAATTTTCATATTACTGAAGAGCGGTTTCAATCTCCTTCCGTCGAGTTCATCCAACGCATGATCAGTGACATCTTCTCTGTTTCATATTTGGTTTCTGTCTGTGACCGTCAATGTTACTGACGCCTCCAACACCGCAATCTTCAGCTACACAACTTCCTCGGACGGTGGCATTGCTAGTGTCTCCGTCGCCAGAATCTCTACCCTGCTATTTCCGTTGTTCGCCTTTTAACTATAGCCTCCAGCTCCTAACGTAGCATCTCAGTCACTGATGCTGAGAGGAAGCAACGACACAGGCTTTTCCAAGATTTTCTATTCAGATGGCGATGGATGAGACACAGGCTTTTTAATAACCTTCTACACTTTTCTATTAAAACCCAGTTTTGTGTTCTCCTCTGCCCCCGGAGACAGCAGCAATGATGACGACGATTGTTCCTCCATCGTCTCTACCTCCTTCCCTTACGACAGAACCAACATTGGATGAACTCGAAGGGGGGATTTGAAAATTTGGGAATTAGGGTTGGATGATTTCCAACTACATGAATGGGGAGCGTCATACAATGAGATGGAAAAAAAAAATTCCAAGTATAAAGTAAATTATAAAAAATGTTCAAGGTTTATTATTTCTACTTACCACCACGTGTATAACGAATTTATAAGAAGGATGATGATACTTTACACAATACAAAATTTACGTTCATATTATTTTGTATTACTTTTTATTCTCTTTATTTCTTTATAAATATAAAATATCACATTTGTTAAAACTATTTCTTTCTTACAATGGATTGTGAAATGTTACTAATTGGTCTCAACGAATTTTGTTCCTTGTAAGAAATACAGAATAACTTTGCAGCATTAATTATGTAACAATAAATGGAAGATATGTGATCTGAATTAAAAGGTTTTTCAGATTGTACACCAAAAGTACTGGGATTGATGAGCATTATGATACATTATACTCAGGTTATTTTCATTAAATTGAAAAATTATATATACTGTTAAGTACTAGTAGACAGGTTAAATATAATATATTTGTTAAGAAAAATACCTGATGATGAGGGTGGTGACGTGGCATTCGTATTGTAAAACTGAAACAATTCGTATCTAACATTGCACCACGCAAGCAGAGCCCTTGCGCCCTCTTTTCCTTCGCAGCATGAGGGTAGAGTTGAAATGGCGTTTTGCAAACACTCTTCACAACTACTACTCGTTAAGCTCGGCTCGCACTCCGTCAGGGCGTACACCCTTCTCTGAGCCGAGGATCCGGCGAATTCTCTATCGCCGGTGGCGAATTTCCTCGCCGAGTTAGAATTCGCACTTTCTTCCACCAAATCGTCCAACAAGCCGAACAACGTTCGGTTAAAGCTGCCCAAGTCGGAGGTGGAGATGTTTTCACCGTTCCATAAGCTAGCTCCCGGTTCGGTGCTGGCGGGGTCGAAGTAGGTGTTGGTGAAACGGAGCGTGCACTCGTCGTACCATATTATGGACTCTGTTTTGTTGGGGCAGAGTTGTGTTATTTCGGTGGCGGCGGTGGTTATGCAGTCGTTACACGTGGCGAGGGAGACGTCGCCGCGGCAGAGGAAATAGCCGCTGGCGACACTTGCGGTCCCCAAGCCCATGGCGGAGGAATAGGAGCCGTCGGATTGGGAAATGTTGGAGACGAGAGATTCAAGGAGGAATTTGAGATTGGTTTCGAATGTTGCGGTGGAATTGTAGGATGCGTTGGTTGGGCAGTAATTGTAAACCGGAGCTGCAGACGAAGAAAACGGTTCAATTACGAACAGAGAGAGGAACAGTAGAAAGGTAACATGGTTGATGTAGTTGGAGAGGAAAATGTTGCGCCAAAACATCGTTTCGCGCACAACACGAGATTTTGGAATTGGAATAGGAAGTGTATTATTAACAATAAGTTCATAGCGTGCCGTTGGACAAATTGAAATGCAGGTCTAGAAGCAACCACACAAAGACCTAGTCCACTATTCAGAAAGAAGGTTTGAAAAGCTACTTCGCGGTTGATATCAAGCATTTCCCAGATTCAACTCTTTTTTTTTTTCAATTTTGCTTCAGTTCACATGTTAAATGTATTCAAACTCTACCATTTATTGAGTATATCGATTAACATAATGTTTGGCTTAAACACAAGTTTATGATTAAAAATAAAATGTTGTTATTTTAAAACCTTTTATGAACGACAAAAACAACAAATGAACCATACTTAAAGTGGGAGAAAGGTTAAAGAAAGAACTTAAGAACCCCTTCGCTGACCGCAGCCTCTTGTTTGGTCCCATGCATGCATTAAGATAACTTTTAAGTAAACAGATATTTTCACAAACATACCATTTTTATATTCATCTAATATTATCATTTCTTCTTTTTTTATTTCTTTTTAAAAAAATATATATAAAAATTTATTTTCTTACGATTATTTTACCTTTTTAATATATGTTAGTTGAATGTAAATATATGTTATTCTATCATTACCTACTAATTATTTCTTTCCAAGGTAAAATCGGGTTTAGTAGTAAGAAGTTGTAATTTTTTTTAACTGTGAATTTAAATTTTATAAATTAAACATAGATGAAATATTATATACGGATCAAGATTTGTAAATTTATTGTCTTTAAACTTTTGGACTGAAAGTAATATTCATTCTTTATATAATTAGACTTAATTTTATTAATGATTTATGTCTGAATCTTCTTCTTCAATCAACCAAATATATATATATGTAATTTCATAATTTGTTATTATACACAAAATAAATATTACAATAGAATCAAATTTAAGTACTACACTTAAGGGCTTTTAAGTATGATTCTCTAATTAAAATTTCCTTTTAACTATCAATATAAACTTTAAGTATATTTCTTAATCTATTACTAAAATGAAATTCTAATATTAACTAATCAACCATACTACACACCTAAATTTTATCATAAATATCATACTACAAGGCTGTGAATTCCTTTTTATTAAATAATTTTACTAATTCAAAAGAATAACTTTGAAAGTTTATCATGATGGCTAATAAATAACTTTATATATAGAAATTTAAATAGATCGTAGTAATGTTACTAAATTACTTTTTTTTTTATCAGTTTAAAATAATTTTTTAAAAGTTTACTGCCAGGATTTAAAGTTGCCCTACCTTGCGTAATATCACTGCAAGTTGTTATTATAACACCAAACCCGTAACACTTAAAATCTGAAATTTATTTCCTAAAAGTAAAATCTGAAGTTATCTAATTGGTATTTCGCCTTGCCTTATAATTTTCTGCACGACATTTTGTTTTATATTCTGTATTCAATGCCAGATATCCACAGTCTTCAATCACGACTTTTCTCCTCTCTTTTAAACTAAGACAGCAGCCATATACTGTAATATTGCGAGTAATAAAAAAGGTGTATACTATCCTAAATATTATTTCAAAAAATTAAAATAAGAAAAAAAAATACCATATAAAATAATACGTACAAAGGGATATGTACTATAAAGGTATAATTTGCAAAATAGGTCATATTTGAGATTAACTAAGCTCGTATTGGCTACCAGTGAGTTTGGTTCAACCAATTGGTTCGCAAACACATTAATTGGATGCTTTTCTAATTAGATGAGTAGGAAATTAAATAGGTGAAATTTATGATGAGCTGGAGTTTTACTTTTTTTTATTAAAATCATTACTTAAATACCATTTAGATTTGTAATAAACAATATTTAAATTCAAATTTTTATTCTTAAAACTTCTTAGACCCCTTACTCTTATTTTTTTTTTTTATAATACTTTTATGTTTTTGTTTGTGTTAATCTATTAGTTTCGTAGGTTGAGACGCATGAATGTTAGATATGTTTCCTAATCTAAAAGGGAGTAAGTTAGATTTTCAAAACTTTTGGAGGGAAGAATATCATTTGTGAAGCACCACATGCCATTTGAATAAATTCATTTATTTTTTAACGTATTTTTTATATGAAGAAAATAGAAAATATAAGACACAATCCAATAAGCAACTCTTGTTTTGATGTTTAACAAAAATCTCTAAACGAAATAAGTTTAACAAACAAATTGTTGTTTAGGATAAAAACGATAAATGCTATATATCTTAACCGCTAAATGTTACTTAAACAGATTATATATAAATGCTAAGTGCATGTATTATGTCTAAATGCTTAAGATCGTCTAATATTTTAATGCATGTGCGTATTAGTATTTTTCGGTATGTTATATTGTACTCTCATCAAAATCATAAGAACGTTAAAAGATAAGAAAAATATTCTAGGAATGTTTCTTTATATCTGTCTCTCTTCCGTACAAGCTACATAGTTGTCTCTGCAAGACACAACATAGCATTTGATCTCGTACTAAAATGTTACATACATACAAGAAAATTAATGCTTATGATAACAGATATTTTTTTCGAAAACATTTATATAAAGAAGACTACATGAAGAGAAGAGAAGAACAAGAAAATTATGTTTGCATACGCTAATGCTGTTGTTTTCTCTTTAAGCTCATGTTGTGTAAGTCTCTTTCATTGAAAAAGAAAAGTTTTCTTTACAAATTTTCAAAACCTCATTGTATTAATTTCATATCCTCTCTACGAGTAATTTTGTGTACTTGTATTTTGAAAAACACTTTGTTGTTTTTAGATTCAGAAGTAAATTCAAATACTTGTTAAGTTTAACTCAGTGGAATTAGACGTTATAGTGAGTTGGACTAGCTTTATACTAAAAATAGTGAAACTCATTATAATTAATTGGGTTACTTGTAAGATTAGAAATGATTAAACTTGTGTTGTAATATTTTAATATTAATGAAATTTTTTAAGAGTGCTTAAAAAAAACTAAACATAGTTCAATTTGGAGTAAATAAATATAAAAATAACTTTGCTTATTATTTTTGTTTTAAAAGTTTTCCCAAACATTTCTTAAAGATACTTAAGTGTTTAACTCTAATTGAAAACTGTCTAACATTTTTATAAAAGAGCTTAAACTTTAACCTTTTTATAAAAGAGCTTAACCTCTTATTTGTAAATTTTTTAAAAAATTCTATTCAAAGCCCCATTTTAAAGTTTTTTTTTTTTTTTGTTTCACAAGCTATCATCACGAGAAAAAAGAAAAGATTTTTATATTGGTTATTTTATATAGTTTACATTAATTTCAATACTTTAGACCAAACACATAATAGTAACATTCTATATTTTCAAGATTGGTGAGAGGCACGTTGAATGTATTGGCCATACAATTAATAAAACAATGAATATATCATTATCTTTTTATTTGTGCGATAAATAGTCTAGTCCTAATTATAAACCCTAATTCTGTATAAAAGAATAAAAACTCACCAAGTATCCCACATTATGCAATTTATCAGTAACCAACATGAAAAAATTAGGATTCAAAATTAACTACACAAACTAAGATTTATAAACTAACCCAAAAGAAAGTTAAAATCTTACAGTAAGAAAAAACATCGTAATTTTATGAAAGATAGATAAAAACTAACCATTAATAAAAATTGCAATTGGGTTCTTCTTTATCCTCTTATTTTCCTTTTTTTTTTCCTTGTTCCTTCTCTTCTTTTTACCACGTATTCACCACTTATCATCATTTCTAGTTCATACTTCTTCAACTCTATTCCTCTGTCGACATGCTTCCAAATCGTTGTAACATTTCTATTGTCGTCACTGTTACCAAGCTTAAGCTTCTTATCTCCTCTTCTTTCCCATCTTTTCTTCTTTTTCTCACATATCTCATCCCTTTAAGTGTTTATATATATATATATATATATATATATATATATATATATATATAATACCATTATACTTTATGAAAAATTTGTCATTTAATTTACTAATAAATTTATTGTTGGAAAATTCCCTCAATAATAAAATTTACAAATTTATCATTGAATTTTTTGATAAAATTGACAATCAAACAAATTATTAATGAAAATATTTGTCATTTATATAAATTATAAATTATCAAGAAATCTTATGAATAAATTTTATTGTCAAATTTATTATTAACAAAAATATTTGTTGATAATTTAAATTCTAAAATTCATTAGAATTTTTTTTTTCAATAAATTTAAATTTACTAATAAATTTATTTTCTCTTAGTAAAATTCTATTTGGAAGTTATTGTAATAGATATGTTTGACTAAACCAAAATTATACACCATAACAAAATTGTATATTTTTCCAATTTTTTTACTGTTTCCATTTTAGTTAATATATATGATTGGTCGGTTTAGAAGTAACGTAAACTTGTTCTTTCTATATCTATTATGATTAGTATAACTTATGTGAAAAAAAGTATAAAATTTTCTACATATTATTTAAATCCGTATAAAAATCATTTTTTAACTATATATATTGTTACAACTAATGTATAAATCAATAATCAGAGTGAAAAATACAGAAGTAAGAAATATTTAATAAATCAATGATTAAGAATTATCAATTCGATTTAATGCACGTGTTATAAAATACAGTTGATTACTTGAAAAATAAAACATGTTTAAATCTTGACATACCAAAGTTATATATCTTTTGGTTCATATTGTCATCTAACAACACATTATTCGATTTGAAGTCATAATGTATAATTTTTATTCTTTTAATGTTGAATATTAATGTAAATAAGAAATTTCTTGTGTAATTTCTTTAATAATCTTGTAATGTTCAAACTATTTTAATATTCTAGAATAAAATTATAAACCTATAAAATTACATGCAAAGTGACGAGATATGAGAACATTCATATAATAGTTTAACAGAAAAATTAAACAATTAAAAAATATAATTTTATTGAATATTCAATAGAACATAAAATTTTATTAAAAAGTCAAAGTTTCTAAATTTGCCCGGGCTCAAAACTTAGAGCACATACAACAGCAATTTCTCCAGGAAATAAATTATGATTTTGGGAAAGGACTTGAATTTTGGAGTGATCCTATTTAGACAATATTATTTAATTATCACTTTTTATTCAGAGTCAGTGTAAATTATATTTTTGAATCATTTGGTTAAAGAGAAAAAAAATATATTTGTGCTCGTCTAAGCTTTTTAATTAAATAAAATATAAAAAAATAGAGAATGCTTTTAAAAACTAGAATATGAAAAGTTCATGCAAAATTGATTTAATCGAATCAATTTAAAAATACAAAAACAAAGCTATCAATTATAATTTATTTTTTTCACTTTACTATAGGCCACTATTTTTAGTTTTATAAAATAACATGTAAATAACATACAAATATCACAAGCAAAATGCATAATGTAAAAGTGATTAGATATGTAACCATAAGAAAAAAATTTCAAAGTCAAAATTGCACGTTTTACCCAGAAAGAAATAATGAGTTTTAAGAATAGTTAAAATAAATAATAGAATGTTTGACCAAAAGTAAGCTTAACACACTTAATCGCCAATGCTTAAAGTTGGTTTAACAGAAAGTAGTGGCAGTATTGAACTACAGCCAAAATCAAAATACAAATGTTGTTAGTGATTTTGCACTCCTTTGGGATTTTACATATAAGTTGAAATTTTCTCCAGGAAGTGTTGCAGTTTGATGTTAAATGTAGCACGTACAAATGTTTGTGGGCCGAATCTTAGAACCCAACACCAGTCTGAAGAAGGAACTCCTTTAACTTTCGGCGTCTTTTACATGTTTTCTTTTTTTTACGCCCATTATTGCTATTTTTGTACAAAATGTTTAGCAAATAATTCTTTTTTCTTTTAACAATTTCCTGAGACATATTTATGATAAAAAAAGGTGGTACTTTTAATCACATTTAAACAAAAATAGTAAAATTATATATTTTCAAACTAAACATATCCTTCTTAAAGAGTAAAGGGCATCTATCCCCTGTAACAACCATTAATAGTTCTCACGAGTGATTATATTTTTCTATCAAATGAAACGGCTATTTAATTTAAATAGTGGCAAGTTATGTATCACATATTGTGAAATCTTAAGCTGAAGATAAATAGAATATCAAATTAATAAATATTTTAGGCTTAATTGCTTGGATTGTCCCCAGTTTGGTTGAAATGTGTCAAACTCATCATCTCTTTTAAAAAAGTTGCTATTTCGTCCGCATATGGTTTAAAAGTGTCAATTGTATCCAATAATAGAAAAAATTGTGTCAATAAAGTCTTCTCCATTAAATACAAACTAACAGTGTTAAGTGATTGATAACTTGGCAGGAGAGAATTAAAACGTGGCAAAAGAATATGATTTAACTGGTAAAGGAGATCAAAACGTGGATTCCCGTAAGTGGGAAGAACCCCAACTTTCAAAGTTTCGAAACGTTCTTCTTCTCCCCCGTCATTCTTCCTTTCCCCTTTCTCTCTTCAAACCCGTCAATGTCCAATTCCGTTCTTGCAAATTAGGGAGATTTTTCTGATGTAATTTGAATTAGATGATTGAAATTGAGGTTGTTGATCTTGTTTTGCTTTTGGGGTGGTACTGAGTTCGTGATTTGGGTTTTCTGTTGATTCACAGTGGAGGGTTTCCGGGAACAAGATGCAAGGAGCAAAAACTGATAAAGACTCAGAAGGATAATCTGAATTGAGAAATTGGGAGCAATGGGTGACTATATACATAACTGAAATTGGAAGCTTAATTTCATGAATCGCAGAAATAAAGAAAGAAATACCCCAAGATGCAAGGTGGGTCAATAATGGCTTTATGAAAAGGCACAGGAGAAAAAGAAAAGGCTTCGTGGGAATCAATCAATGAGTCTTAACTTTGGACCTCTTCTTGGCTTCGTTGTAAAGCACCACCCCCATTATTGTGATTATGAACCTCGCCATTCCCATAACCGTAAACAGATTCCTGAAGTGTCAATGCGCTGGTGTGCTTCGTCACCAAAAATTTGGTCAAGTTGACCAAATAAGCGACGTGGCATTCCCAAGCAGCAAGAACAAAATAAAGGGGTCTCCCCTAGCTTTCTCCAGAGTGTGAGCGAACATATTCCCTTCGATGTAGAGTGTAAACAGTAACAGTATGAAAGCCGCCAAGGGAGCCATGTAGAGAAGCAAGTTCATGGAGTGAAGCTTCTTCGCTTCAAAGGTCAAAATAATTCCCTGAACCACTTACTTCAAAACTCGACCAGCAGTTGAACCGACATACACCAAAAACCCGAATAGATGAAACAAAGGCTTGCTATTGCTAGCATCCACGATCCCAAAGACAACGGGCAAAAGCGCCAGGTAAACCTCCACGGTTTCCTTCTTGCAGGTGATTACGAAGGCGAAGATGGCGGTGAAAAACGGCGTCGTCGCGCCGTGGCTTGGTTGAAGGAGACGGGAAGGTAACAGAGCAAAGTGTTGCTGCAGACAACGAAGAAGCAGAATATGGCGCTGAGGGCGAGGATCTTGAGGAACTGTTTCTTGGAATGTGTCGCAACCGGGATCGTGACGGGACGACGAACCGAAAAAACAAACAAGTTTAAGAAAATATTTTGGGAGTCGCCACCATAATTTATTATGGAAAAACTATGAAAAAACCCTAAAATAAAAGCATGGTCTACGAAAAAAAAGAGATTTTTAGGTTCAGGAATCGGTTACACGTAAGGAAGGTATTAGCACCCTAGCGTGTCTGCCCAAAGGCAGTACCTCTAAATTAAATGTATAAAATTAACGTGATTTTCCAAAATACACAAAAATATTTTTTTTTTGTTTTATGAACCCGACTAGGATTACCTTGGTCCTACGTATATCCATTAATGGACAATCAGAGATCACGTAGTTCTTTATCTAGAAAAAAGTTTGTGAGTTTGTTTACAAATTATTAAGGATTGTTTGACATTTTTCGAAAAGTGAAAAGGTTTGGTTTAACAAAATTGACCTTTTGGTTTTAAATATTTTGTAAATTTTTTATTTTTAAGAAATATTGGAAAAAAGACAGAAAATAGTCATAGGCCGACGCGTACCTTTGATTTTACGATTTAATTATAAAAAAAAGTGATAAGAAATGTATTTTTTATTCTTGAAATTATTGATTTGTAATAAAACATCAGGTGATGCGAGAGATCTAGCCAATACCAAAAGAAACGAAAGAAAACAATCTTTCTATGAATTTTTTTTTAGAAAAACGTTATTTTGGTGTAGTGAAGATCGTACCCCTTTTAAAAAAAACACAAACAAGTACAATAAAAAAAAAGAATGGTATAGAGACGGCGTACCTTTCAGAACCTATTTTTTTTCTATATTTTCTCTTTCAATCTTTTTTATATCTCTCTAGGTGTTTTTTTTTTCTATCTTTCCTGGTCCCCTTTTCCTTTCACAGAGTGTGTATTTATAGGCACATATTGTAATATTATTGTGACCTTGCCTTAATGGCGCATTAATTGACAATTAGCAAAATAGGAAAAGAAATGGTCTTGATTGCAAGAAATATTCATGTCAAAGATTATAATAATTGTCAGAAAATTTTACCCATTTTAGAAAATGAATCTTATTTTTCTCTTCAGGAAGAAACTGATGCAGCAAATTATATCTATATTTTTAATTATTGTTTACCATTATTGCTATAATATTGATTCAAATTATTACCATATTAAATTAATATTTCAAAAAATTCTATTTTATTATTTTCTTTTTCATTTTTTCTTTTACCCACCATTAATTATTATCCTCTTATTATTTAATTTTGATTATTTACTTTTCCGGACGAAATTGGATGTTGAAAGAGTGGAAGTAATTCCATGTCACCCAACATTTCATTCACACGTTATTACCATTATTGTCACTATTTTTGCCATGTTTCAATTCTATACTACTAAATATCAATTAGTTAATACCGTTAGTCTGTATTTAGCGGAGAAGACTTCATTTATGCAAATTTTTCTATGTTAGGATACAATTGACACTTTTAAATCACGTGTGGAAGAACTTGTAACTTTTTTAAAAGAATGAACGAGTTTGACAGAGTTCAACCAAACTGGGAATAAAACAATCAATTAAACCTATATTTTAACTAGTTAGGATATACAATTTATTTATATATAAGACTATACAAATACTACCGAGGGATAAATATGCTCACAGACATTTCATTTATTGTTTGTGCAGAACCTGAACTGGATGCTCCTACTAACATCTTTTGAACTAGTGCACTTTGATTAGAGTTTATGGGTTTTTCAGGAAATGGCAACTCAGATAAAGAGCTACTGAGATATGAAACAACTTGTGTCATTGTAGGTCTGTCATGCGGCTTCTCTTGTACACATAATAAACCTATTTGGATGCATTTTATGACTTCACTGTGATTGCAAGATTCCTTAATATTTTTGTCTAATATGTTTAATGGTGTCCGATCCCTCCATTGATCCCAAGCCTGTAACAAATTCATAAATCAAATATTAATTGGATCGTTGCCTTGCCTGATCAGCATCAATTAATGTAAAATAATCTCATACAAATAAATACATACATAGCTCAAGAGGTCATCATCATCCGAGAAAACTTCCCTTGCATTCTTTTTCGCACTAACTATTTCTAATATTATAACTCCAAAACTGAAAACATCTGATTTGTCTGAAAATTGTCCATGCATTGCATATTCTGGTGACATATATCCACTGTTTACAAACATGAAAACAAGTATATTTCAATAAATTAAAAACGTCAATAATAGATAAGATGAAAATTGTGCTTGAAAATTACTTACTATGTTCCCACTATTCTCTTTGTTTCTCTTTGATATTGATCTACACCAACCATTCTTGCCAATCCAAAATCTGAAATCTTTGGATTCATATCATTATCCAATAATATATTACTAGGTTTGAGATCACGATGTATAACTTTTAATCGTGAATGTTCATGTAGATATAAAATTCCTTGTGTAATTCCTTGTATAATTCTGTAACGGTCTGACCAGTTCATTTGATTACTTTTGTATGGATCTGCAAATGAAATATTAGATCAAAAGTAAGATAAAATAAATATAAGGGAGAGTTTTTCTACCGGCTAAAGTATTTCAAAGCTCAACAATAAATAGTAGTAAGATAAACTTACCAAAGAGAAGGTAGTCCAGGCTTTTATTAGGCACAAATTCATAAATAAGCATCTTTTCTTCAGCTTCCAAACAAAATCCTAATAATGTCACTAAATTTTTATGTTGGAGTTTTGCTATTAACAAAATCTCATTCTTGAATTCTGCTGCACCTTGGCCTGAACTATGTGAAAGTTTTTTAACTGCTATTTCTCGTCCATCTGGAAGGATACCCTAAGAGCATAAAAAATATGCAGTTTAACTACAAGAAACAAATAGAAACAAATACGCATATATTTTTAATAATACTTTATCACACCTTATAAACATCTCCAAATCCACCTTCACCTATCCTGTTTTCATGTGAAAACTTCTTTGTGGCAACTTCCACTGTGGCCAAATCAAACTGTAACGATTCCAAAGTGGAACTTTCTTCTCCAACTACAGGAAAATCCAAGAGAAAAGTAATTTTAGCCTTTTAAAGAAATGGGAAAGTGTCAGGCTTTATAGATCACTTACAATTTTCCCTTAGAAGAGTGTTGTATCTCTTCTTTGATCTTTTGAATAGGAAATAGCAGACACCGCATAAGAGAATTATCAACACAATAACCAGGGCAACGATTAAGATTACTCGTATTACATTATTGTTATTTCCTGCATAAATAATTGCACGAGAAAAACAGGCTTTAGTAATTTCAAAAAGAAAGAAAGATGATTCATTACATATACATACACCTAAAAACATGTCATTAACTGTTTAGCATTCTAACTAATCTTCATCAATATATTCTTTAACTTAATCATAAGGTAATTTCTGCAGTATCCTCTCTGAAATTGATGAAGATTAGTATGCTACGGTCACATGAATCCAATTCACGAACACTAATCAATTTTTCATATTGCTGAAGAGCGGTTTCAATTTCCTTCCGTCGAGTTCATCCAACGCACTACCAGGGACATCTTCTCCTTTTCATATTTGGTTTCTCTCTGTCACCCTTTTAGCATTTTTCTTGTAGTACTGACGCCTCCAACACCGTCCTCATCATCGCTGGAAACTTTAGTCGTCCAATATTTGCCGCCACCGCCATCTTCAGCAACACAACTTCCTCTGATGGTGGCAATGATGATGTCTCCGTCGCCAGAATCTCTACACGTCCATTTCCGTTGTTCGGTTTTTTACTATCGCCTCCAGCTCCCAAAGTGGCATCTCAGTCACCGTCGTTTCCATTTGTCACTGTGCCTGGAGCGACGCCATTTTCGCCGTTTGCAGGCGGCAATGGCGAGGACGATGGAGATGAGGGACATCGTTATAGTGTCTCAGCGAGCGGAGAAGTTAGGGAGGAGAGACACTGTTATCGTTATCTCTTCTGCTTTTGATGAAATCGAATTTTGTGCTTTCCTCTGCCACCATAGACAGTACCAATGATGACGACGATTGTTCCTCCATCGTCTCTACCTCTTTCCCTCACGACAGAACCAACAGTGGATGAACTCGAAGGTGAAGTTTGAGGCTGCTGTTGATCGATTTGAAACTTTGGAAATTAGGGTTGGATGATTCCAAACTACTGGGATGAGCAGCGTCATACGATGAGATGGAAAAACGAAAAACAAAAAGGGTAACGATACTTTCCCGTAACATTTTGGGTGGTTCACGTGTTTTAAAAAATAAAATGATATAATAAAGGGGATTCAATGTGTAGTAATATACCTGGATCAATGTACAAATAACTGAATAGTTTAGGTCAACTTTTAGCACCAAAAAGACATAATATGCCACTTGTTTTGAACTCCACAGTGAATCCACAAAATTCTATAATTTTATTTTTTTAAACACGTAGACCACCCAGAATGTGACAGGTATTAAAAATTTGTCACATTCTCAATCTCAAAGTATCATTACCCAAACAAAAAAGACAAATAACAAGTATAAAATAAATTAATTACAAAAATAGTTTTAGTATTTCTATTTCCACAGGTATAATGAAATTAAATGAAATACAGAAAAACATTATTGATTAATCTAAGTACAGATAAATGGAATAGATATGATCTTAATTAGGGGTGGACAAATCGAACTGAACTGAACTGCTAAAAACTGTACTAAACTAAAAACTAATTTTTTTAAACTGAACTGTAAAACAGTTCAGACAAACTGAACTGTTTTTTGTTTCATCAAACTGAATTATACTAAATTGTACTAAACTGCTGTATAAACTGAACTGAACTATTAACTGAATTGTAAACTGCACTAACTAAACTGAACTATTAACTGAATTGTAAACTACACTAACTGAATTATTAACTAAACTGTAAACTATTAACCGAATTGTAAATTACACTAACTGAACTATTAACTGAATTCTAAATTACAATAATTTTAACTGAACTACTAATTTTAAACTGAATTGTACTAATTTTAACATTGCACAAATTCTAAAATCTGATTTTAACACTATCTAATAACAAAGTAACTTTAGATTATAATCTAAAATTAAATCATTTTCATTGCAAGTTTTGTAAAACAAATTCTTTTTTTATTTGGAATAAAAAATTTCTTTTTTTATTTGGAATAAAAATTGTTACAGTGATTTAATATTGGAAAATGTTTCGACTCAACACAAACGTTACTTTTAATATAATAAAAAATTATTTTAATATTTATTTTATTTTATTCATAAGTGTTTTACAAATTAATTTTTTAATTATTTGATATTATAATTTTCTATTTTATTTATATTTCTTTTATTATTATATGTGTATGAAAATTATTTTATTATTTTATTTTATTAATAAAAAAATATAAAAAATAACGTAACAAAATATATATATATATATATATATATATATATATATATTATATGTAACTTAAAAAATATAAAAATATAAATTATCTTTTTTATTTATATATGTTATATATTTATTGATAAAAAATGTTAAAATTTGTGATAAAAAAATTGTCTTAAAAAATTAATTATTAATTTTTTTATGAGAATAATTTTTTTATTAATATTTTATTATTAAATAATTTTTTCTTGGCCAGAAGAAACAGTTGTACGGAAACTAGAGAAGAGGAAAGAGTAAAAACAGTTCTCACAGATAACTAAACTGAAACTATTATAAGTTTAGTTTTTTAAAACTGAACCATAAAACAGTTAACTGAACTTTTAGTAAAACTGGATAAGTTATTTTTAGTATAATATAATACAGTTAACTATAATACAGTACACATCAGTTATTTTTGCCCAACCCTAATCTTAATTAATAAGTTTCTGAGATAGTAAACAAAAAATATAGAGATTACTGAACAGTGTAATACATTATAGTCAGGTAATTTCATTAAATAGAAAAACTATTTATACTAGTAAATAGGTTATATATTTGTTAAGAAAAATACCTGCTGAGGGTGCTGACGTGGCGCTCTCATTGTAAAACTGAAACAATTCGTATCTAACATTGCACAGTGCAAGCAGAGCCCTCGCGCCCTGTTTTCCTTCGCAGCACGACGGAAGAGTTGAAATGGCGTTTTGCAAACACTCCTCACAATTACTATTCGTTAATTCCGGATCGCACTCCGTCAGGGCGTACACCCTTCTCTGAGGCGAGGATCCGTCGAATTCTCTATCGCCGGTGGCGAATTTCCTCGCCGAGTTAGAACTCACAGTCTCTTCCACCAAATCGTCCAACAAGCCAAACAATGTGCTGTTAAAGCTGACAAAGTCGGAGATGTTTTCATCGTTCGACAAGCTGGCTCCCGGTTCGATGCTGACGGGGTTGAAGTAGGTGTTGGTGAAACGGATCATGCACTCGTCGTACCATATTATGGACTCTGTTT
The DNA here is from genome assembly GCA_027742785.1 of Vigna reflexopilosa. Lineage (NCBI taxonomy): Eukaryota > Viridiplantae > Streptophyta > Magnoliopsida > Fabales > Fabaceae > Vigna > Vigna reflexopilosa. The sequence continues at coordinate 40,799,732 of CM050917.1, read as the reverse complement.
TGTTGGGGCAGAGTTGTGTTATTTCGGTGGCGGCGGTGGTTATGCAGTCGTTACACGTGGCGAGGGAGACGTCGCCGCGGCAGAGTAAAGAGCCGCTGGCGACGGTTGCGGACCCCAAGCCCATGAAGGTAGAATAGGAGCCGTCGGATTCGGAAACGTTGGAGACAAGAGATTGGAGGAGGAATTTAAGATTATTTTCGAATGTTGCGGTGGAATTGTAGGATGTGTTGGTTGGGCAGTAATTATAAACCGGAGCTGCAGAGGAACAAAACGGTTCGATTACGAAGAGAGACAGGAACAGAAGAAAGGTAACATGGTTGGTGGAGGTAGAGAGGAACATGTTGCGCCAAAACATTCTTTTGCGCACAACGGAAGATTTTGGAATGGGAATAGTAAATGTGTTATTAACTATAAGTTATTGTAAACCATAAAATGATAAACTGTCAGAATTTTTTCTTTTCTTTTACACATACACTTCCAGAGTCATTTTCAGTGCGTGGCGTTGGACAAATTGAAATGCAGGAGGTCTAGAAGCAACCGCACGAAGACCTAGTCCACTTCATTAAAAAACTAAGAATGAAAGTTTGAAAAAGCTACTTTCCGGTTGATATCAATCGTTTCCCAGATTCAACTTTATTTTGTCAATTTTGCATCAGTTCACATGTTAAATGCATTCAAACCCTACCATTTATTAAGTTGATCGATTAACATAATGTTTGACTTAAACATAAGTTTATGATTAAAAATTTAAAGAAGTTGCTATTTTAAAACCTTTTCTGAACGACTAAAACAACAAATGAACAGCACTTAAGGGTTAAGAAAGAATTTAAGAACCCCTTCGCTGACCGCAGCCTCCTTGTCAGGTCCCATCCATGCATCAGCTCGCATGTTCATCACTCTATTCTCAGATAACTTTCAAATAACTTCGCCTATTGTATGTTCTTCACAAGCAAGCATTTATAATTCAAAAGAATAACTTCGAAAGTTTACCATCATGGCTAACAAATAATTTCATAGATAGAAAATTTAAATAAATCGTAATAATATTATTAAATTATATTTGTTTTTATTAGTTTAAAATAATTTTTTAGTTTACTGCCAGGATCAAAGTTGCCCTACCTTGCGTGATATCACTGGCCGTAACACTTGGAATCTGAGGCCTTCTTTCCTAAAAATAAACGGAAAAGTTTGTTTGACACGGATAAAAAAAACATTCATCTTGACACTATTTTTATTAATATAATAATATATATTATGATTTTAAATTAAAAATATAATATAATTATAATTATAATATATTATTCAGCCGTGTCATATGAATGTAATTTGTAGTTTTCTTTGTGTTAAAGTATTATGCTAAAAAATAAATTATAAATTTATCTAATTGATATTTGGCCTTATAATTTTCAACCCGAGATTTTGTTTCATATTTTGTATTCATTGAGATATCCGCAGTCTTCAATCACGACTTTTGTTCTCTTTTTTAAACTAAGACACAAGACATATAATCGCGAGTAATAAAAAAGAAATACACTATCTTTAAATCTTATTTCAAAAAATTAAAAGTTTAATGTCTCTATATGTTTTATTTTGGTTCAGCATTTTAAATAAGACCTTTCAATTGAATCCTTGCTTTTATAAAATTGAATTAAATAAGATTTTTTCATCAAATTAATCAGATAGACGTTAAATATTGTGTTGTTGACTGTGTTGTTTTAACACACGTACCATTAAAATATAGGTGAATTATATTATTTTAAATTTTAAATTAAAAAATTAAGTTAAAAGATTAGAAATTCAAAGAAAGGATAAAGTTAGAAATTCAATTAAGTCTCATTCTCTCTCTCATTGCGATATAAAATGAAATTGGGGAAATTTTGAGTTTTAGGAATCTCACTCATCCACAATGTCTGAAAGCTCTTGTTTTAGTGATTTATGATTGAATCTGAGATAAATGCATTTCAAAAGTCAACAGAATTCTCTCTTGAACTTCCGGAGACTAACTATTTTATTTAACTTATGGTCTTACTACACTGGTAATTCAGGTCAAGGTTCTTTTTTTAGTACTTATGGATCTCTGTCGCCGAACTGCTGGCTTGCAACACCCACTGCCAGTTTCTCAAGTGGGGAGTAATAACATTCAGGTTCGGCTGCATTATATTGATGGAAACTACACTGTATTGCCCGAGGTTGTGGAAGCATCCCTTGGCCCCCATATGCAGGCTACTTTCTATTTTCCCAGTTCAAAGTCAGTATTTTTGGGATTTAAAATTAGTATTTCAAGATGATATATTATTACCTCAAGTTTATGATGCCATTTAATAGCGATGTAATAGTGATAGACATTAGTAAAGTAGAACAACAAAGGGCTCTGTTGGTTTTCTTTAGTAGTAATGCTTTTTATAGAAGATATTGTTTATGATTTCGTGATGGAGCACGCTGTGAGAATACATAGGAGAATCTACTGATTAAATGATGTCCTTTTGATAGAAATACATATTTTTGTTCTTTTTGGATGCCTTAAAATGAGTTTCTTTCCTTGGATTTGATGACTGACTTTCCTGTGAATGACACCTACCCTCAAAAACTAATGAAAATGCGGCTTTGCAGAACATGTCCCGTCCTAGAGGTGCTGATGCTGCCGGTCTTCTACTACGTGAGCTAGAACTCCATCCTCCAGCTGAAAGTGGCATTGGCGGAATATGTTCAAATAACTTTCTGGACGAGTGACGAGTCCTAAAACTTAGAATTCTCCAATTTCATTTTGAAATAATAATTGCAGAGAGAATGGAGTATTATGTAATTGGATTTCCAGCTTTGTCAACTTTGCCTCTTTTATTTTAATTGAATTTCCACTTTTTTTAACTTAATTTTTTAATTCAAAATTTAAAATAATAAAATCTACTTAGATTTTAGTGACACGTGTGTTCAGCATACTTTCTGATCAATTTGACGAAAAACTTTATTTGATTCAATTTTATAAATATATCTATCCAATTGAAAAGTTAAAAAAGAAAGAGTCTTATTTAAGATTCTGGACGAAAATAAAAATTTATTAAAATATTAAACCAAAAATTAAAATAAAAAAATATCAAATAGAAAAATACGTACAAAGGGATATGTACTATAAAGGTATAGTTTGCAAAATAGGCCATATTTGAGATGAAAGAAGTTTGTGTTGGCTACCAGTGAGATTGGTGTTCGCAAACACATTAGATGCATTTTTAATAAGATGTGGAGGAAATTAATTAGGTGAAATTTATGATGCGGTGAAGTTTTACCTTTTTATTAAAAATTATTACTAAATATAGTATTTAGATTTGCAATAAACAATATTCAAATTCAAATTTTTACTTCTTTTTTTTATGTTTTAAAACTTCTATAATATTTTTTTTATAATACTTTTATGTTTCTGTTTGAGTTAATTTATTAGTTTGGTGGGTTTAGACAGGTAAATGTTACATAAATGTTGACCAATAATATTAGGTTTTAATAAGGAGAAAGTTTACTAAAAAAATACAACATTGATGAAATCTAAGTCTAATTATAGGAAGGATTGATAACATTTTCTATTTAAAACCTTAACACAATCGATTAGTGGATCTTCATCATTATATAATACTTTATTTTCTCATTTTTATCCAATATGAAGCTTATACTCATACTTAAAATTCTAAAAGATAAACTTTCAAAACTTTTGGAAGAAAGAACATGATTTGTGAAGCATTCTACATGGTATTTGAATAAAATAATTTTATTTTTATATATTATATGAAGAAATGAAGAAAATAGAAAACAATACTATCATTAGGGAAAAAAAGAAAAGGTTTTCATATTGTTTATTTTATATATTTTGCATTAATTTTCAAAAAGGATTTTGGACTAAACAGTGTAGAAAATATTCACATTCTATATATATCAAGATTAGTGAAAACCAGAATAAGTTAATGGCCGTACGATGAATAAGAGCATGAATATATCAAGTCAACCAATTACTATTAACTTTAAGAAGAGAGAATGAATGAATTATTAATTTTAATTTTCAAGTCATCTCTATTCTATACCATCAATAAACAACACAAATGGAATGTTTTTAATTTATGCTCTCTCTTAATATCTTTGACTAAAACAAAACTACATGATCATGTGATTTAAATCAATATAAAAATCATTTTTAACTTTATGTTATCGTTGGATTAATATAGAAATCAATCATCAGAGTAGAAAAACAAAGATAATAATACGTGTTACAAAATCCATTTGATTACTTGAAAAATAAAATATGTTTAAAAAAGTATATCATATACAAACTAGTTTATGAAACACCCATTTGTTTCTCAATTAAATCACATAGAAATAGTTGCTTATAGAATATTATAGAAGGGTTCAATTAACTGATATTGATCACAACCTTTTTAACGAGGATATACTTCAGTGATTAATGAATCAGCAGCAGAATAAGGGATTGAAGAACTATTAGACTGATCAGAATCATGCTGGTGTCTTAATCTCTCTGTTGTTACTCTTCCTCTCATAAGAGATGCTGGCTGTCTGGGCAACCCTAAAGTTACTGAATAAGCGTTCAATGCAAGCATTATTGTCGCCATTGATGGTCTCTCAACTGGGTTTTCTTGAACGCATAATAAAGCAATATGGATGCATCTCTGAACTTCATTTCTAGAATAAGAACCTCTCAGTTTTGGATCCAATATCTGGAACGGTGTTCGATCTATCCAATTCTTCCAAGCCTGTGCCAAAACTTTAGTTAGACTAAACAACTAAAATTCCAATATATTTTCCTCCAGGCTTTCTCCGCAGAATCTGACATAACTAAACCAAAACATGTTAAATGTAGTTCAAAACTTACAAAGCTCAAAAGGTCATCATTATCCTCATGTGATCGATAATAACTTGTGTTCTTCTTGCCACTAAGGATCTCCAAAACCAAGACTCCAAAACTGAACACGTCGGATTTCTCTGAGAATTTCCCATGCATGGCATATTCTGGAGACATGTAACCACTATAAATAAAAAAAGAAAAATTGTTAACACGTAGACTCCAATAAATAACACGCAAGATTTTCAAACGGGGAAATGAAAGATATTCGTGTTCAGAAACAATTCTTTGAACTGGTATAAGGTATACCATAATCTACAATTACATTTAACTTACAAAGTTCCAACTACCCTTCCTGTTCTTGTATTTTCTTGACTTTGATCTCCATGGAAAACCTTTGCCATTCCAAAGTCGGAAATCTTTGGATTCATATCGGCATCTAGTAAAACATTAGATGCCTTGAGATCGCGGTGTATTACTTTTAGCCGAGAATCTTCATGGAGATATTGAATTCCACGTACAATCCCAACTATAATTTTGTAACGTCTTGCCCAGTCTAGCACTCCATGGTCTTCGTGACCTACAATTTAAACAAAATTGCAATATTCTAAGAGCTTAGGTCATATAACAGGATAGCCAGAAGAAAAGGTTTGAAAAGAACAAACCAAATAGAAAGTGGTCGAGGCTGGAATTTTGGATAAACTCGTAAACCAGTATCCTCTCCGTTCTCTCCATACAAAAGCCTAACAGTCTAACTAAATTTTTGTGTTGAAGCTGAGCAATAAGTAGAACCTCATTCTTGAATTCTCTGTCACCTTGGAGGGAGGTTCTTGATAGCCTCTTCACAGCTATCTCTTCTCCATTAGGAAAGGTACCCTAAAACCATTCTTCACATTACCAAAGCTCTACACACTGTATCTTTTACCATAAGAAATTTATTAATTAATTCATATACCTTATACACCGCCCCAAATCCACCTTCTCCTATCTTCATCTCATCTGAGAAACTATTTGTGGCTGCTTCTATTGTAGCCAAGTCAAAATGCAAAGACTCTTCCTCACTCAAATATCTCCTAACTGCATTAAAAAGCAATACGAAGTTATAGTAGTTGCAAAAATAAGCACACTGTTCAAGCCTTGAAATACATAATTTATCAGAAAGAAAGAAAAAAATAAAAAATAAAACTATTACTGCTATAATTCACTTCCTGGTCATCCTCACGGTTTTCTCTTTGCCTTCTTCGCCACCAGCAGCATCCTATGAACAAGAACAGCGCCAAAATAGCAATCGGGAGAACAATTGCCACAATCATCAATGTACTTTTGCTACCTGTCCAAGTAACCTCTTTTAAAAACATGAAAATAAAAAACAAATACTATTCAAACCACAATGAACTTTTTTTAGAGCCTAAATAAATTTGAATTCATTTTTGTTTAGGCTCAATACTAATTTTCGTAAATTAGATATTTGATAAATTAAATATTTATGTTTTACTTCTTTTCATTGTTTGTGTCAATTTTATTACTCGTATTTATTAAGTTAAAACAAGTATTACATGATGGAAAGAATATTGAAAAAGAATATGCATTAAATCCCTTGTTTATACTTATAATCCTCGTATTATAAAATATTATGATAAAAAATGAAGAAAAAAATAACAAAATAAAATTAGCAATAAGTTAATAGACTCAACTTATTAATAAGAAAACAAATCAAAATAAATATATTTTTTTTCAGAAATTTAAACAAAAAATCTTATTGTTGATTAGATAGGAGTTAAAGAAAAAATCAGTTATATACAAAGATTATACTATTTATACTATCATCCTTAAATACATGTGGTCCAAATAAACTTCCTACTTAAAGACCACAAAAACTGGATCACAAAACAACGTTGACTTAAGTCTGAAATTAGTAAACTGATAAAAAATACTATTACTTGACAGTTTGAATCTCTTTTACACCATCAATCAATTATACATTATCTTATAAAAAAAATTATGTAAATCATTCTGAATTTGTTTAATTATACTTTTGTCTTAATTTTCAAACAAAACCTGTATCATTAAATTCACTCAATTTTACCTGTTATTCCCACGGTAAAATTGTAGATTTTTGTACTGTTATTTAAGGGGGAAAATCATAAAAGTAGTGAAAATCATGTAAGTAGCACTTGAAACATATATCTTCTGATTGTTCACTCAAATAATTTTTTACACAAATATCATTATATTTAAGGTAATTTTTTTCGAACATTAATTATAGTTCACAGTTCGTATGCAAGTGTAATAAAATAAGTTTTCCCTCGAATAAGTAAAAATTGTTATGACTCAAAATTAAAAATAATCAAAGTTTTCGGAATGACCAAATTGGCAAAAAGTTTTAAAGATTAAAAAGAAAATAATTTCTTTAGATAAAAAAAAGAAGGATGAATGTTAAAACAAGATAGAATTATAACTACGATAATTTCTTCTAGATTTATTACAAAATATCTACACTATAAAACATCAAAATGAAAAAATAAACTAAAAGCAGAAAGACTAAAAACAGTAAAGAAAAAGAGATCAATGTACTGAATCAAATCGTTTTAGGACTAAAAAACACTACACGAAGAAATTGGTTAGCGGAGAAGACTCATAGTCGATCATAATATATATAGTATGCATATACCTGAAGAAGGAATTAGCATGGTGGAATTGTACAGAAAGGGATGCAGTTGGTATCTGATGCTACATATGGGAAGCAGAAGCCTTGCTCCTCCGCTTCCGTTGCAACACGATGGAATAGCTGCAATTGCGCTTCGAAAGCACGCCTCACAACGACCACTCGTTGAGTCTGGCTCGCACTGCGCCATTCCATACAGCGTTTGCGCGCTCGTCACACTCACCGCACCTGCGGCGAACTTCTTCTCTCCCATGGAACTCTCCAAAGCTTTTCCCTCCAAACTGTTTAACAAGTTCAACAGTAATTGGTTGAAGAGGTCCTGATTTGAGTTAACGGTGCTTCCTTCGTCGTTGAGGGGAATCCCGGGAACTATGTCATCATTGTTGAAGGTGCTGTTGGAGTAGATTAGCGTACACTCGTCGTACCAGATGTAGGACTCGGTATAGTTGGGACAGAGGCGAGTTATGTTGGCTGCTGCTGCGGCGACGCAGCCATGGCAGACGGTCGCGTTGACGTCGCCGCGACAGAGGAAACGGCCGTCGATGTCGTCGACGGAGGTTCGGAGGAAACCGCTGTTGGAGGGAAGGGAGGAGTTTGAAACAAGAGAAGAGAGGAGGGTATTCAAGTTGGATTGAAATTTGGTGTCGGATGAGTAAAAGGTTTCATTGGTGCAGAAGTGGGCACTGTAAATGGCTGCTGATGCAGATGCATGAAAAAGCATACATAACAGACATAGTAATTGAAGTGTTAACGAGGTTGTACAGAAGTTGGAGGCTAGCATGTTGGATTGAATAATTAATAGGAGAAATTCTGCAGCTTATCTTTTTAGATTATGATAGTGGAAAACCTTTGTGGTTAATATGAAGCTCCCATATGAGTTGGAGGGCGCCTTTCCCGACGCGTAGCTTACACGGCCGCGTTTTCGTCATCATTACATGCAAATGGACTTTCGCTGACTTCAAACTCGAACATGTATTATACATAAGACTTAGTCATCTCTAGAGATTATATTTTCTTAAAAAAAAAAATACATAATTAATAACAAGTTTAGTAGGATATACGTGTACAAAACTTTAGAGAAAATAAAGGACTTGCCTTTATTACTTTTTTTTTATTTGTTTAAAGGTATGATGTGTAAAATGGAAATATCTCAAGGAGACACTTAAATGGATCAGATAAAAGATGTCTGCTTTAATTTAGATACAATAGTTGATAAAATTGATTACACTGGATTGATGGAAGAAGACTTAAAATGAATCCTTTAGCGAGGGTATACTTCAGTGACGGATACTTCATTCACAGAATATGGAATTGAACAGAAGGTAGATTGATCGGTGGTAGACTGATCAGAGTCAAGCTCTCGGTTAAGCCTGTTAGGATTTCTTCCACGCAGGAAAGATGCTGGTTGTCGTGGCATTGACATGGTCACTGAATAACTGTTCAGCATAAGTGCAATTGTGGCCATTGATGGTCGGTCTGATGGATTTTCCTGAACGCATAATAAACCAATGTGGATGCATCTGTTTACTTCATTTCTCGAACAAGAACCTCTCAGAGTTGGATCCACAAACTCCATCGGTGTTTGCTCTGTCCATTTCTTCCAAGCCTGTAGTAGTATAATGTTAGTATTTAAACTAGTAATGCCTCATTTCCTCACCCACTGAGAGTCTGTACTTATAGGTATTGCAGCTACCTATGGCATCAGCAGAGCAGAAGGAAAGAAATTACTATTGCTTATACTCACAAAGATTAAAAGGTCATCAGCGTGATTCGATTGATAAAAATCAGTATTCTTCTTGCCACTCACAATCTCCAAGACCAAGACACCAAAGCTGAACACATCCGATTTCATGGAAAACTGACCACGCATTGCATATTCCGGAGACATGTAACCACTGAAACAACAATATAATCCCCTTATTTAGAAAAAAAAAACAGCAAAAAGTTCTGGATAGAATACACCTTTTCCCGCTGAACTTAACTAACTATCTGTATAACATAAATTATCTATGCAAGTGGAGATAACATAAAGACATTGGACTTACTAAGTCCCAACTATTCTTCCTGTATTTACTTGAGTCTGGTCTGCCTGGAAAATCTTTGCCATGCCAAAATCGGAAATTTTAGGGTTCATGTTTTCATCTAATAAAACATTGCTAGCTTTGAGATCACGGTGTACAATTCTAAGTTGAGAATCTTCATGTAAATAAAGAATTCCTCTAGCAATGCCAACTATAATCTTGTAGCGTTGTGACCAATCTAACTCTCTTTGCTTCATAGAATCTACAAAACAGAGAAATTACAACAATTTCCATTTACACAAACTATTAATCCTCCAACTATGTTCAATGAAGTTACTCTGTTCATGAGGTGTCATATTAGTCTGTTGAGGAAAATCAATCACTGCACTAATTGAGATGTCACATGCAAGAAAAGTACAAAAGGTACTTACTGAATAGAAAGTAATCAAGGCTTTTGTTTGCTATGTATTCATAGATAAGAATCTTTTCCTGGCCCTCCAAGCAAAATCCCAATAGTCTCACTAAATTTCTATGTTGAAGCTTGGCCACAAGGGCGGTTTCATTCCTGAACTCTACTGCACCCTGCAAGGAGGTTACTGACAACCTCTTCACAGCTATCTCCTGTCCGTCAGGTAGGACACCCTAAAAACAAGCATTGGAATGAACCAGTTAACTACTTTATCATAAAACGAATTATGACGTGTTACTCAGAAAACATGTTTCATACCTTATAAACCACCCCAAATCCACCTCTGCCAATCTTGTTTTCATCCGAGAATCTGTTCGTGGCAGCTTCAATCGTAGCCAGGTCAAATTGCAAGGAGTCCCCATCGCTAAGACCTTCCACAACTACACAGCAAAGAAAGATAGTAATCATCAGCCACCAAATGAAATGCAAGTGAGACAGATTACACGAAACAATCACTTTGACGGAGAAAGAGAGATTACTTGAATCCTGGCCAAAAGAGTTATTGTATTTATAGCTTGCCCTCTTGCGTAGGAAGCAGACGCCAACAATGAAAAGTAGCACCGCAACGACAATTGGGACGGCAATAGCCAGAATTATAGACATATTGTTTTTTCCTGTACAGGTTAATCACTTTCTAAGACACCCCATTAACAAGGTCATTGAAATTTAGACAGTGACATGTTTATATTACAAGGACAAAGCTGAGATTCACTTCTTTTAAGCGCCTTCAGTTCTATTCTATATCCAGAAGTATAGTTTAATCTTATAATTATACTGATCTTTAATGCAAATATTGAATGTAAAACTTTAATTTGATTAGAGAATACTAAATTATTAACGAACTGCACACGAGCTTGGTACATGTTAATATGGTATAAAACTTTGATACCTGAAGATGGGGAAAGAGGCTCTGGTTTAGTGGAGACGGCGGAAACATTGTAAAAAGGGTACAATTCATATCTGACATTACAACCAGGAAGCAGGTTGCGTGCACCTCGTTTTCCTTCACCGAGGTTACTCATGGCGCTTTTTAAGCACATGTTGCAATCGAAGGCGGATAAATCAGGCCTACACTGCGCCAGGGCGTACAGATTCATTGAGCTCGTGAAATTCGCTTCTCTTGTGGCAAACATTCTACCCGAAAGAGAATTCACGGCATCCTGCACCACACCATTCAGCGCGGATGCAAGAAAATTGTTGAAGCTAGTACTATCGGAATCAGGAACGCTCTGTTGGGAAGTCATGCTGATACTTGGTACTATGTTGTTGAGGAAGGAAAGGTTGGAGTAGCGCACCATACACTCGTCATACCATATTACAGACTCTGTAGTGTTGGTGCAGAGGCGTGTGATGTTGTCGGCAGCGGCGGCGACACAGTCGTGGCAGACGGAGGGGGTGACGTCACCGCGGCAGAGGAAGAGTCCCTTGACCTCACCAGGGTCTCCAAGGGAGATGTTGGTGAGGTAGTAACCATCGTGGAGGGTGGCGTTAGAGACGAGGGATGATAGAAGGAGATTCAAGTTGGTTTGGAATGTTGTGTTGGGTAGGTAAAATGATCCATCTGTGCAGGCCTGTGTGGTATATGTAGGAGCAGCTTCACTTGCACAGTTTAGGAACTGAAACAGGGAGAGAATTATAACCAAGAGGGTTGAAGAGGATTTCAAGATGCACATCTCGGAGAGAATCGCTGAGGTAAACTAACAATAACTGTTTTTCTCTTCTTTGAAATTAGGTTTAGTTATTGCGTCTAATCTTTCATGATGTTTGATAGATGACGAAGATGTGTTTACTGAGGGAAATGGTAGGTCTGCACTTCAAAAGGGAACCACCACAAATCATGCTTGCTTGCTACAAGTCAACGTGGAATTAATGTGAAACTTCTTTTTTCAGTCTTCACAATCTACAAGTGCCACTACATTTCAATTTTTTAAAAGATTCTAAAAGCTCAATGAATAATTAAATAGGCAATTAGATTTTTAAACTTACCAGACATAATGAATTTAGATTTTGCTTCACAGTATATATTATTATTTATTTATTATCATTTCACCAATTTCATTTGCGAGATGTTTCCCAAATTATAGTATATTTTTTTACATGTTTTATCGGTCTATTAAATTTTATAAAAGTGTAAAAATAAAAATAAAATTACACCTTTGAAAGGAAATTAATTTAGCTACTAAATATTTAAAAATTGATCTTCAAATAATAATAATAGTAATAATAAATAATTGTAATTAAATCTTTAAATTTATCTTTAAATTAAGTATATTTTATGAACTAAGAAAAAATAATAATTATTTAGGCAAATTACATAAGTTATCCATAAATAATAAACTTTGATTTTTATTGCAAGACTGTTGTGATAATGTTTTCCACATTTCTTCTTGTTTTTTTTATGATTTTTGAAGTTTATTTTTAAATATACCATTTTTGTATGAGGTATAAGTGAATCTTTGAGAATCAAGATGGTTATTTACCTACTTATTTAAATGTGGAATACAGATATTCTATAAATTCAAATTTCATATCAACACAGATTAATATTGAATTTTTCACCAACATTTGAAGAATTTAGTGGCCTAATTATACTTCTTAATAAGTTTTGAATTACCGTTTTATATGGAAATATATCTATACAAACTCACCAAGATAAATAAAAATAGAAACAGTATCCACACTTCTGGTCCGTTGATATTTTTACATCTAAAACAATCTGTCCATGTAACAACAACAAACATATAGATGGACATGGTGATGGATGCTGATGCAGCAACAGCAAAAACTCAGTCAGCTTATACTTCACTAATCTCCACTACCAATTGCCAAGTCCTCCGTTAAACGATCTGATGCAGCCACATCTTCAGTGATGTGTTTTTGACGGATTTGGAAGACAAAAACGATAATCAAGGATGTCTTGCATTACGCCCTTCCTAATTAAGCACACAAAATCCAAATTTTCAGCATTAACAGTATTGTATTCCCCATTAAACTACTCCTAGTTACTATCTCTTGTCCCCAACCTTTGCTATTCTCTGCAGCATCAGTCTCATCTACACCTCAGAATAATTCTGTTTTTCAACCCCAAAATCAAACAGTCAGCATCGACCACAACATGAAACTATCAAACAATTACTTAAATTGGAATGGAAGAATTCAAGTTTTGTTACCGTTTGCTTCCACAATTGTATCACACTCTTTGCTTGCTTTCTCATGACAGTACATATCCCAAAAGTGAAAAGCACCATTGCAGCAACAATAGGGATAACAAATGTAAGAATCACTTCAACACCACTCCGTCCTGGGCAAACGTCAATACAATTCAATCATTCACTACTCAAAATCAAATAAGCACAATTTACTACTTACTAGCACTGTACCTGAAGGACGATGCTTCACAATCGTTGGGGTCAATGTGTTATTGCTGCTGTAAAATGGATACACTTCATATCTGATATTGCATCCAGGAAGCAACACTCTTGCCCCTCGTTTCCCATCACAGCAATTCGGAACAGACGCAATGGCGCTGCTAAAACACATCCTGCAATCGAACAAAGACAAATCCGGCGTGCACTGCACTAACCCATAAAGGGTCACCGAACTCGTGAGGTTCACTTCCCCTGTCGCAAATTTCTTATCCGCGGAATTCCTAGCTTTCGTTGCCAGGGAATTCAGCAATTCCGCGAGCAACTCGTTGAATCGGTCAAGGCTAATGCTAATGCTAGACACGTTTTTGGAATCAGACATATCCACTCCAGGTACGATGTTATTGAGGTATTGGTCGGAGTAGCGTACCATGCACGTGTCGTACCAGATTATGGCCTCCTTCTGAACCGGGCACCGGCTTTTTAGGTCCGCTGCTGCAGCGGTGACGCAGTCGTGGCAGGCGGCGGCGAGGGTGTCGCCGCGGCAGAGGAAGAGGCCCTTGACGGGGTTGGGGGTTTGGGTGGCAATTGTTGTTTTGTAGAATTGGGTGGCTTCAGTGGCTTTGGAAGAAAGGGAAGAGAGGAGGAGGTTGAGGTTGGTTTGGAATGTGGTGTTTGGTTGGTTTTTGGTGGAGTCTGTGCAGACATGGGAACTGTATATTGGCGTTGCTTTGGTTGAAAAGAAGAAGGAAGAACTAAAGAGGAAGAAGAAAACTGAGAAAATTGCTAAGCAGTTGGAATGAGGCATGTTGGTGACTTTGGTTTGGAGAAAGATTTGTAGTTGGTGAATTGTTTTTCCCATGTTTATGTCTGTAATAGTTTGATTGAGAACTAGTGCTTCTGGATCAGGGTAAACAGTGACGTCAGTACATACATTGAGGGGGGTTTGAATAGTAAAATGGAAAAAGTTTCCATATTCGCAAAAACATGAAAAAAAAAAAAAAAGCAAAGTCCGTGTCCAATCATCTTAAGTATAGGTGGTGGAAATAATGTTGATGTGAGGACAAACGAGGGTTCAGTTTCGTTGGGCATGACAAAAAAGAAATGATTAATTGTTGAGAAAGATAGCAACAAAGACTTAGAATTAGAAAACTTTGATGTGAACACAAGTCAAAGAACATTAAATATCTTAATTGCCACTGAGTGGCATGTTTCCACAAGTTTCTTCTAAACTTTTTACGAAAGGGAGAAATAAAAAAACCAAAATTTATTTTCTTATCAACTAATAAAATTAGCATACGAATTAATTACTTTAAAAAGTTATTATATGTTTTTAATTTTTATAATTTATATATAAGTTAACTTTATTTCATAAAAAGATTTTTCAGAAGTAATTAATTAGCAGAAACTCGTACGTAAATACCCAACTCAAGATCGTTTATCTTTGAAGTACTAGTAAGAATAGTCAAATGACAAACACATTTACATTTTTGTTTTTCTCGTATGGACAAGAATTGTCCAAAAATAACTCGATTTTCATTTTTGAATGAGATATTTAAATATGTAATCTAATATCGTCTTCTAATAAATTATGTTGTCTTAAAAAAAATTAATTATAAATTTATTAATAGAAATAACACATTTTATTAAACTTGTCTCATAAATATTTTTTTTTTCTTGAAATGAGTAATCTTTTAATATGTGGGGAATATCTTTAAATATATAAATTTTCTCTCTTTAATTCCTCTAATTCGTCGGTCAAATCCATCCTTTTAAATATATTTTATCATGTTTATTTATTTAATTGTGTTTTTATATTTTGTTTAAATTAAAATGGTACCAAATCGAAGAATATGTAATACTTTTGTCTATTCTATTTATGTGAGCGCTGATTCACCTAATTAATCTTTATTTTCTTTGTCCTATAAGTAAATAAAAATAAGTTAACTTGTTAATAAAGTACTATGAGTAAGAATCCAGTAAAACAAAATCACACGTATAAGATTTTCTCGTAATTTGACAGTTTATTTGGTTGATATTAATTTTTGCATTACATTGTTATATTTATTTTTCAGTTAATATTTCTTCTTCTTTTTGGAACACGTCGTGTTTTAGTCTTTGTGATAGTAGTAACTTATTTTCCTCAGGAAAAGGAAAAAGAAAAAAAGTAATGGTAAAGTATTTATTGACATCCAATTTTCTTGGAATTAAATTAAAGATAAGTCTCTATAATATGATTAATTCATTTGAAGTTACATGAGAATGAGAAACTCTTTCTGTTAAGACCACTCTGTATAATTTTAGCATAGTCCTGCATTCTGTCCAGAGCTTACTGAAGTTCAAATGTCTGCAGCGATTCTTCTTTCCTTCTCTTTTTCACTTAAGAACCAAATACCCACCACAGCCAAGTCACACTAATTGAAACAAAAGTTGCAGTTGCTATCTCTGATGAGACGACTCTCTTTCCTGCTTCACCTAAACACAGAAAAACTGATCATTGAGTTCATAACCCAATCTGACCTAAATTATTTATTCGCGTGTTGTTCTAGTTTAAATTCAGAACTCTAAAACACTTCAAAGAACTGTAATATGTAGCATTACCTTTTTTTATCGTAGAAGTTGTAGGACTAACATTTGCTTCGGGTGCCGGAGAATCCATTCTGTAGAAAGGATAGAGCTCATACCTAAAGTTACAACTTGGATACAAAACTCTTCCTCCTTGGCTTCCAGGACAACACCATGAAAGGTCCCCTATCACATCACTGAGACACCTTCTGCAGTCTTGGGGTGACAAATCCGGTGTGCACTGAGTCAGACAATAGAGGGTCTGAAACCCAGAGATATTAGCTTGTTTTGTTGCGTATAACTTAGCACCATTAGAAGAATTCGCTGCCTCGTCTGCGGTTTCATTCAAGGTGGTGTACAACAAGCGCAAGAAGCTTTTTGTGTCGGAAATGTTGGCGGTGTTCCGCAGACGCATTCTGGGCCTTGTCTCCACCGTGGAGAAGAAGTTCCTGTTGGAATATCGAACCAAACATTCGTCATACCAAACTATAGCGCTTTTCTCAAACTTGCATGTATCTGTGTTTTGATTGCCAAGTCTTTGTGTCGCGTTCAGGACACACTGTTGACAGAGTTCAGGGGGTACGTCTCCGCGGCAGAGGAAGAGACCGTAGACTGTGTCGGAGGGGCTTCCGCTGGATACGGTGGCGTTGCGAAATTGGGTGTTTCGGGTGGCAAGGGAAGATAGAGAAGACAAGAGGGTACGGAGGTTGACTTGGAAAGTTGTGTTGGGGATGAAGGTTTCGTTGGTTGTACAATTTTGGCGAAGGAATATAGGGTCATCTGATGCGTGGACAGTGGTAAAGATAAGAAACATGAAGAAGAGAGCATGTTTCAAGGAAAAAATGGCCATGCTGTGAAGTTGTTTGTGAAAATGCCAAGTTGGGGCTTCAGATTGTTCATTCAATCGATAAAATTTACCGCAAAACACGTGGTGGCATTCTACTTTTCTTGATGCATGGCAAGTCAATGAAGCAAGTCAAGCTTTTGTTCTCTCCTCATCCACATTTTTTTTTTGGAATAAAGCTATATAATCTTATTTCTCCTAATGTTTTTAAAAATTTTAAAGCACCATGGACGAACTTTTCATTTTTTTTTTATCATTTCATTTTACAATTCTTAAAACACCTAACAACAACTTTGAAATTGAACTTTATATTTAGTTACTGATTTTTATTACTGTTAAACAATATAGTATAGTACTTAACTTTATAATAGTAATTTAGAGACAAACTATTTAAACATAATTGAAGACCAAAAAAAAAGTACCGCATTATTACATTATCCAACCAGCAACCAACCTTCTCTTTTTATAATAAGTTCAATAATATTTTTTTATCTATATATTTATGATAATAATTCAATATTTCCTTTTTATTTTTTTAGTAAATGTGGTCTTATATATTTTAGAAAGACTTAAAGTAATTATTTTATAAGTGTTAATTTGGTTTAGAGACAATGAACTGACATCTACTAATATAATTATTGACTCTTTTAATGTTTTTTGTGTTTATTGTTAAATTCGACAGGGAAGTGATTTTAATGAATTAAATTGAGTATTTTCAGACAAATATATATGAATTACGTTGAATTAAAAATAAATAGAAAAACATTCAATCATTACTAGGAAAAATAAGCATGAGCTTATAAGAAACGAAAATATTCTTTATTTTTTAATTGCTTTGTCACATTCATTCTTGTTTAAGCTTTTTTTAGAGATAAAGATTAATATTGTTGGTAGTTAATAATGGAGATTAATGTTGTTTGTAGTTAATAATGGTGCAACAATTTTATATCATTTGTTTCCATGCAAAATAAAAGTGTTTTAACAAGAGAAGTTTGACTACACTACTTTACAACAGTCAAGAATGGACTCTAGTAACATTGATTCTCAAAAATTATTAATTAAGATGTACCATTGAGAAGAATTATTGAAATATTTAGTTTGGTAGAATTAATTTTGATATAATCATTTCAAACTATTAATCACAATTATGATGTATGTTTAAATTAATCCCAAATATAACTAGTAATCCAAATCAGCATGTCATATTAGAAAAAAAAAGTTTATGCTAACATGTTTAATTGAGTTTCTGATATGGATAATAAAAAAAATGACTTTTACCTATTTTAAAATTAATTTATATGTTTTAACTTAAGAGTGAATGAATTTTATTTATTTTTTTATTTTTTTCTTTTAATTTTTTTTATAAAAAATTTCATCGAAAATTTTAAAGATTAACAAGTAATATAATATAATTAATTTCACAATTAAAAGAATAAATAAATGAGTGATTTTTTATCAACTAGTAAACTGATTGAATAAAAAAATAAAAAATATAACTATATAATTTAAGAAGGTAATGAATGAAATGTCTAATCTTTGGAAAATATGAAGTTTAAAGTTTCTCATATTAGAGTTTATGATTTTTGTCAACAAATTTTGGTATTAATGTCTATTTTTATTTCTAATTAATTATTTTTAAGGTTATAAGTAAATTAATTTAATCAAACCCTATAATTTCAATTTTTTTCTTCTATTCTTTAATTGATAGACTCCTTCTAAATTAAGCGTATTCAGTTTCACCGCATCTAAATATAATAACTATAATAAATGTCGATAATGGTCTAGTTTCTGTTTTTAATTAATATTTAAAAACAAATAACGACTTTTAGATAATTATTAAGATAGTCACGGAATTACCTTTTCGGTCTTATCATATGCCTTGCTATAGAAATTATAAGCAGATGGAGGCAATCTCTCCAAGTGCACTTTTTATCAGAATTAGAAATTTGCACAAGCTATAATAAAGCAGCTTTGTTTTCCCTTCTTACATGAATTGAGGGGAAACAAAATTATTCTCAGCTATTTTTTCTTTTCAAATCCATTAATTTCTATTATTCCAGATCTCCACACATGCCTACTGTTCATCCCTAATTTCACTCTCTCACGTTATACTCAATGATACTCGTGGACCTTGAAATAAGTGGCTTCTTTAAATCTGTGGGGCCTAAGTTGGAATTTCTTCATCTTAATTCATCCTAACATGCTTCAAGCTAACCACGTTTTTCTGTTTCTCTCGTGGCCATCAATTCTGTAATCATTGTCCACAACCAATCATTATTACTTTCCATTTATAACTTTCAATGTCGTCTCAAATTAGTTTCATTAGTTCCTGTCATGAACTGATAAATGATGACTTTAGAAAGCTTTTTCAACTAATAAGTACAGAATGCAAATTACTTATGTTGCAATACCCTCTTAATAATCTTTCATTGTTGATCTTAAATAAATAAGTAAAATATAAAAAACTAAGTAATATTTTCCTCAAATTGTTATGAAGGAAAACTTATCTGAAATATGTAATAAGTTTAATTAGATATAAGATATAAGAATACTATCTAGGGAAGAATACGGTAGTGGACATGTTATTTACAGAGGTGGAGAAAGAATGATTGATGGAGTAACCTGAAGATGATTGATGTTCAGCTGAATGTCTTCTTACTCTGCCTTGCATGAAAAACGCTGGCTCTAAAGGGAATGGCATTTCAACCGAAGGGTTGCTAAGATATGAAACGATGGTTCCTATTATTGGTCTGTCATCAGGATTTTCTTGCACACACAATAAACCAATCTGCATACACTTCTCAACTTCGTTTGGACTGTAAGATTCCACAAGAAGATTCGGATCCAACAATTGAAATGGTGATACATCCCTCCAATTGTTCCATGCCTGAAATTAATTGCCCATTCAAAATTTTCCTATTATTACTTTCTTAAACTTTGTTTATGTCTCTTTTGAACTATGGTTCAAAGAACAGCAGTCAATAAGAAGAAAGAATTGAATACTCACATAACTCAAGAGATCATCAACACGAGATGATTCATAAGAACATGAATTCTTCTTTCCACTGATAATCTCAAGAATCATTACTCCAAAACTGAATACATCAGACTTTTCAGAAAAGTGTCCATGCATGGCATACTCGGGAGGCATGTAACCGCTGAAAAGGAAGAATGCAGAAAACAATCAGCATGGAGATTATACACACAACCAGACTAACCATGAATGAAGATTTATAAGGGACGTGAAAGTATTCAGAAATTATCACAATTATTTTATGATAATAAATAAACGAATTACATAAATAAAAATTTACTTTTGAAAAATGCAAGGGTTTGCAACTCACTATGTACCCACAACTCTGTTCGTACATCCTTGAATCTGGTTTGTATCTACCATCCTTGCCATGCCAAAATCAGAGATTTTTGGATTGAAGTCATTGTCCAATAGAACATTGCTTGGTTTGATATCACGATGTATAATCTTCAGACGAGAGTCTTCATGAAGATAAAGAATTCCTCTTGCAATTCCTTTAATGATTTTATACCGCTCTGACCAAGTTAATATTCTCTGTTTTGCGGGATCTATAAATACCATTAGTCAAATACATTACAAGAGTATAAATCAATTTTTATTTCATTTTCGATTAAAATTGCAATGTAAAACTCAGAGCAGAAACAAATAATGAAAAGTCTTACCAAATAGAAAGTGATCAAGGCTTTTGTTAGGGACATATTCATAGATAAGTATTTTCTCTCTGTCTTCTTGGCAAAATCCTATTAACCTCACCAAATTTTTGTGTTGAAGTTTAGCTATTAACAACACTTCATTCTTGAATTCCTCCGCCCCCTGCTTAGAATTTGTTGACAATCTCTTTACAGCTACTTCTTCTCCGTTAGGAAGGATTCCCTGTGATTACATGCCGTTAGAATAGAACAAGAAAACAATATAGATGACACATTAATTATCGCATTTATGTTACCATGTAGACTTCTCCGTAACCCCCTTTGCCGATCCTGCGGTCTTCAGAAAACTTGTTTGTTGCTGCTTCAATTGTAGCAAAATCAAATTCCAAGGACTCCAAGACACTGATTTCTACCCCAACTGCATTACAATTCACAGTGCAGCTATTGGAAATACTCACACCGAGTACATGTAATAAATATAAAAGAAAAAAAAAACTTGAGGCTTTTCTACTAAGCTCAAATATTGAAGATATAACAGGTTCGTTGATATTACAGTTTTCTCTGTCGTCACTGGCCTTGCTTTTCTTTCTCGCTTTTATGCGGTTGAAACCGTAGTAGCCAAAGAAAAAAATGATTACCAAAACGACAACCATGACAACGGCTATCGCAATCACTTCAGTGCGAATATTTCCTGAACCTGTCAAAACGTGTCATATTGACAAACCACACACCATCGACACCATTTCAGCGTTTTCTTTTGTACAAAATTAATCAACTAATGATCAAGCTCAATACTGCACATATTCGACAAGTATGCTAATTATATGAAGCTACAGTTGAATGTTCGTGCTTACTGTCATCAGACAAATCTTATCTCTTGCAGAAAGCAATTTATGAACGGTTGTCTGAGTTCAAGAATTAGTTCATCTCTTTTATATATATATATATATATATATATATATATATATATATATATAATTGATATTAGTGAAATTTTCTGGTTGTTCTATTAGAAGTCAAATAAAGAACGTATTTTTTCCTTCTTCAATTAAAATCTTTTGCTTTCTCTGTTCTCTTATTCTTTCCAACTTATTAACCAACCACAAAATATTTGGATGATCGGGACTACAATATTTACAATCTGATTGGCCATTTGTATTTTCAAGGTTGTGACTAAACCGTGATTGGTCGCAAATTAAAACTTTGATAAACCTTTCTCTCTCTGCTATCCTTTAAACCAAAGAATCAAACATTTTCATTCGAGAAACAAAAGAAAACAAACTTACCCTTAATCGTTGTTGGTGCGGAGGTTCCTGAATGCTGATAAAACGGATACGTTTCATACCTAACAATGCAACTGGGAAACAGAACACTTGCCCCTATGCTCCCTCCGCAACAAGACACGGCGAATTCCGCCGCCGCATCGGCGATACACCGTTTGCAATCTCCAGCAGCCAAGTCCGGTGTGCACTGAGCGAGGCCATACAGGGTCACACTCGCAGAAGCGTTTTCTTGCTTAACAGCATAAGGGTTGGACTCTCTGAGAGCCAGTGCTGCTTGATTTGGAAGTTCATCGAAAATGGATCCTAAAGCAGTGTAGAATCCATTACTGTGCAAAACGACAGGATCCCCCAATGGGATATTGACCTGGTGCCTTGGCCACTCTTCCATTTTAGAGAAGAAGAACCTGTAAGAGTAACGCAACAAACACTCATTGTACCAAATCACAGCCTCTTTCGATGTGGGACACGACGAGGGTATGGTTAGGGTCGCGAAACCCACACACTCTCTGCATAGAGCAAACGGCACGTCACCACGGCACATGTAGAGGCCATAGACGGTGTCCGAACCCTCCCCAGATGTTGTGTTGAAGAATCTAAAGTTGTTGGTGACGTTGGAGGAAAGGTGGGAGAGAAGGGTGTTGAGGTTGGCGTTGAAGGTGGTGTTTGGAGTGAAAGTGTGATTACTGGAGCAGCTAACGTTGTTGAACACCGAAGCAGATGTTTCTGTAACGGTGAGCACAAGGATGCAAAAAAGGAACAGTTTTAGACTATTTTTGGACTTGGTAATCATGATTCTCTTGTCCTGCAAAATTTCTGCACTGACTGAGACGGAGAAACGAGTGATGGCATCATGCAGATGCGCGTGAAGGGAGAGAAGTCAGAGACGGCCGCGGTATATGAATTGGATTGAGGTTTGTCAACAAAGTAAAATATCACAAGTCCTGGGTTCATATTTTGTATTTAAAAATGGTTCAATAATATATATAAATGATTGTAAATAGATTATAATTTTTATAAGAGGTGACAACTGGTTCTTTATCTCTTAAGAAAGTCAAGAAAATTGAAAAATTGAATCGCTTTAATCTGACTGTTTTAGAAACGTAGGGAATGCATTCTCCTCCCTTCTATTCTGTGGATAGTTTATCCAATAACTATGATATTTTAATAATTTTTAATAATAAATTATCTCATAAACTTTTATAAAAAAGTTATTAAAAATACATTTTCTTAAAATATGGCAATTGAGCGTTTTTTACCAAACTAGTTTTTTTTATTATCAAAATAAATGATTTAAAAGAAAATTCATAAATATAGGCAAGTTGTATCATTTGACACAATGTTCACTTGAAATAAATTATGTTAAAGTGATACAACTCTAATTCAAAACATTTATGAAATAAAATCATTTTAATATCTCTCTACTTTAATTCAATATATTTTAAAAGATGTATTTTTGTTGAAATTATATAAAAAAAAAGACTCGTATAAATGTTCTGATTTATCTTTATTTATAACTTTTTTAAAATTATCTATTTAGTAAATTTTGAAAAAGTTATATTCCCCTGGTAAAAGAAGATGTGCATTTGAGAGGGTGCGTGGAATGACATTGTGAATTATTGTTGGTGGTAGGGTGAGCACGGGCACGTGATAGTAGAAGCCAACTTCACTATGTGCCATATTGCCTGTAGTCATTGACGTGGACCTAACCAAAGCATTCTCATATATTATTATTTAGTCAAATCATTGAACCACGGGGTGACGTCAATAATGACGAAAAATTTAACAAAATAGTAGAAAGGTAAGTAATAAATTATTTGCTTAGTAATATCTTATACTTATAGTAATATATAAGTCATTGTTTATTCATGTTTTTTTCTTTAATGTTATGAATGAATATAATGTGTTGGGTAGAAATCACATTAATTGTATAAAGACTACATTACACTCTTAATTACTGTTCACTGCTTGTTTTCATATGTATACACCGTGTAATTAAATATTAATTTTGTTGTAGAAGCAAAAGATAAGAAGAAAAAATTATGATTAGGGTTGTTGCGGGTGGATTATCTATAAGATTATTATAATAATTATTTATTACTACGTTTTATTCACATGTTGCTTATGTTACTTATTTTTATTTCAGTGTAAAAGAAAACATATAAATTTGTAAATAGGTAATTTTTTTTTATAAAAAGCTATCTCTTTTAACTTTAATTACTAAACCAATTTTAAAAATCTTAATTTAAACTATGTTCTATTTAATAATGGTTCTAAAATTGATGTTAAATATATTTTTTGTATAATATTTTATTTGACTCAATTGTAAACCTTCAACTCAAATTCTTAATAGATATTATGCAATATTTAAAAATTACTTAAAAATTATTTCAATTATATTTTTTAAGTAATATAATTTTAAAACTTTTGCTTAAAAAATCTTTTAGTTATTTATCCAAGTAACTTAACCTTAAAAATTGAAAAGTTATTATTTTGAAATAATACATATTATTATGTATGATAATTAAGTCTAAATTAAAAAATAATAATAATAAACAAAAGATTTCTTTCGTTGAATTAAAGTTGAGAGTAAGTTTTCAATAATGATGTTACATGCATGGTAGCGACCATAAGTTATATTTTTTAATATATTAATCAATGTATGTTTAGTTATTTTAATAAGGGGCCACAGATTATATTTTTTAACATATCAATCAATTTATGTTTAGTTACTTATATGAGAATGTCTACAAAAATTAAGGATATTATTTAATATAGGTTTTAAAATAATTATATTTGTTCGTATTATATTCAATAGTGCAAAGACAAATAAAAATTAATATATTTTTATTTAGTGAACTTGAATAAAAGAAAATTAATTATCACTATGTTTTATTATTATTTTTATAATATTTATACTTGTTTGAATTATGTATAAATTATTGTTTAAGGAAAACAATATTTTTTTATAGTTGTCACATTTTGGGATCCTTAAAAATGTTTAAGAGATTGTCTATAAAAAAGAATTTTAGGTTTGGTTCTCATGCCTTAAGGTCAAATTTATGTGAAATATTTTTGGGAAGTCGTAATTTGGTACATTTTGGGATGAAAGGCAGAGACTATGACGAGGTCTAAGAAAGTTTTTACCAAAATAGGTGAATATATGGATAATTCAAAATAGATAATTCAAAACAGTATTTTAGATTAGGATATTCAATTGATCAAACTTGAGACTATCTAATACTTATTTATTATGTCAATGTTAGGTAGTGAGTATGTATTTCTTTTATGGCTGATAAATAATTAACATTCTTAAAAAAGAAAATAGTAATTATGATTGTACCAATATTTTTATAGGAGATATTTAACTATTAATCACTTTCCAAAGTGACTTTTTGATATTCATAATTGATCATTAAAAGTGGAATATGAATTAATGTATAATAAAATGATATTTGAGTCTTATGTTTGTAAATCCATTAGGTGTATAGTTTGTTGGATTTATTAAGATTGATATTTAAAGTTCAAAAAAATCTCACTCATTTTATATTTTTCGTTTATATGTTGCTATTATGTGAGTATAACATTAACATGCTCAATAAAAATGGTAAGAGAAATTGTTAAAAGATCTGTTGTAGATTGATTGTGGAGAATTTATATTAATATTCTTCGGAGATAATAAATATATAGATAGTATTTTATTTTGATGTATAACTCTTAATATTGTACAAATATATGTTTTTATAATATTTTATAATAAATTACAAACATGTAAAATATTGACATAGTATGTATAAAAAAAAATTCTAATTTTTAATCAAATAACAATTATTTATATAATAATTGGACCAAAGAGTATATGTACACATTCTTCAATATATAGATAGAGAATAAAAAAAATCCAGTAAGATAGAGAATAAAAAAAATCTCACAGAGATGATTTTTTAGTTTAAAGGATGATATGACATAGTCAAATGTGCACTTAATTTGTCTAATTACCATCCTAATTAACATACTATCCCCGTTACCATCCCATTAGCATGGAATGTTGTACCACATATGTCAACCAAGACCAATGTCCCTTTATTTATTTTTAAGTGAAATATAAAGTGAATTTTAACAAAGGATCAATAGGATAACATTAACATAAATAAATACCAACTCAGACTTAGAAAATAAGAATATAAATTCACGTAGAATATTAATGAACTATAATCTATGTACAATAATAATTCACTATGAAGAATTATAATTTTTTTAAGATACATAGCAAGTTTTAGATATTACAACTTGAATAGTTGCTTTCTTTTTACTAATTATAAATATATTTTCTTAGACAATGTTATGTATATATATGAAATAGTTATCACCAACTTCGTAAATCTTGTCACAAATAACTAATAAATGCATGATTTAAGACAATTTACATACTGACTAACTACAATGTGAATTATTAGGTGATAAAAGTTTTTGATAAAGTGTCAAACAATTTGTATAATCAAAGTATATCAATTACTTGTCACTAAATGATCCACATAATAAAAATTTAAACTATTTTAGTGAGTTAATATTAATAATATTCAAATCAATCATAGTTTATAGCTATTAAAAGTAAGTGCACATGTTATTAGAAGAATCATATCGAAAGAATTGAATGAATTAAGTTAGGATATAAAAAAAACTTTTAGCTAGCTAGTGAGATATAGGTCACTTAAAAGCATATTCAACATTAGAAACATAAGTAAAAATGTTATCGAAATGTTGAATTAACTTATTATCGAGCATAATATGTACTGATGGACATCTCATTAACAGAACAGTGTTCTGAGACTATTTTTGTATCCATCTTGTCCAACAACAAATATGCTGGTTCTTGTGGAGATGGAAATTCAATCGTGTGGCGACCATCGAGATATGAAACAACATCTGCTATTGTAGGTCTATTATTTTTATTTTCTTGAACACATAATAAACTAATATGAATACATTTAATTACTTCAATTCTAGAATAATTTTCTTCCAAAAATGGGTCTAATATGCTCAATGGTGTTTCGTCCATCCATTTTTTCCAAACCTGCAATAATTCATGAAATAATGATATTTGAAACTATTTCTTAACATTTAAATTAAGTGAATTTGATTTCATAAGTATGACCAACACAAAAAAAAAACTAACTATTATACTCACATAGCTCATGAGTCCATTTGGCATGTAACGTGATTCATGAGAACTTGTGTTCTTTTTTCCTGTAATAATCTCTAAAATCATAATTCCAAAACTAAAAACATCTGATTTTTCAGAAAATTGTCCAAACATTGCATATTCTGGTGACATATAACCACTGTGTAAAATACAAAAATATAAATTAGTTAAAATATATCGTGTAAAAAAGTGAAAGGATACAAATGAAATTTTGTAACTTACTATGTTCCAACTATACGTCTGGTCTTTCCACGATCTTGGTCTATTTCCATAATTCTAGCCATACCAAAATCTGATATTTTAGGATTCATATTTTCATCTAATAAAATATTACTAGGTTTGATATCACGATGTATAACTTTAAGTCGAGAATGTTCATGTAGATAAAGAATTCCTCGAGTAATTCCTTCTATAATTTTGAAACGTTCGGACCAGTTCAAGATTTTTTGTTGATGACCTGCAATGTTTATTAAGTGAATGAAGAAAGTAGACAAATACATGAAAGAAATGCTAAATTTCAAGAGTGTAAGATCAAGCATCAAACCAAATAGAAATTTATCAAGACTCCCATTGTGCATGAATTTGTATACAAGTATCTTTTCTTGTGCCTCTAGACAAAAACCTATTAGCTCCACGAGGTTTCTGTGTTGCAATTTGGCTATTAATAAAACCTCATTCTTAAATTCAACGGAACCTTGTGTAGAACTTTGTGACAATCTTTTTACTGCTATATGTAGTCCATAAGATAAGATGCCCTAAAAAGATACAACACTATTAAAGTGAGAAATATAATCATATGGTTCAATTATAATTTAAATAACTCATAAATTTATATATTTGTAATTGAGTTACTCATAATTTTTTTTTGTTATATTGAATGTCCAAAATATTTTCTTTTTAACTTTTTTTCTAAGTATTCCGTTATTTGATTTTTGTCGTCAATAAAATGATATTATCTTTATTTCCATCTTATTATCTTTAACTCATCATTCAAATTATTCCTTTTTTTTTCATAATCTCTTCCAACTTATTCGTCAACTTACTCTTAGAAAGAGAAAATACAAGTTGAGTGATAAGTTTGAAGAAATTAATATATTTATAGATATTTTAGAGATGGAAAGATGAAAGTAATAATCTCATAGTCTAATTAACTTAAAAAAACACATAATAAAGTACTTAAACAAAAAAATATTTAAGATACTCTATAGAACAACTTTTTTTTTTTAATAAAAATTCAATTAAAATACCTAAATTTATTAAGTGCTTAAAATTTAACTAAGTTTAATATAAAATAAAAGATTATGATTATGATATCTTTTTACCTTGTAAACTTCTCCAAATCCACCTTTTCCAATCTTGTTTTCATTTGAAAAGTTATTTGTTGCCGCTTGAATTGTGACCAAATCAAATTGTAATCCTTCTATAGTGACACTTTCTTGACCAACTACACATGTATAGCAAATTGTTAAATTAAGTTTACAATTTTTTCAGGGTTAGAATTGCATAGTAATTAGAAATTAAAAATTGTTGTTAAAATACTTACAGTTTTCTTTCAAAAGAATCTTATACTTGCGCTTTCTTGCTCTTCTCCATAAGAAATAACAGTGAAAAGAGATTAGCATTGTGAAGCCAAGAAAGATGACAACCGTAACAATTCCTCTAGGTGAAAATGTTCTATTTCCTACACACGAAATAAAGGTGTTATTCTCATGCAAACTAAAAATTGTGAAAGAAGTCACCCCATTCTAGTCTTGTAGTACTAAGTGGGTAATAAAAAGGGTTTACGGATTATGATCCGTTAACAACTAAAAGTTAACAACTTTTTAACAATAACTACATATAAAAAATTTATTAACTCATTTTAAATATTTTTAAAAAAATATTTTAAATGTATCAATTAAAAGCTACCACTTAAACAATTATTAAAATGTTGTCATGAATAGTTGTTAAAAAAAAGTTTTCCATACTGAAATAAAGATAAAGATAAAGTGAAAAAGTAAATATGTAATTATAATAATTCTTTTATTCCCTTAGGAGGAGGACGAATTTTATGTAAATCTCACTTCCCTTCCCGATAATTAAAATTATAATTTCTTCACATCTTCTGAACTAATGAGAAATCAGTCCTCCATTAGTCTTAATTTCTATGTATCAATCTCTTTATTTCTTTAGATGTCGTGTTATACTAAATCAATCACTTCATTCACAGAGATAAATTTTTCACTCATAAAATCATTTATTAAAGATTTCTTGTTACAATTTATTAAATTTTTCACTCATATTTATTTACTAAATATAATGTTATTTTAAATATTGAAAGTTCTTATTCAATCAATAGTTGACGTGGATCATAGACTTTATTTCCGTGTTCACGTTAAAAGTAAGCAAAGATATTAAACATGTCATATTATTACCTTAGAAAAACGGGTGTCAGTAGTTGAAGTGGCATCACCAAACAAGTTATGTATTTAATGGACGAAAATGAAGGTTTTTGTTTATCAAAGCACGGTGAAGAAAATTATGCAAAGTTAATTCAGAGGAAACTTATGGAAAATTAATTTTAGGTTTCTGGAAACATTTGGCATGAGAATTTACCTGAAAGTAATGATTCTTGTGTGGCATTCGAAGGAACGATAACGTCTCTGTAGAAATGCCTGGACCCAAACATCAAAGTACAGCTGGGATATAGAACCATTCCACCGATCCTTCCGAGGCAACACAAAGAAATATCTTTCATAATATCACCTAAACACTCACTGCAATCTTCGCTTGATAGATCTGGCGTGCACTGAACCAGAGTATGAATTTCCTGGGACCCAAACACGGTAGCGTTTTTTGTTGCAAATTTCATGGTGCCCGCGGGACCAGCGTTCGCTGCCTCACCCACAGCATCACTCAACGTTTTCGATAACAACCAGAACCCATAGCTTCCCTTCTCGTTCGTTGAATTCGTTACGTTGTAATCAATGAAGTTGAATCTTGGCCACTCCTCCAAGGTGGAGAAAAAACAACGGTTCGAATAACGAACCAAACATTCGTGGTACCAAATTAAGGCCTCTTTGGAGTTGGGACACACTTGGGATATTTTTTGGGCTGCAGTTCTGATGCACTCTTGGCACGTGTGGTTGGTGACATCGCCACGGCACATGAAGGAGGCGTAAATGGTTTCCTTGGCGTCTCCACCACCCGAAGTGGTGTTGAAGAATTGTGCAGTGGTGGCATGGGAAGATAGGGACGGGAGGAGGGTTCGGAGGTTGGATTCATAGGCGCTGTTTGGAGCGAAGGTTTTGTTGCTTGAACAACTGTGATTCAGGTAGTAAATTTCAGACCCATCGGTTATGGAAAAATTGAACAAGAAACCCATAAAGTAAAGGCAGACGAGTAACCACATGTCCGTGGTGTTTGTTGAGAGAGAGAACGCAAGAAGAGATAAATGAATAGTTCATAATTCATGTACCCAATGCTTCTTGTCTTTCGATCAGTCAATTTATCCAAAGACTTTTCCTCAGATAATAAAATACTTGTACGCAAAGTATTTTGGTTGGAAAAAAACCTATATATATATATATATATATATATATATAATATTATACTGATAATTAAATTTAACTTATGTTTAATTTGTAACTGATTTAATTTATGTGTTTAAAATACTATGTAATCTGTGTTTGTTTTAGTTTTGGATGGGGAGTTGGATATTTTCAATTGGCGGGTGAAAACATAATATTAGGATTTGTTTTTATAGACAAATTAGATTGAGCTCGAGTTTGACTCAAAGAGATTATTAAAATTTAAAAACCAATAGGTGTGTGTGAATAGGTAAAGGAAAAGTAAGGTGTGTTCAGTATTTTAGGTGGTACTAATGGTCAAAATAGATTGGCCTGTGATAGTGATTGATTGTTGGGCGTATGAGGCTACAACAGAAATTAGAAAAAGAAAATGAAGGGTGACTGGAATATTCTTGGAGTTGAAAATATAAAGAGTAAAGTTTCTGGGCTATGGCTTCCTGCACCACATCTCATCATTCTGGATTTCATTTTTCGAAACACATTAAAAAAAATCGAATTTTTTTCTAAAAGACAATCACCACATTCCTATTACGGAAATAATTTTCCGAAAACTTTTGATGAGGTGAAATTTGATAGAATACTTCCTTTACATAACCGGACGACAATAATGTTTAGTGTCCAATTTAAAACTAACAAGTAGATATAAATTAAAATTACCAGAAAGAAACTTACTATGAAATATATACAAATAAAAAAAATATGAAAACAAAGAAAAATTTCACATCAAACATCAAGAGAGAAGAGACAGTATAGGAAAGAAAATATGTAATACTTCCTTTACATAACCAGTGATTTACATATGAATAAAAAAGTTAATAAAAAATAATTTCATAATTATCTAAGTCGTCCTTTGAAAATGATCATATCCTTACCATAGTTAACAGAGGATGGATATGTATACAATAAAGACATTAATTATAATAAAATAAAAGTATTATCGTGGATAAAAATTACTAGTAGACATATCTTTGACAGAGAAGGGCATGGAACTGTTTGCAGAAATGGTGGAACTTGATCCTTGCTGCATAGCTCTTTTATCTATTCCATGTAAGAAAAAAGCAGGTTCTTGAGGTGATGGCAATTCTAGTGAATGATTATTAAGATAGGAAACTACTCTTCCCATCGTAGGTCTAATATTTGGATTCTCTTGAACACATAATAAACCAATTTGAAGGCATCTAACAACTTCACTTTCACTATAATTTTCTTTCATATTTCCATCCAATATTCCCATTGGTGTTTCATTCTTCCATTCTCTCCACACCTGTAATAAATATCAAATTAACTAAATATTCAATTCTTACTTTTTCTTCTACTCAAATCATTTTTTTTTCTTATACACTTTCATTTTAGTGACCACAATTCTTATTATTTTACCATTGACAACAAACTTTTTCTTATAAGGATGTAATATTTTTCAAACAATTAAGAGGTGTTAATATATAATTATAATTAGTGTTAGTATATATTTGTTAAATACTATATAGAAAAAAAAGGAGAGATAAAGAGAAATTTGGTTATACATAACATGTATGAATCTAATTTACCCTATGTAAAAGGTTAGAACACTCACCTCAGTCATGAGACCTTCTTCCATGTGGTGGGATTCATATGAATGAGCATTTTTTTTACCGGTAATAATCTCAAGAACTATAATTCCAAAACTAAAAACATCAGACTTTTCAGAAAATTGTCCAAGCATTGCATATTCAGGAGACATATACCCACTGTAAAAAAAAATAATACAAACAAGTTACTTTAGATATTGTAAAAAATATATAGTAATAATAAATATAAAGGTTAGAATTTGCAACTTACTAAGTTCCAACAATTCGATCAGTTTCAGCACGATTTTGATCAACGTCAAAAATTCTGGCCAAACCAAAATCTGATATTTTAGGATTCATATTTTCATCTAGTAAAATATTACTAGGTTTAAGATCACGATGTATAATTTTAAGTCGAGAATAATCATGTAAATAAAGAATTCCTACAGCAGTTCCTTTTATAATTTTATAACGGTCATGCCAACTTAACTTTTCTTGTTCAGTACCTACAATATCAAATGAATAAAAGGTAAGAAATATTTTATAGCCAACCACTTGAACTAGATTAATAAATCTTGAATTGAAATGCATGAAGGAATATTTTAATCAACTAATCAAAGAGTTTAAGGTGAAGAGTACGAACCAAATAAGAGGTAATCCAGACTATGATTTGGCACATACTCATAAATAAGGATCTTTTCTTGCTCTTCTAAACAAAATCCCATGAATGCCACAAGATTCCTATGTTGTAACTTAGCTATCAACAAAATCTCATTTTTAAATTCAACTGAACCTTGTTTGGAACCTATTGAAAGTCTTTTAACGGCTATATGTCGTCCATCCGGTAGAATGCCCTGTAAATATAAAGAGTTATTTATGAAAATTTCATCACTAAATTAATACATAAATTTTATTGTAATACATTTCTTACCTTATAAACCTCTCCAAATCCACCTTTACCAATCTCACTCTCATTTGAAAAATTATTTGTTGCTAATTTAACAGTAGACAAATCAAACTGCAACCCTTCTAGAATGGAGCTTTCTTCACCAACTGGATCAACAAGCTTGTAATAAGTTTATGAACTTGCAACTTACAAATCAATAATTAAAAATTGAAGTTTTTATAATACCATCACAATACTTACAATTTTCTTTAAG
This sequence comes from Vigna reflexopilosa, assembly GCA_027742785.1. Classification (NCBI taxonomy): domain Eukaryota; kingdom Viridiplantae; phylum Streptophyta; class Magnoliopsida; order Fabales; family Fabaceae; genus Vigna; species Vigna reflexopilosa. The sequence continues at coordinate 40,766,523 of CM050917.1, read as the reverse complement.
AAGATGCTTTGACCTCTTTCTTGCTCTTCTCCTTAGCAAATAGTAGCAAAAAGCAGAGAGAATTGCCAAACTAACAATGGGTACAACAACTAAGATAATCGTTCTTGATCTACTCGAATTATTTTCTGCACAGCAATTTTACTACGTGTTATTCATATACACATAATTTTTTTCATTCACATAAGTATTTATACGGTTCTTTCCTAAGTCAGTCATGCAATTTTTTTATATGTTTAATCAATTTGTATATAGTATATAGTTTAATTTATAAAAATAAAACTGAGATTAAACAATTTTATATTAGATAATTGACAGAATTCTTTTGTATATTTAGTTGGTTGCATGTTTTGATTTGATCAGTTATTTAAGATAGGATTGTTTAATTTCATCTCTGTTTTGGATAAGTTAGATCCTTTTTGTACAGATTTATAGTGTGTTTATTTAGAGTATAATTTAGAAACGAGTAGATGAGAGAGAATTGAAAATGATGTTTTATGTAGTCTAAGAATGCAACACTAAAGGAAAGTACGAAAAAATCTAAAAAAAATCTCTTTGGGTGATTGTGTGGTGCTCTATCAACTATTTGTCCTAATCAACACTAAGAAATGGATGAATTTTTCTAATCCTAATGAAATAACACTCTTCAATAAATTTATATAATTTCTAATATCCATTTAATATCACTTCTTTAGAAATGATTTCATATAATTTTCTTATCAAACTAATGATATGAACAATATAATAATAACACATGATATAAATATATCATTAGTGAAAATCAACAAACACATGACAATGAATGATTTAGTTATTTCAATAACGTTTTCACGATAAAAAGATATTAGATTGACTCCTACTTTAAAAATGAAATTAAAATGAAACAATTTGAGATAAAATTAAAAAGTTACCATCACAGTGAAAAAAGAAGGTTATTTAATCTTTTATTTTCATTATTTTGTTTTTCCTATAATTCTAAAATTTATATTTTTAATAATCACGTAACCTTCAAAACAAGTTTAAAATAGTTGTTCGAAATGAAAATACCATTTTTCTTTATATTTAAACATTATGTCATTTTTATGAAATAGGAAAATAGCTCTCGATATGTTGTTTCAATCGCACTGATACATTAATTATATAGGATGTATTTCCATAAATAAGTTCACTATTGATTCATTAATATCAGCTTTCATTACATGAAAATCAGATTTAAATTTCATTATCACATTTTCTAAAATAAGATAGTAAAGAGATTCAGATTTAATGTTTTCTTTCCATAAATATACTTGTTTTCACTTTTACTCCCAGTATTACTTTTTGTTATTTCCCTGTAGATATTGCAAACAGTTTCATCACATCTTTTGATTCTTGTTTCTCAGGATATAAGCTTAAGACTAACAGAGCCATTACAAGCATATAGTATTGAACTAAATTACCTCCCAATTTCGGCGGGGGCGGTGCTGGCGTAGGAGCCGAACCAAGAGAACGATAAAAAGGGTAAATTTCAAACCTGATAACGCAGTTAGGATATAAAACTCTTCCTCCCTGCCTTCCTGCACAGCACCGTGGAAGATCCGAATTTATCAAACTGTTCAGACAGCTTCTGCAATCTCTCGGAGAGAGGTCCGGCGTGCACTGCGCAAGACAATATAGCTTCTGAAATATATCTATGTCGGTTTCCTTTGTCGCGAACTTCTCACCGTCACTACCTGAACTCATTGCCTCATCCGCCGTTTCGTTCAGGCTCACATAAACCAAACGCTTGAAGCTTTCTTGGTTTGTCATGTTGATGGGGCTCGCCAGGACATAGCCTGAGCTCACTTCCATGTCTGCGGTGCCAAAGAAAGAGAGGTTGGAATACCGAAGTATGCACTCGTCGTAATACACCACCGCTTCTATGGACAACGAACAATCTGGGTGTGTGGACAGTCTCTGTGTCGCGTTTCCGACGCAATTATTACATAGGTCGGAGGGGATGTCCCCTCTGCACATGAATAGTCCGTACACTGAGTCTGTGGGGTTTGTCCCGGTGACAGTATTGTTGAAGAATTGGACATTGTTGGAGGCTTTGGAAGATAAGGAAGAGAATAGGGTTGTGAGGTGCGTTTGGAAGGTGCTATTGGGAGTGAACTTGTTTCTTGAGCAAACTTGGTACTGATATTGAAGTCCCTGAGCTCTAGCCGCAGTAAAACAGAGGCAGATAAAAAAGATAAAGGTTATGACATAGCTGGAACACGACGCCATGGATTTGTAGATGTTGTTCTTTGTGCGAATATCTAAATGCAGAGGGTGGAGACATTTTTTTTTCTAGTTTCATATTTCAATCATGACAAGGACTTTTACGTAAACCACCAACTTTCTTACCGCTAAATCGGTCTTAATAGATTAATACAAGTAAATGAGTTGTTGAAATAATGTCCTGAGGATGCTCATCACGGAAGGAATCCCTTATGACTATTCCATTTGGAGCTCGCCAAAAATTAATACTATTTTTTTATAAAATATATTTTAATTTGTTTGTGAGTCAGATTTTTTGTTTTTAAATAATTAAGTTTATCTTTCTGTTAATTAAGTTTCTTTTCTATTTCTGACGAATTCCTAAACAATATTATCAATCTGATTGTACAAATTAAATTACATATATAGTGTTGGTTTTATAAAATTAAACATTTTTTCTATAATAAATGTTTGATAAAAGATATTTATATAATAAATTAAAAATGAATATATATTAGAAAAGAAGTTTAAATTTAATTTATTCTCATAAGTTATTTGTATTTTTATACTTTAAATTAATCTTTAAAAAATGAAATTTTAAAAAATATTATGGACTTTTCTGATAATGAATCCTTAACTAACCTCATTAAGACACGGCTGCCTTACTTGTACAGCTACAAAATTGTCCACATGTTCTAACAATTCATCAAAATGCTATTAAAATACATAACTTTTTTTTTCGCAATTCCGATACCAATAATAATAAACAGTGGAAAACTTTTAGTCCATCTTTCGTCATTTCCCAATCCCTTTCTTTCTGAATTTGACGTTGGATAAATATCAGAAACAGTGGTTGTCCACTTCCTAATAACAACAACACAAAAAGGCCGTTGTGTTTACTAAAATATACTTTATGGTTTAAGTATTGTTTCTTAGTTCTCAATTACAACTTTTCCCTTTTATTTTAAAGTTTCATGTTTCCTATTTATTACAATTAACTTATTGTCATTTTCACACAAACCATAAAAAAACCAAAATTTTAAGATGGTTTAAACGGTAAATTATTTTTATTGAAAGTCACATAGTGAAGGAAATAAAGGAAGTGAAAATAATAGTTGAAAATGGCTAAAAGAATTAAACTATAAGTTATTTTATTTAAAAACATATGAAAAAAAAATGTAAGGTAATTTGATCTAAAGAATTTTATCCTAAGAACGTTTATGACAAAATATAAAAAGCACGTATGAATTATAAACTTTCCTTTTGAACCATTAAAATCGAGGTAAAAGTGGTATATGATTTTGGTTATCTCAACCAAATCGTGATTATATATATATATATATATATATATATATATAATTAAAGTAAAATTTAAAGATATTTTATTAACAAATAAATAAAATATTACAAGAGCTAAAAATAATAATAAAAGTAGATAGAAACAATGCAATAAAACTTATCAAAAATTAAATTAGTTATTTTCTAATTTTTTAAAACTCATTAATGAACTTATTTTATCCGTACGTAATCTTTGATACCTTAAGTCAATCTATACATAGAAAAAACTCAATAATTTTTTTTATCCTATTATAGCTTTTGTCATTATTATAGTGTTGTTTGTTTTTTAGTTTTTTTTTTCAATTTTAAACGTTTTTAAATTACTTTTTTTTTGAAAAAAAAAACAGGAATCCATTTCTATCAAATTGATTATAGTATAGTTACTATGATAGTATATAACGCGACCAACTATGAAAATCTTATTATTTAAGGTTAATTTATTGATAAAAATAACACAAACATAGAATGACTGTGACAGTAAAATAATATCGTTTTCGTTAATTTAACGAAATAAATTACATTGACAGTAAAACAATGAAAGAAATGGAAAAAAAAATATATAATGAAGGAAAAGAGGTATGAAACCTAAATAGAAATATCTACTCGAAGTGGACCCCACAAGTTATTAATGGAAATAAATATTAGCAACGAGGGGTACGGATAGAAATTTGTCCAGACGTTGTGCACTCTCCTTATTTATTTATTTTCTTGCGCATCCATTACGTTTTCCACCACTTTTTGACGTTTTTGAGAAATATCAGAAACAGGGAAATTTTTTTTTCCCGAGTTCATTCTTTTTTTTTCTTTCGTTATATATATATATATTCATCAAATCAATTTTTGTTTATTATAAATAATTATTTATTTTTATTTTCATATTTATCCTTAACCAAATATGCAAACAATTAAAATTTTGATTAAATTTTGTGTTTGGGTGGGGAAGAGTTGACTTAGTTATGAAAGAGAGTAGGATTTGTTTATTGTTGTAATAATTGATTCAGAATTTGTGTATGAAGTTTTCAATGCTTGAACTTTCAAACTTTGTACTCTTGTTTGTTGCCTCTCATATCCGATTTTAAAATGCTGAAGAAGTTATACACTTTGTGCCACTTTGGTCCATGTTTTGGCAATTTATCTTTATGATATTAAATATGAATTTGACTTCCTATTAGTGTGCTTTGGTTCTATACATTTTGGGGTAATTTATCTTCAAACATTCATCTTTATGTTTAGTGGTTTTGATTCCCCTTTCCACACGGATTGAGAAAGGGGATATTCGGCACCTATATGTTCAGCCTTTTTTATAAAATGAACCAGGATTTTTCTTCTTTTATTTCACTAGGTATTTTACACTATTTCTTTCGAGTGTGAAAAATATATGCAACTTATATAAATATTTATTTATTTACTTTTTTTTTTAAAAAACTGTATATGCATAATGATAATATATTTTATCAGTATCTGCATTTAAGGTAAATTATAAATCTTATATTATTAGAAAATAGTAAAGTGAAATGTATATAAATTAAAAAAAAAACGTAGATTTACTTATTTAAAATTTTAGATTAAAAATAATGTTTTAGTTTTTCTTATGATCTTGTTTTGTTTATGAATGCTTTTTTCGTAGATAGGTGAAAATTTTATCATTCTATTGTAATTTATCAAAGAAATTACCATAATTAGCAAATTGTAGAAACATTACAAAATTGAGTGAATGATGCTTAGAAGACATTACTTTGTCTTGAAGGAGTTGTATTCACAAATGCAATTTCAATCTTTTAGTTTTTATAATACAAACGCTATGTTTAAAATACACAATTTCAATTTTTTTTTTGAAGTTTTATTTGGTAAATATGGTTTTTATCTTTTTCATCTTACCTAGTTTGACTTTTGAGTTATATTAATCAAACCCACGACATAAGTACATAAAAAATAGAAGCAAATTAAACTTCTTCAAATTTCTTATCCTTTCATTAAATGAAACCACATTGATTTCCATTTTTCTCTTAACTACTCCAAATTAATCAATCCCTTTTAACAGATAACATTAAATAAAGAGAGCCTAATTTCTCGTGTAATATAGAGCAAGTTACTTTAAAATCACATAAGAAAATAAAGCTAACATATATATCATCGTGGATAAAAGTCACTGATAGACATTTCATTGATAGAAAATGGTATGGAAGCAATGACAGATGAGTTGGAACTTGACCCCTGCTGCTGCATGACTATTTTTGGATCTATTGCATGAGTGAAAAATGCAGGTTCTTGAGGAGATGGCAATTCAAGTGTAAGATCATTAAGATAAGAAACAACTTCTGCAATTGTAGGTCTAACATCTGGATTTTCTTGGACACATAATAAACCAATTTCAATGCAACGAATCACTTCACTTTGAAAATATATTTCTTTCATATTTGATTCAAGTATACTCAATGGTGTTCGATTCGTCCAATTTCTCCAAACCTGCAACGAATATCAAATTAATTAAACATTGAAGTTGTTTCATTTTTTTTCTTAGATTATATATAGGAAATTATTATACTCACATTACTCATCAAGCCCTCTTCACCTTGGTTTGGTCCATAAGAATTTCCATTTTTCTTACCAGTAATAATCTCAAAAATGATAATTCCAAAACTAAAAACATCTGATTTTTCTGAAAATTGTCCAAACATTGCATATTCTGGTGACATATAACCACTGTAAAAAAAATAGTCAAATCATATCATGTAAAAAGACTGAAAAAATAATTAATGAGTTAGAATTCAAAACTTACTATGTTCCAACTATTCGATTGGTTTCCACGCTATTTTGCTCTGTGTCTATAATTCTAGCCAATCCAAAATCTGATATTTTAGGATCCATATTTTCGTCCAATAAAATATTACTTGGTTTAAGATCACGATGAATAACTTTAAGTCGAGAATAGTCATGTAAATAAAGAATTCCAAGAGCAGTTCCTTTAATAATCTTACAGCGTTGATACCAACTTAACTTCTCCTCTCGATTCGCTGATATATCAAATAAAAAAAATAAGTAATATTTCATGACTATATATTAAGTTGAATTACATAAATGAATAATTTAAATTGATTGAAAAGTTTAAGGTTAAAAGTTGTTTACCAAATAAAAAGTAGTCCAAACCACCATTTGATACATACTCGTAAATAAGGATTTTCTCTTCTTCTTCTAAACAAAATCCTATCAACGCCACAAGATTTTTATGTTGGAGTTTGGCTATCAATAAAATTTCATTTTTAAACTCGACTGAACCTTGTCTAGAATTTGTTGAAAGTCTTTTAACAGCTATACGTCGCCCATCAACAAGAATACCCTATAAACAAAAACCATAATTTTAAAAAATTAACTGAAATATAAATTTATTATACAAAAAACCATTACTTAAAAAGCATTACTAAAATATGTATTTATCATATTTTCTTACCTTATAAACCTCTCCAAATCCACCTTTTCCAATCTTGTTCTCAAGGGAAAAATTATTTGTTGCTACTGTAATGGTGGCCAAATCAAATTGCAATCCCTCTAGAGTGGAACTTTCTACCCCAACTGAACCGATATGTATGAACTATAAGTTTATGAACTTTTTAAAGTCTTAGAATCAATAATTAAAACTGAAGTTTCTTTTAGAATTGTAATACATACAATTTTTTCTAAGAAGAATCTTACGAAGCTTTCTCGCTCTTCTCCTGAGAATATAGTAAATTAGACTCAAGAAAGTCGCCAAACTAACTATGGGAACAACAATTAAGGTAATTGTTCGAGATCGACTTCTTTTATTTTCTGCACAAGAAGTTTATGTCATTCGTATACAAAATTATAACATATGCGATTGATTATGGATAATAATAAACAAAACTGCATTGCTACAAGACAAGAAAGCAAAATCAGTGAAAGGATATGTAATAAATTAATGATAATACTAATAGTCAAAGCTCAAATCTTAATTCATCCATGGAGATGATAGAAGCGTATAATATTAAAAATAACTCACCTCCTGAATTGGCCGGAGGAACGAGTCCTGCCGGTGATGGTGTTGGTGCAGTTGAAAGGGATCGAAAAAAAGGGTAAATTTCGAACCTGATGATGCAGTTCGGGTAATAAACTCTTCCTCCCTGGGATCCTGCACAGCAGTCCGGAAGATCAAAGTTTATCAAGCTATCCAGACAGCTTCTGCAATCGCCGGGAGACAGGTCTTGTGTGCACTGAGCAAGACAATAAAGCTTCTGAAATATGTCTATGCTTGTTTCCCTTGTGGCGAACTTTTTAGAACCAGTAGGAAAATGGGCTGCTTCATCCGCAGTTTTATTCATGGTGTCATACAGTAAAATCTTGAAGCTTTCTTGGTTGGTCATATTGGTGGGGTTCCAAAGGGCATAACCAGCTAGCATGGTTAGGGTGGAGAAGAAAGAACGGTTGGAATACCTAACTATGCACTCATCGTAATACACCACTGCTGCTTTGGACAAGGTGCAGTCTGCGTGTGTGGATAGTCTCTGTGTTCCGTTTCCGACACAGTGATTGCACATGTCGGAGGGGATGTCACCCCTGCACATGAATAATCCGTAGACTGTGTAGGAAGAGTTTGTCCCAGTGATGGTGTTGTTGAAGAATTGGACATTGTTGGAGGCTTCAGAAGTTAAGGAAGAGAAGAGGGTTGTGAGGTGGCTTTGGAAGGTGCTATTGGGAGTGAATTTGTTTGTTGAACAAACTTGGTACTGGTAAGAAAGGCCCTGTGCTCTAATGGCACTGAAGTTGAAGGTGATAAAAAATATAAAGGGTATCACGTATTTGAGATACGAAGCCATGGATGAGTTCAGAGAATGGTTTCTCGAGTCTGGTTCATATGAAGAGATGGAGTAGAATTTATGGGTCACGAAACAAAGACTTTTATCTATTATACTAAATTTCTTTCTTACCGGTAACTCGGTCTTAAGAGTATGATTTAATAAATGGTAACGGATTTTATTAGATAATTTCTTTAGGATGCTGACAACCTAATGAAAAGCATTGTTTTTTTTTTTTAAATAGTGTTTTTGGTATAGCATACTCTAAGAATTTAAGTATCTGTTATTTTTACATCATATTTTGCTAATTTTGTTAAAAAAATCACGAAAAGCAGTACGATAAGAAAATTGCCCAACATTGCACCTGACTCATTTTGAGGGGAGACTTTTGGTCCATCTTTATAATAAAGAAAAGCTGGAGAAAAAAAACAGTACAACAAGGAAATTTTCCACACATGGAGTCGAGTCCGTCATTCTAGGAAGACTTTTCATCGTTTATTTTCTCGCGTGTTCCAAACGTTTCCACGCAAAATAGTCTTTCGTCATCTAAGATAGGTATTTTTTATTTTATAATTATAAAATCATATTTTTCTTTCAGAGATTTCTATAGAAAACATTAAAATTATTTATTTACTATACAAGTTTTGAAAAAAAAAATACAGATGAAATGATTTTTATAATTAAAAAAAATGAAACGGGAAAAATAAAAAAATTACCTACTAATATTTTATGATTATTCATCTCAATTATATTTTCGGCTCTTTGATTTTTTGGTTACCTATTTTTCTTATTTTAATTGATTGTTTATGCCTTTCTAATTAAAATTTTTAAATTTAGATTTTTTTTTCAATAAATAGGTAAGTTCTAAGATGATTTAAAAGGTCAAAATTTTGATTAAATTTAAATGCGGCTCTGTGATGCTGTCGCCGTAACACTCAGGGAAATGGAAAAAAAAGTATGACATAGCATTATGCGGAAATGGAAAAAATTAATTTAATTAAAAGATATTTTGGCAGGTAAAAAATTCTTATATAATTACAAATTAGAGGTACGGACGATAATTTCTGCTATTATTATTTAAACTTGTTTTGGTTTTGATAAAAAAATCCCTGTATTGATCAAATTTTGAATTAGGAGTATGTGGATAATATATATATATATATATATATATATATATATATATATATATATGAGGTTTGTTAACTTACGTACGTCTGTTTTTTAGTTGGTACATTTTAGCAATGTATATCGAGTTTTAGTAGACAAAAATATCCTAATACATCATAGATTTTAAGTTTTAAAGTTAAGGGTATTTTAATAATTTTCATTTTCAAAACTAAAAAAAAAAAGAAACCCCAAAACCCTTGCTCACTGTTAAACAATTTCATCATGTTGAATTTCAGGAAAAAGGTTTATTCAAGATCTCTTCAATTTCATCATCTTCACTAACCTCTCTAATTTCATCATCTCTGGCCAATTACCAATTTCTTGTGTCATTATGCTTGTGAAAATTAGATAAAATTAGATAAGACAAAAATTATAAAATGAAAAATCATTATAAAATCATTTTCATTTTTTGTAAGAAATTGTTTAACAGCTAGTGTTTCTGATTTTTTCCAGGCCAATTACCAATTCCTTCGGATGTCATTATGCTTGTGAAAACTAAATAAAATTAGATAAGACAAAATTATGGAATGAAAACTCATTATAAAATCATATTTTTTTTGTAAGAAATTGTTTAATAGCGAGTGTTTCTGATTTTTTCCAAGCCAATTACCAATTCCATCGAATATCATTATGCTTGTAAAAATTAGATAAAATTAGATAAGACAAAAATTATGTAATGAAAACTCATTATAAAATCTTTTTTTTTTTGTAAGAAATTGTTTAACAGCGAGTGTTTCTGATTTTTTTCCAAGCCAATTACTAATTCCTTTGAAGTTCATTATGCTTGTAAAAATTAGATAAAATTAGATAAGACATTGACACATTTTAGTTGGTTTGCTAATTTGCGTACGCCTGTTTTTCAGTTAGTACATTTTAGCAATGTACCGGGTTTTAGTAAACACAAATACCCTAATATATCATGGATTCTAAGTTTTAAGATTAAGGGTATTTTAATAATTTTCATTCTCAAAACTAAAAAAAAAACTCTCAAACCCTTGCTCACCTCCCTCAATCCTCTCAACCCTTTCTCTTTCATCTCTCTCACTCTAACATTTTCTCTATCATCTCTACGCTAGTCCCAACTGAAAAAACTCGCTGTTAAACAATTTTATTTTGTAAAGAGTTGAGTCATTGACATATTCGCCTTCAGGAAAAGGTTCATTCAAGATCTCTTCAATTTCATCATTTTCACTAACCTCTCTAATTTCATCATCCACGGATGTCGAATCATCATCTCTAAAAAAAAACTTCCAGGCCAATTACCAATTCCTTCAAATGTCATTATACTTGTGAAAAATTAGATAAAACAAAAATTATAAAATGAAAACTCATTATAAAATCATTTTTTTGTAAGAAATTGTTTAATAGATAGTGTTTCTGACTTTTTTTCCAGGCCAATTACCAATTTCTTTGGATTTCATTAAAATTAGATAAGACAAAAATTATGAAATGAAAACTCATTATAAAATCATTTTTTTTGTAAGAAATTTTTTAACCGCGAGTGTGTATGGTTTTTTTTAAATTAGAGCTACGGTAGCGATGAGAGAGAAAATGTTGGAGTGAAAGAGATGAAAGAGAAATGGTTGAGAGGAATGAGGAAGGTGAGCATTATTAAAATATCTTTAAACTTAAAACTTAGAATCCATGATATATGATATATTAGGGTATTTTTGTCTACTAAAACCCGATATAGATTACTAAAATGTACCAACTGAAAAACAGACCCAATTTAACAAACCCCATATATATATATATATATATATATATATATATATATATATATATATATATATATATATATATATATATATATATATATATTCCCTGTTTCCATAAATTCTTAATATCCATCTTTCATTCTCATATGGCCAATGTTATAAATTATTTAATCGTCTTTATTTTATTAGAAAATCTATAAAAAATTATATTAACTTTAATTTTGCTTTTAGTTTCCTAACTTATTTCTCATGTATATTTTGTTTTATTTTTTATAATTATTTAACTTTTATCTTATTTGATATTTATCTAATTATGAATTCTTTCTTAATATCGGTAAAAATGAATTAAATACTTGATAATATTATATTTTTTCTATGATTTTTTTAAAATTATTTAATTAAAACACCTTTAATAATTATTAGATAATCTAAAAATATATTAGTTTTGTTCTATTGTATACTTTTATTTTTGTCTATATTATTTAATTTTTATCTAATTGTTATTTGATTCTTTTATATAATATTTACATAATTATATTTTCTTATATTTGACATTAAAATAAAATTATATTATTTTGGAGTTAAATGTTTAATAATATTTTTTTCTGTTATCTTTATTTTTATTTTTTTAATATTTGGATTTTCTTAGACACACAATAAACTAATATGAATACATTTGATAAACTTCAACTTTCTTTTATGTTTGAGTCCAAGATGCTTAATAATTCTTTATTCTCCCATTGTTTCCATATCTGTGATATAGTTTATCAAAATAAATATATTAGTTTTTTATATAAAGCGTGTGTGTATATACTATATAAAATTTTAGATTATGATTATGCTTACACAATGTTATGTGATTCATAAATATTTGTATTTTTTTTTCTTAATAATAATAATCTCAAGAGCCATGACACCAAAACTAAAACCATCTAACTTCTTAGAAAATTGTCAAGTATTCCATATCTTGGTCTATGGAAAACAAATATCATTTAGTTAAAGCATAACACACAAGTATGAGATCAAGAATATGTAAGTGAGAAAATCTTATTATGTTTCTTCTGTTTTCAGTTGTAACAGTCTAACCTTGTATTAAAATTATCTTTCTTTAATATGTATATAAATACCATTATGTTTTCGCTTTGTAACTATACATATATATTGTTCTCTTTTAATGATAATGAGAAATTTTATCTTAAAGATCTCGTCAAACATTAACAGGAATTTAGAAAACATGTTTGTCCTAATCTCTGCTACAATATAAATAAGCTTAAATCGATATAATATGTAGATTTATTGAGATATTTGTTTTATATAATAATAATTATACTTGAAAAACTATTATGTGTGTATTACAATATGTATATTAAATTATATCATTTAAAATTAAAATGAATTTTGTTAGCACTATTATATTTTTAAAAGTAAACATTTTATCTGATTTTTTATTTGGTTACTTTTTAGAAATATGTTTGAATATATATTGGTTCCAAATCAGATTAGGTTTACCTAAAAATTGCAAACCACTTAAAATGTAAATAAGAATGGATCAGCACATATTTATTAGGGGATGATTTGGTCAAGTTTACTGGCCCGTTTAGAAACTTGTATCAAAAGTATTAATAAATTTTATATTTATAATAAAATTTTAAAACATAAAAATTAAAAAAAACGTATATTTATAATATAATTCTACATATTGTTTATTATAGTTTAGTAAAAAAAATTCATTAACTATTTAGGAATATGTTTTACAAAAACTAGCCAGAAAATTAAAACCAACTTGAATTGAAAGTTGATAAGCAGTAAATTACAAATATTTAGTAAAATTATGCTATAACAACGAGTAATTAAGAAATAGACATTTAATATTATCTTTTATATAAGTTTTAAATTAATTTTATTGGAAAAAAATATTTTTCAGTATTTTATAATTTTCCAGTAAAAGAGTATGGACGTTATGTTTACTCCTAGCATTTAATTTCTCGTTGAATTTGTCATTGTATCGAATTGGGTTATAATGATCTAGTTTTAAAAGCAACCCAAATTTCATGTTTAGAAATTTCAAAGAAATTGATAAATTTGACAAGAATAAAAGGGCATGATCGTGGAAATGATAGATTGAAATTTTGATTCTAAAGTGACATAAAGAATCTTTGGCCAATGGTGATACCTATGGCTGCCATCTTTTGCATGCTTGCTTTGCTTCTCTCTTGTCTAATATCTGAAAGCAACGCCCAGTATAACATCAAGTACTGTGATAACAGCAAAGGGAACTACACAATCAATAGCACCTATCAAAACAATGGAATCTTTTGCATGTTACATTCTTGAAAATGTAGCCTGGTTTCTAAACACTCTTCAAAAGTTTTCAAAGGAAATTAATAAATTACTTTTTAAATTCTTTTGAGGTGCACAATCATCTATTCTTAAACATACACGTTATAGTAACTCTTATCATTATAAAAGTAGGGGCGATAAATTATACTTAAATCTTATGATATTCAAACTATTTAAAGAGAAAATTGTATATTAATAATCAGATTTTGACTCAAAAAATATGTAAATAAAATAATTAATGTCATTTATTAAAAATAAAATTAGTAAGCGTATACATAATTTATCATCCATGCACCCTTAGATCATTACTTTTTTATATTAATATTAGAGATTATTTATTTTATCTTTTCAAAATAAATTATTCACTTCATATTAATCAACTTATTATGTATCATCACTTTCATTGACAGAATAAGAGGTCATTACGTGGATTTTTATTCGATGACACATTATCTGTGTCAAACCAAACCTTATCCCTCCAAGACGTTGATCCCGAACTCCTCCGCTACTTCGAGAAGCTCGGCATTCCTTTCAATGAGGAGAAGTGTCTCGCCAACGTCACTGTGACACCGGCAACGTCTCCATGGCCACCACCCACTGCAAGCTTTTTCCATCTATTCTGGGTATAATTTCTTATGCAGAGATTGATCTCACTGTATATGACACCTTGAAAGATATATCTAAGAGATATATTCTTCATGACAGTGGTATGATATTACTCCAACCATATTATCTCTTGAACATAATGATTTTTATTTTACCAGTTTGTATCTTTTTAATTATAAATTAACAGTTCTAAAGTATTGAAACATAAAAAGTTCTATTATTTTTTCTCTGCTCTCTTTCGCCCAAATGGAAATATGGATTGTGGGGGAGGGAGGTATCAGTTTTGTTCTTTTACTCTAGGTTTCTTATTGATCCTTTCTCTGGGCTCTTTGTTGACATATATTTTTTCATGATTCTTAGGCTGCACGCACAACTTATCAACAATACCCATGCTTACAAGGGAATGTTTGATGCATTCCGGAAAACTTTTAGGGATGAAAGCTTTAGAGGTTTCTACAAGGGGCTCATTCCTAATCTCCTCAAAGTTGTGCCAGCTGCAAGCATTACTTATATGGTTTATGAATACATGAGGAAGAATCTAGATGTTGAGTAGACTGTCATAGTTAAACTGGCTAATTTCAAATATTATAAAGTCTGGAATTGTTGATGGTGACGAAGAACAGAGAGTACTAGTCTTGTAGGTACTGTTACAGATATTCATTCTTCTAAGGATATCTTAAAACATGATTTTGTAGTCAGAAAGTTTTTCTCCTTGCTTACCTGAACTAAAATATTGAGAAACTAGGTTTTTCACAAAGAAAGATGGAAACTTGACTGATGCGTAATGACAAAAGGACTTCACAAAACTTATGCTCCATCATCAAAAGTGAGGAAAAAGAGAGCAAAACAGTGAAAATCCAATGAATATACACACCTTTGCACCATCAACAAATCTTTCACAAAATACTGTAAACTAAATCCAAATAGATAAAACCGTAACCGAAATAGTCATTACCTAATAGAAATTGCACAAGAAATTGAAGAAGGAACGAGAGAAAGATTGAATTTCAGAGAAGAAGGGAAGATGAACTTTAGCGGGAAAACTTGAAATGGGAACCAAAAGCTGAAGCGCGACACAAAAAACCCGTAGAAGAACAAAGAGAAAAAAATTCCAGGACTCCGCCGCCAACCACTGAAACCCCCCATGGCTAATCCACTAGCGCAACTATTAATAACCCTCAAGGAAACAGAACAGTGCGAACAAAACCCAAAAAGAAATTCTCCAAACTACAATACCTTAACATTCTCGATCTGAACCCTAACTCCAATATCCCAAGAGGAAAACTTCAAAACGCATTTCAACATAAAAGAAGCACAACAACCATCCCAATTCCTAAAAATTAGATGACGAAGAGTAACCCCTAAAACCCAATCAAAATCAGAAAAGGAAGAGGGGAAGGAAGCTTCCTCCTCACTCCGCGAATCAGAAAAAAGTTTTTATTGAGTTCTTGTATCAATTGGGTTTAATTAATTCGTAGTTCTCTATTTCTCCGATGAAATTCTCCATCACTCCGGCGTGAACTCTCCAATGTGGATCGAAGAATGCATAGTCAGCGAACCAAACCGTGCCAGATTATTAAAAATTTACGGTCATCATGTGATTTTACAATAATAGCCGTCCATTGTTATTTAATGGTAAGTAGTATATTTACTCAATTTTATTAAATTAAGAATTCAATTAATTACTTCTAAAATAAAAAGACCCAATTGGAATCAACACGTAGAAAGAGAGATTTACAAACCTATTAAATCTATCTATTTTTTAAATCAACTAAAATATTTTAAAATTAGAAAAAATAAGATAGAAAAAGAAAGAAGATATAATCGAAGTTGGTTGATTGAGATTAGATTAAAAATGATTGAATTTTAATTTTTGCTTGATTAAACTAAGTATTTAAGTCAATTTCAACCTTTTGCATTAAGATCCATTTGAGCTTATGTAGTTGATATATACATATATATTAAAAGGACTTTGCGAGCAAGGTAAATATAAAAAATAAATCTTTAGGATATAATTGCATCTTTTTGGACCATTTTAAGATTTTAATAGAAAAGGTGAATAGAGAGTATATTAAAAACATTAATCTCAATCAACATCATGTTAAATGAAAGTCTGTTAATATTTAGAAAGATAAATCAATAATTTTCTGTATAAAAAAAACACACAAATAAATAATGCTGTCAAATAATAAATTAATGAATTATCTTGGATACAAATTACTTATAGACACTTCATTAATAGAGAACTGGTTATAACTATTGTTATCTTTACGAGAACTTGATCCTTGATGAAGAATTATTGGGTGATCTGTGTTTCGCATGAAAAGTGTTGGATCTTGCGGAGATGACAATTCAGGTGATTGACCGTTAAGGTATGCAACCACAGTTGCCATTGTCGGTCTAATATTTGGATTTTCTTGAATACATAATAAACCAATATGAATACATTTAAGAACTTCTTCTTGTGAAAAGTTTTCCTTTATGTTTGAGTCCAAAATACTTAATAACCTTTCGTCCTTCCATTGTCTCCAAACCTAATTAAAATGGATATTTGTGAGTGAGTATATATACACACATAAATATATATACATTTGAGTAATTGTATTTAAAAAGTTTTGAATTACCATACTTACATAACCCATGAGGCCTTCCACAATAGTACCCGATTCATCTTGTGATTCGTAAGCATTCACATTCCTTTTTCCGGTAACAATCTCAAGAACCATGACACCGAAACTAAAAACATCTGACTTTTCAGAAAATTGTCCAAGCATAGCATATTCTGGTGACATGTAACCACTATAAAAAAAAATTATAAATTAGCTAACAAACAATGTACAAAAATAAGATAAACAATAAAGTAAAAAAAGTATATAAGAAAAAAAACTTACTATGTTCCAACAATTCTATTAGTATTTTCCCGATCTTGATCCAAATCGACAATTTTAGCCATGCCAAAGTCTGATATTTTGGGATTCATATTCTCGTCTAATAGAATGTTACTAGGTTTAAGATCTCGATGTATAATTTTAAGTCGTGAATAATCATGTAAGTATAAGATTCCTAAAGAAATTCCTTCTATAATTTTGTAACGTTCAAACCAACTTAACTTTTGTGGTTGAGTATTATCTGCAAAAAAGAAAACATTTTGAATGAAGAAAAAAATAATTATATCTATATTAAAAAAACACATAATATTTAAATAATTTTGACTAATTGAAAAGTTTAAGGTAAAAGATATCTAACCAAATAAAAGATAATCAAGACTTCCTTTCGGCATATATTCATAAATCAAAATCTTTTCCTGCTCTTCCAAGCAAAATCCTATAAATGTCACAAGATTTTTGTGTTGTAACTTGGCTATTAATAAAACTTCATTTTTGAACTCTATTGAACCTTGCTTGGAACATCTTGAAAGCCTTTTGATAGCTACTTGTCGTCCATCAGACAGAATACCCTTAAAAAATTGTATAAAGCATCATTTTATTTGTATGAAAACATGATACAGGAATAAATTAAAAAAAAAATTATCACATTTGATTACCTTGTAAACTTCTCCAAATCCACCTTTGCCAATCTTATTTTCATGGGAAAAATTATTCGTTGCTGCTTTGACTATATTCAAATCAAATTGCAAGCCCTTTAAAGTGACACTTTCATGACCAACTATATATACCAAAATATTGTTAAATTAGTTCTTCAGAACTCACATGTAAATAGTTATAGATGGAATTTTTGTTATAATCATAATCACAATACTTACAAATTTTTCCGAGAAGAGTGTTATAGGTACTTTTTCTTGCCTTTCTCCGTCTTAAATAGCAGCAAAGTGAAAGGAGTACCACCGAGAGAGCCCCAAAGACAAGAATTAAGATAATTGTTCTTGACCTACCTTTATTATTTCCAACAAATTAACACGCCTCATTAATTCAGACATCTTATAACTGTTAACGATTCATAATAACAATAATAACGGCATCAATAATATTGTTTCCTGTTCCGGTGTTTTTAATAGAATCAAATAATTAAAACAGTTAATGTATTAAAAATCAAACCATAATTAATGACTAATTATATTAAAAAGCAAATAATCGTGATTTTTCTGTTGGAAAGAATAGGAAATATATATTGTTCAGTTTCATTTTATTAATGATTTATTGTTAATCAATTTATAATGATGAGAGTTGAATTGTTTTTAGAATTTTGAAAAAGAAAATATCTTATAGTAGACTTGATATTATTTCTGGTAGCAGGGGAGTATATGAATTAGGTGATTATTTATGCAAATATTGATTGAATCAGAAGATTACCTGTAGCAGGAGTTTTGGCTTGAATTTCGTGATCAGTGGTGTTAGCAGGGGACAATCCAAACATCATATAGCAGCTAGGATAAAATACTTTCCCCACTGGACTCTCCAAACAACACCATGGAATTTCGTTCTTGAAAATTCTGTCTAGACAGACTTGGCATGAGAAACCATCTATATTTGGCGTGCACCGAGCAAGAGTATAGAGGCTTTGGTGATCATTAAGTTTTGCTTCCTTTGTTCCATAATTCTTAAAAGGTCCCCCAGTATCGATCTGTGCTTCATATAAAGCCTTGGCCAAAGTCCAAGTGAAGAATCTTTGCTGCAGATTGGGGGTGGAAGTATTTTCTACATTGAAGCGGTGATAGGTAGGACTCGTTTCCAGTGTGGAGGGAAATGGGTGATCGGAATAGCGAAGAAAGCAGTTATTGTACCAGATAACTGCCTCTTTGGAAGAGCGGCACTCGGAGGCTATTAGTTTGGTTGCATCTAAGACACACAGTCGACATAGATCAGGAGAAAGGTCCCCCCGACACATGAAGAGGCCACTCACTGTGTCCACAGTGGTGTTGTAGAAACGGGTTTTGGTGGTGGAGTTGGAAGACAAGTAACTGAAGAGTGTTTCCAGATTCGACAGAAAAGCACTGTCGGCGGTGATCATGGCTTTGTTGCTGGAACTGGAACAGTTGTGGGAAAGATAAAGAGGATTCTGGGAATCTGTGTTGGAAGAATCAGGAAGCAGAACAGGTTGAGGAGGTGCGGGAGCAGTGCTTGGGCGATAAAAAGGGTAGACTTCGCACCTCAAGCTACAGCTTGACAAACGAAACCTAGGTAGGCAGCTGTTGTCTTGAGCAGCCGGCATCAGATAATTTAGACATTTTCTGCAGTCATGGGGTGAAAGATCAGGTGTGCATTCAGCTTGACAGTAAAGGGTTTGAAACCCTGACATCCTTGCTTCCCTTGTGGCATACTTCTTCACACCAATAGGAGATTCGGCTGCCTCATCTACTGCTTGCTTACATGTTTTGAATAAAAAACTGTTCAAGTCTTTCTGCGTGGGCTCACTTTTAGGGTCGCAAATGTTGCCAGAGCCAAAGTATGGATACAGATCAATCTTGGAGAAGAAATATCGGTTAGAAAAGCGAAACATACAGTTGCGGTACCCAATCACTGCATCTGTGGTCAAGGAACAATTTGGATATGCATCTGGGTCTGAAAATATTGCATTGGTTGCGTTTGCAACGCACTCGCTGCAAAGCTCGGGGGGGACGTCACCCGAGCAGAAGAACATTCCATACACAGTGTTGGAGTGGGTTGTACCCGTGACTGTTGTGTTGTAGAATTGCTTGTTGGCGGTGGCGTTGGAAGATAAATATGATAGAAGGATCTTCACGTTCGATTGGAAAGCGCTGTTTGGAGTGGTTAGGCTTTCTGAACAATTTTCGCCCGAAAAATCATTTCCCCACTGTGCTTGAGTGAGTACGAAATTGATGATGAAGCTTAGAAGTGTAAAGATGTGAACAAGGTTAAAGGAAGCCATGTAATCTACCATGCAGTAGTGTGTTGTATTGTTCTGTACTTAAACTAGAACATCTTCATTACCCAGCTAGACGACACAAGTCAACGAACCAGTGAGTCAAAAAACAAACATATGTCTTCTATCTTCCTGGAGGGTTGAGGTGTAGTCCTCCCCAATATTTAATTTTTCTGCTCACCTTGGATGCTCCTTGAATCTGCCTATGTATAGCTGGCTAGCATTACACAATGAAAACAATTCTTCATGCTATTTTATGTTTATGGGGAAAACAAAAGTTAGGAATAAATAAAATAATCACCTGCATCACTCAACATATATTAATCTATACACGCCGATCATTCAATCTTCAGTCACGTATAATATTGTAAAATATCTATTTCTGAACATTATTAAAATTAATATTTTTCTAAGAGATATTTTAGGTCATCAATCTGATCCACTTTTTCATTACAAAAGATTAAATTCAGTCTTTCTCATTATTTTTTCTTAGTTTTATTTTTTTCTTTCTCTTCTTAGTTTTTTATTTTTCTCTCTTCCTCTTCAAAGTTTCTTGTTAGATCTAAGATCTTCAGATATGTTTCTGAGAAGTTTTTATTGTATCCTAAGAGACTTGCATAATACACCGCGAATAAATCTTTAAAGACAGTGATTTACACGTCTCAGAAAATTACAGTTTAAAATTTTGTAAGCATATTTCCAACTATTACTCTGCTAGAAATCACTGGAAATACATTGCAGGTTGGCCTGCTAAAAATGGCAAAAGAAAGAACGGAAAACAACTTAAAAAATGATTAAATATTATCGGTGTTAGACAACATATAGGGTAAATCACAATCATCAACCATATATATTGAGAATGAAAATCTTGCCAATGGTAATGAAAGTGCTGGGGTTAGAAGAGAATAAACTCAACTCCAACATGGTGTTGATATACATAATATAAATTTGGATGGTATGCAGTTATTGTAATAAAATTTAAAAACGGTAGACTTAAATATAGATCAAGGTTTTGATCACTAAAGAATTGATAAGGTTGAACAAAAATTTGAACAATTTCAAAATCTTTTAAGTAAATATTGCTTCTATTTTAGTTACAAATGGTGTTTTTTTTTTTTAAATTAGATTACTATAATTTAACTTATAGTTGTACATCATTTCCTTTATTTTTTTTTTCCTTCTATAATGTAATGTACTCATCTTTTCTTGATTATCGTTTTTCTAATTTTATTATTTGTGATTAATAATATGCAATGATTATTTTCTTTTATGTTCAATTACTTTTATACAGTTCACCGTTATTGTTATATGAATTTAAGTCCATTATTTAAAGTAATACAATAATATGAATTCAATAAAAATAAATTAAATTAAATTTTCCTACTTTGCATAAACGCTTCTTTTAATTTGTTTCTCACTCGTAAATTGGAAATTATTTTATAATTAAATATGTGGCCGGTAGCTAAACAAACTTTTCAAACAGAGATAGAGGATACTTAATATGTACCCATGTTTTTTAATTTTTATTAGGAAGACACTCATTTTATAAATTATCAAATTTTGTATTCAATTGCATTAATAAAATTTTCATTCACTAATCCAAAAGAAATGGCTAGTATCTAACGTGGATGAAAAATACTCGTAGACATGCCATTAATAGATTCCGAGCTGCCAGAAGCTTCATTGGGTTTGGATTGTCTTTGTATCTCTGAATCCATTCTGCATCTGTGGAAGGAAAATGTGGGTTCCAGTGGAGATGGCAATTCAAGTGAGTGATTGTTAAGATATGAAATAATCGTTGGCATTGTAGGTCTCTCGTTTGGATTTTCTTGAACACATAATAGACTAATGTGAATGCATTTAAGAACTTCCATTGCTGAATAACTTTCTTTAATGTATGAGTCCAAGATGCTTAATGGTTCATGATCATTCCAATGTTTCCAAACCTGCACAATAGTTTATCATGAGTAATATTAATACTAAAACATTTCATTAAATAAAATTAAATTTATGTTATATATAAGTGTAGATTATGCCACTCACATAACCAATTATGCCTTCTCCAACATCGAATGATTCATAAAACTTTATATTCTTTTTTCCGGTGATAATCTCAAGAATCATAATACCAAAACTAAAAATATCTGACTTATCAGAAAATTGTCCAAACATAGCATATTCTGGTGAAATATAACCACTGCAAGAACAAAAAATATGTTTATAGTAGCAAAAATATAACCTGCACATAATATATGTAAGACACAAATTTAAAAGTAAGTATATAAGTAAGAAAAACATACTATGTTCCAGCTATTTTACGTGTATTCCCACCATCTTGATCCATTTCAACGATTTTAGCCATGCCAAAATCTGAAATTTTTGGATTCATATTTTCATCCAATAGAATATTACTAGGTTTAAGATCACGATGTATAACTTTACGTCGAGAATATTCATGTAAATAAAGAATTCCTGAAGCAGTCCCTTGTATAATATTATAACGTTTAGGCCAATCTAATTTTGTCTCTTGAGTACCTACAAAAATAATTTGAATAATCGTAAAATGGAATTAAAACATAGCACTCTCTTGAAGTAATTTATGATATACTGTATTAAAAACATGCATAATGTTTAAAACACTTGAACAATATAATATATAAAGTAACAAATAATTTTAAAGAGTTTGAAGGTAGAAATATCTAACCAAATAAAAGGTAATCAAGACTTCCATTTGACAAGTATTCATATATAAGAATTTTTTCTTCTCCTTCTAAACAAAATCCAATAAGTGACACAAGATTTCTGTGTTGAAGGTTGGCTATTAGCAGAACTTCATTCTTAAACTCGACTGAACCTTGTTTAGATCTTGTTGAAAGTCTTTTTACAGCTATATGACGTCCATCAGGAAGAATACCCTAAAAAATTATATAAATTAGTATTTATTTTTATTAAAAGACATCATAAAAATAAGGATTAAAAATATGTTTTTAATCATTAAGTTTGATACAAAATTGAAATTCGTTCTTATCTCAAACTTTAATATGATTTGGTCTCCAAACTTTAAAATGAAATAAATATGACTCTCTTAACCCAATTACATTACATTTTTTTATGTGTCAAATGATAATTAAGACTGATATTTAACTTGTTTATACTATTTAAAATGTTCCTACTTAAACACTACTTTGAAACATCATTTTATATATAAAGAAATTTAATTTAGTTAGTTTAATATGTATTATTTTTTAAGTTTGAAAATCAAATGCTATCAAAATTTGAAGCAAAAGACAAATTTTAATCAAAGTTTAATGATTAAAAACAAATTTAATCTAAAAGTAAATAATTTTTTTTGTACCTTATAAACTTCTCCAAATCCACCTTTGCCAATCTTCTGCGCGAGCGAAAAATGATTTGTTGCTGCTTTAATTGTAGTAAAATCGAATTGCAATCCCTCTAAAGTGATACTTTCCTGACCAACTAATAAAAAATGCGTTTAATTTGGTGAACTAAAATTGAAATCTCCTAAAATCTTGCCAACGAAGAATGATGGACTGAAACTTCATTTAACTATATATGATCAGAATACTTACAATTTTCTTTGAGAAGAGTGTTGTAATTAATTTTCCTTGTATTTCTCCTTAGCAAATAGTAGCAGAAGGAAAGGAGTATGGCAGAGACGCCTATGGAGACGACAATTAAGATAATTGTTTTCGACCCATTATCATTTTCTGCATAAGAAACTAACTCCCAGATCAATGAGCAGTCGATTAGAATTGCTAGAATAAATTATATTATGAAGTTTCCCGAATTTCGTGAAGAATCTAGGTTTTTAAAAAATTTATAGAATTTTCTCCTTGCTTTTAAAAGACATTTAACCTTTATAAAAGTGAAACAAATAAAATATATATAAATATAGTTCAAGAAAAGATTAGGACATGTCAATAGTTTACTTTAATTATTAATACAGAAAGAACCTAGAAGGGGTCGAATTTCTTTATACCGCTTTCCAAGGTTTCTTTTTTATAACTATTGCATTACAAGTTATATATAAAAACATTCAAAATATTTAATTTTTCAAACTTCTTTATGTTATACATTATCCATGTTGATCAAAGTTTTATAATTAATTTCCATAATTCCTTTGTATTATATTTTACTGAACCGAAACCTATGTAATCAATGTTATTTACACGTTAATTTTCAAAAAGAGTTATAGGAGGATATTGGATTAACAAAAATGGATTATAGTATTCCTAGTATAGGTTTTGTTGAAATGCAAAACTTAAATAATGGGTAGATATTTTAGGGCTAATTTGTTGAAAACTGGTTAGGATAGAAACAGAAATGACTAAAATGCACTTTTTCATACAGTAATCAATCAGATTAGCGCATGCTCTCTTAGACTACCAAATCAAAATAACCTTATAAGATAGGATTATTAGAAGTAGATTAAACATGTTATATATGCATTCAAATATTGCAGGAATGAGAACATACCTTTGGCAGGAGAAGAACTAACTTGAGAAGTTTCACTGTTAAATGGGGACAAGCCAAACATAACATAGCAGCTTGGATACAGTACTTTTCCCTCTGGACTTGCTAAACAACACCATGGCATTTCGTTTCTAATAATGCTATCTAGGCAGGTGTTGCAATCTGAAGAAGATAGATCTGGCCTACATTGAGCAAGAGTATAGAGGGTTTTTTTATCATTCAGTTTTCCTGATTTAATTCCACAATTTTTAGTGTTAGTGTGCTCCGCCGCAATATCCGATTGCAGTTGAGATAAAGAATTGGCCAAAGTCCATGCGAAGAAGCTTTGCTGCGGGTTGGGTTTGAAAGTATTGACGATATTGAAGTGGCGATAAGTAGGGGTTGTGTCCAGTGTGGGGAGAAAGGGGTGATCGGAATATTGAAGCAGACAGTGATTGTACCAAATGACAGCTTCTTTGGAGGAGGGGCATTCTGAGGATATTCTTTGGGTTGCATTTTTTATACATAACTCACAGAGGGTAGGGGAAAGGTCACCGAAGCACATGAAGAAGCCACTGACCGTTTCCACAGTGTCATTGAAGAAACCGGAGTTGGAGGTGGACTTGGAAGACAAAGAAGTGAAGAGGGTCTTGAGATTTGACCGGAAAGTTCTATCAGTGGTGATATTGGTTTCGTTCCTGGAACACTTGTGGGAAAGGTAAGCAGGACCTTGTGAATCTGTGTTGGAAGAATGTGTGACTTCAACGAGTCCCGAAGGTGGGGGAGAGGTACTGGGGCGATAGAAAGGATACACATCGCACCTCATGTTACAGCTGGGATTACCATCCCACATGGGTAAATCCGATGAACACATCCGTTGAGCTTCCGCTACGCTATAATTTAGACATTTTCTGCAATCTTGGGGTGACAGGTCAGGTGTGCACTGAGCTTCACAATAAAGGGTCTGAAATCCAGATACCCTTGCTTCCTTTGTGGCATACTTCTTCTCACCAACAGGAGAATTTGCTGCCTTTTCCACCACTTGGTTAATGGTTTTCGAATACAAACTCATCAAGTTTGTCTTGTTGGACACATCGATAGAGAAGCATGAAAGGGAACCCGAATCTAAGTCAGGGGTGGAAAAAAAAGAAATGTTGGAATACCGAATCATACAGTCTCTGTAGTTAATATATGCATCTGGGGCTAAGGAACACATAAGTTCTTGATCTGGATCTAAGAACACTGCTTTGGTTGCGCTTGCCACACACTGGCTACAAAGCTGAGGTGGGACATCACCCCAGCAGAAGAACATTCCGTAGACAGTACTTTCGGGGTGGTTTCTGGTGGCCACTGTTGTGTTGTAGAATGTGTTGTTATTAGCGGTAGCATTGGAAGACAAATCAGAAAGAATGGCCCTAAGGTTAAATGCGAAGGTGCTGTTTTGAGTGGTTCTGTTGAAATATGCGCAACGGGGGCCCAAGGTACTACGGTCGAACTGTGCTTCAGTGGGTACGAAATTGATGATGAAGCTGAGAAAGGTAAAGATATGGAGAAGGTTGAAGGAAGCCATGAACTTGTTTGTTAATCTAGGATAGCGGTACACTACCACGCAACGGTATGTGTTTTGCAATTTTATTATCTACTTAGGATTTGCAATGGCAATTTCTGTACTTAAACTAGAATATCTTCATCACCCAGCTAGACGACACAAGTCAACGAATCAGTGAGTCAACAAAGAAAAACATATCTTGAATCTTCCTGGAAGGTGTACTTTCGAGCATGAGGGTCGAGGTGCAGTGCTCCCCCGCATTTAAATTTTCTGTTCACATTCTTGCACCGATGTATAGCTGGATAGCATTACACGGTGAAAACAATTTTTCATGCTATTTAATGGGGAAAGGAAAAGTTAAGAATAAATAAAATGAATCACATGCGTGACTCAACATAGATTAATGTATACACGCTGTCTAACTTAGATCAGTCTATCTTTCAGCCAGATTCTGCCCAATATATTTTTCAGGAAGTGGGAACTTACAAAACTATATTATTTCCTCTCAAAAAGGCCGCAACATGATGTTAATCAAGAGAATAACATAAATTAATGCATAAAGAGTTACAGCAGGGTCAAATGGACCATTATACTACCTATTTACAAAATTCTGAATTCTAATTATCAAGAATAATGTTGTCAAACTCGAATTCTAATTATGATGAATTTTTGAAGAACTCAGCGATGCCCAAATTCAAATTTTGAGATTTATGATGAATATCTGAAGAAGTCAGTGCCAAAATTGAAGTTTTATTGTATCAATTTTCTAAAATTGTCTATTAGAAAATGTAAATGTTTTCATGGATTTGTTACAATTTAATGCCTATGGTTGAATTCTGTTTAGCACAAGCAACAAATAAGACAGCAAAGACTCATAGCATTGTATTATCGAGGAAAGAATTTAGTTAGAGAAATTTCGTTGACAGAATCACTGACATTATCGAATTCTTTATCGGTGGTGATGTTGACTTGTTCTCTGTTATGCTTAAAATATCCTGGTTCATGAGGGGAAGGTAAGTTAATTGAAGGGTTGTTGAGATAAAGCACAACTGTTGCCATTGTAGGCCTATCGTTTGGATCTTCTTGAACACACAACAAACCAATCTGGATACATTTCATCACTTCTTCACCAGAATAAGCTCCTTCTATCTCAGGATCCAACACTTCTAGTGCTGTTTCCTTTCTCCATTTTGTCCAAGCCTACAATCCCCATATCTCAATCAATCAAATCAAATCAAACTCTCAATCCCATATTTTTTCTATTCACTAAATACAAATCGAATAAATTTCCTACTTACATGTCTGCGGATGTCATCAATAACCTCTGGTTCAGACGAGCAACCTTTCCTCTTTCCATTAATAATTTCCAGAACCATAACACCAAAACTAAATACATCAGATTTCACCGAAAATTGTCCATGCATAGCGTATTCTGGGGACATGTAACCACTGTATATAAAACATGACAAAATGTGTTACTCAATAACAATGATGATGTTTGTCAGCTAAAACATAACATATTAAGTGAATGAAATAGAATCCATCTTACTATGTCCCTACAATTCTGCCCGTACTTGCTTCGATCTCATCTCCGGCAACAATTCTAGCCATTCCAAAGTCAGAAATTTTTGGATTCATATTACTATCTAATAAAACATTACTGGGTTTTAGATCACGGTGTATTATTTTTAAACAAGAATCTTCATGTAGATATAAAATTCCTCGTGCGATTCCTTTTATAATATTCAGTCGTTCAGACCACGACAGCAATCTTCGCTTCTTGATATCTAGAAATAAGTCAAATTTTATAGAATGATCAGTGTTGATTTCAGATTAGAATAAACTGTAAAAGTCATCATCCAAATATCTTTTGTTTATAATAGCTTAGAGTATCATACCTAATAAAAAATAATCAAGACTCTTGTTTGGTACATACTCATAAATGAGTATCTTTTCATCGTCTTCCAAGCAAAATCCGAGTAATCTTACTAAATTTCTATGTTGAAGCTTAGCTATAACTTGAACCTCATTTTTAAACTCTACTGCACCCTGAGAGCTTCCAGTAAGTCTCTTCACAGCTATTTCTTGTCCATCTGAAAGAATACCCTGAAAAATATACAGTTAGTATAGAAAATAAGTATACAACTATTATCTTTTAACTTGGAACTAGGTAAATATTTACCCTGTAAACCTCTCCAAATCCGCCTCTGCCTATCATGTTTTCTTTAGCGAATCTATTTGTTGCAGCTTCAATTTTGACTAATTCAAATCGCAAGGACTCCAAAGTGGTACTGTCATTTCCAACTACGGCAAAGAAATTTCAATTCAGTTATTGATCTAAAGAAAGTGCTTCTTGAGGTTATGAAAAAAAAAAGTGTATTTTTTCTACATTACAGCTTTCTTTGAGAATATCGTGTTGATTCTTTGATTCTTTCCTTCGTAGAACACAGCCGCAACCCAAGGATAAAAGCACCAATGAAACAACAATTGGAACAACCGTCACAATTATTGTTAGTGTCTTCTGTTTTCTTTTCCCTGCAAGAATATTAATACCTTACGTCATTTCTACTTTGCAGCAAGCAGTACTATTTATCACGCAACTAAAACAATATATTTCTCATGACTGATATTGCTCTGGAGTGATGAAATTGAAGAAAAGAGCCTGTCTGACAATAAAATGGACAATGAATATATATTTCCAAGTCCCTAGTTATCACACAACTGATGGTTTCTCAAGGTGTTGTAGATATATCCTTGTCACCTGACAGTCATTGGTTGATAGTAACATATGACGAGTGGGAATTGTGTTATAGATCGATAAAATCTTACAATCTGACCCTACTGCTTTGCCAAATTCCCTAACTTATCTCATG
The DNA here is from genome assembly GCA_027742785.1 of Vigna reflexopilosa. Taxonomy (NCBI): domain Eukaryota; kingdom Viridiplantae; phylum Streptophyta; class Magnoliopsida; order Fabales; family Fabaceae; genus Vigna; species Vigna reflexopilosa. The sequence continues at coordinate 40,737,593 of CM050917.1, read as the reverse complement.
TCTAGTGTATGAAAAAGTTACAAAATTGTGATAATGGTAATGATCTTAGACACCCTACGTTCTAAACAAGTCAATATATACCTGTTACATCATATAATTAATTAACACTTCCAGAATTTTCTCTATTTTTCTGGTAATAGATGAGGAAAGATTCTCAGAGATAATCATAGCTATTAGCTACCTAACCTGGTGAGGCAAAAGGAGGAGGATTGAGAAGTGGTGGAGGAGACAGCCAACTACTATGTACTAAAAGGAATGGATATAATTCGTATCTAATACCACAACTGGGAAATATTACTGTTGCACCAGATTTTCCTGTGCAGCAACCGTTTGGATTGTTTGCTATGGCCTCGCTAAGACACCATCTGCACTTGTCTTTGGACAGGTATGGTAGGCACCAAACATAGACATAAGACTTTTGGTTATCTGTGATATTCACAGACTTATCAGCGCATTTATCAGAAGCACTTGCTGCCTCATTTCTCAAATCGTTCAGCATATCCCACACAATAGCGTTGAAGCGCTCAACCGAACCCTTATAGTCGTGATCATTCATAAAGGAGAGTTTAGGACTTTCCTCCACAGCGGAGAAGAAAGAACGATCAGAGTAGCGCACATAGCACGCTTCGTACCATATAATAGCCTCTTTTGCAATGGTGCAAAGTGATGATAGAAGTTTGGCAGCTTCTGTCACGCATTGTTGGCAGAGTTTAGGGAAGCCTCTATTACAAAGGAAGCTACCATAGGCAGTGTTTGGTGTGTGTCCACTAGAAACTGTGGTGTTGTAGAATCTTTCATGGTTAGTGGCATTGGAGGAGAGCCAATCTAGGAGTGTTTTGACGTTAGAACGGTAAGCCACGCTATAGGAAGCAGAAGTGGTGTTCCTTGTGCAGTTATAAAAAGCTTTGGGATTTTCATGGGTAGCACCTTGGATGATATTATAAGGAGAGCAATGAAGAAAGAGGGAAAAGAAAGATAGATGCAAAATGAACAAGTAAAATGAAGTCATGTCTTTTGGCAAGGGAAACAAGTAACTCAGATAATATAAGCAAGAGAGGCAGATGCATCTGCTTTCTTTATAAGCTTTCAAAGTTAAAAGGTCAGAAGGGTATAATTATATATTTATAAATAGGATAATGATCCTTTCAAAATATTTTTTTTACAACGTTTTAACATCATTTAGTTGTTATCATGTAATTAATCTAAAATTATTTTACAAAACATAAACTAATAAACTAATCACACACAATGTTAAAATATTGTTACCAAAGTATCATTATGGTTATAAATACAGGGAGTATGATTGCGGCAAGCGCACTTGTAGTTATATATTGATCTCCACCTTCAAAGACCCTCGTGACAAATATCACAGCAATTATGAAAATTCGACCCACTTACTTCCTGCAAAGCAATCATAGTAGAATAAAGTGATGTTTCCTATTATTAGTAATCGTGTGGTAACAAATGACCATTCAATAACAAACACTAGATTAGACAGGGAACGAAAAAAACAAGTAAATAGGGAAAATAATTTATCTCCAAAATTGCAACAATACGTATGAACAACAATAATAATAAAAAAAAACAACAGTATTAATCATAAAAAAGAAGATATTAATATATATACTATTAATCATAAAAAGAAGATATTAATATACTTTTAACTTGATAAAATTTTCTCAAAGTGAGTAGTAAAATTACAAACATAACTCAGTTAATCATGTTACACTAAAATTAAATGAACGCAAAAGTTAAGTAAAAACACAAACAGATACCTGTAATTCGTCAATATATATATTTAAAAAATGTTTTCATATTTAAAAAATGAAAATAAAATAATAATGTGAAACTAATTTCTCTAACTTCATATCTTCAATTAACAATTTCAACCGTAAAATGAAGAACTGCAGACCTATCATCAAAATTCAAATCAATCCAACTGTGCACAAAACATAAATTAGTTCTATCAATATATCAGCAAGTTTTTCTCTTCTTTTTCTCTTTTAAAAACTAAGAAAATCTCTCTTTACCTAATTGACTACACTCCACTTTAGTTAAGTTAAACAAAAATGAAATTGCTTAGTTTAAACCTTTTTATACATTAAAAAGACATTTTATGAATAAGACTGATTTTGAAGATTATTCCGATTGATCAAAATATTAATAGAATAAATTTATATAAGCATAAAAATAGCATATGTTTCAGAAGACGTAAACACTCAAAATATTCTAATTTATGATATTCATTCATTTCAGGCAAATCCATTTCAGAATGAATGATTTCTAGATAACGTTATTTTGATATATATGGGCACATATGCATGCATTTGGTTCTCCAAAAACAATGTATCTATACTTTGTTGAGCTCCACTTCAACAAGCAAATATATTCAGTTCATTTCCCACCGCTGTTGTGACATCAAATTGGGTTTTATTTAGGTTTGTCGTGACATTAAGGTTGGTGTTGCATCTTCTTTGGTGTGGACCCAATACATACACTCCATTCATGGTCCTCCCTTTTTCTCATAATTGTGTTCATTTTGCGATCATGCTTTTCTGACCCTACCAATATTCTTTCAAAAATCTGAAAATATGCACAACCAATCAGCTTCGTTTTTAATGAAAGATTTGTTGTGTCAGTGCCATATTCATTCCTATGCTAATGGAATTGAATGTTCCGTCAACAGATATTGATGCCATCATTCGTCTTGTCCCAATCCTACTTAGACATAATCATGGTGTCCATTACACATACAATATACTCATATATTACCAACGTGGCTCCATTCGATCTCTTCTTCTACGCGATAAGATCCTTCCATAAGCGAATATAAATAGTACTTCAACTAATCATGTTATATAAGTATAGTATTAAAAATTCATTACGCTAATATTTATTTATACTGAAAAACAGTAAAAAACTAAACTTAAAAATGATAATTTCTTTAACCATGGGAGTAGAGTGAATGAAGTGTTTTGAAATTGGGAGCCAAGTGATGATGTTTGTGCAGTTGGAGTGAGTGTTGTGTTGTGTTGTGTAGCTTTATTGCCCATGATTTGGATGGAAGATATATGAATGAATGAATGAATGAATGGTCGGGAGAAGACAAAATTTTAATAACCTTCTTTTTATTTAATTAAATCAATAAAAATAATAAATGCTAAGTCTATTTTTTTAAAATCAATAGTATTTACAATTTTATAATTTCTAATTTTTAAGTATAAGTTTATAAGAAATAACAGATATACATAACTAAAACAATAAAAATTAAAATTCAAGTACTTAAAGTTGTCAAACAGAACTAAAAACTAAGAATTGATGAAAAATCTTTGAATAATAAATCTATTCAATACTTATAAAAGTGAATCAATGGACACATCATAAGCTATGAACATATTTTGACACAAATTCACATGATATGGACTATGAAAACCAACTGAACCGTCTCGTCATTGATCCGTAGAGACCTAAGGAAGACATCCTAAACAAATCAACAAATTAAAATACTCAATTTATTCCACATTTTTTTCTTGCAAGTTTGTGACATTGCCTTACTATTTTGGTAAATTCTAGAAATTACTACGTAATAACAATATTTTCTTAAACACATGTGTAATATAAGCACCTTAATAAGTATTTCTTAGAATAATGTTATAAAAAATATTTGTTATACTTCAACTCATTTTCTCGTTTCATTAAGTTTTGGTTTCTCGATTTTTAAGTTTTTTATGTTAGAAATCTTACATCGACTAAAAATAAAATCAAATTATAATGTATAAGTGAAATGTAAACTTCATTTTACAAGTTGATTTTATGAAATTGAATTAAACTTCAAATATATTATTCTTTTATTAGCTAAAAATAAAAACCTAATGTAGGCCATAAAACCCTAGAATATTTAGGTGGTTCACAATGTCAATGCTCCATTTCTCTGTTTTGTTATTGTGGTCTTCATCTAGACACAACTAATATGAATGCATCTACTGTTAACAATTGTCCACTAATCAAATCCATGTCGTTATCATCTCCATACATAAATCATCTTTGCATACGAGATAAGAATTTTCACAGTGAATTAGAAGATTCACATAATTTCTCCTTCTTATATATATGATACAAAAGGAGAAACTTTTCTTCGTCCACTGATTCTCTCTTGACCACGATTCCAACACATAACATTCATTGTACATAAAACAGGCCATGCATTGCATATTCTTGAAAAATATATCCACTGTTTTTTCGACTTTATCCATATTAAAATTTAAACAAAAACCAAGTATGATGGGGATAATATTTTTCTAAATTGAAGAGTAATTAAGTATCGGCAAACTATTCAGAGGGCAATTTGACTTCAAAGCACAGATTTAGGAGGATAAAACATACTAAGTTTCAACAATTATTTGTATCTTCTTTACAAATTTATCAATAATTAGGTAGTAGGAAACTATTTGAAAAGAAATTAAGAAATTGTAAAGAATAATAATAAAGTCACATATATTTACATTCATTTTATACATTAAAAATATAAAATAATCATAAAAATATAAATTTTTATACTTTTAAAAGAAAATATTTTAAAATATATTAAGAAAATTTTAGTATATTAACTTTAATGTATTTTGATGACTTAGCCAAAAGATAATATTAAAAATTTAACAGAAAATATGAACTCAGAGTTAGGTTCTTGTTCATATAAATTACTATTATTTCATTGCTTTCCGTTTTATAATTCGGAATTATTAGGTCACATTATTTATTTAAAAAGCAAAAATATTTTTGTACGAGACTAAACTCAAAATCAGACTCAATATGTTAGGATTTGAGTGGATATAACTCTATATAGAATCGTGATATTTCAATGCTATATTCTTTTTAACAAATAAAACTCTACTATTGTTATAAAATCAAACATAAATATTATTTCTTTTTTCTACAAAAAAAATATTTTTAAATTTAACTTAATTCTCTGACATGTAAGATTAGGATCTGCAGTTACATATGATTCATGATCTTGACATCACCATTAAGTGAATATATGAACTTTCAACAAGTTTGGAATTTTATGTTTAAACAAAAAACACAAATTTAAAAATATGTACACTTATTTGTTATTTATGTCAAAGCAAGTATAAATTATTTCTAACTATATCTTAATTTTGTTTTCAATACCATTGATAACATGTGAACTAATATTAGTTTTTAAAACCGAAATACTCAAGGCCTAATCCTGGAGGTAATGAGAAAAAGTAAGATAAGTTATTTTTTCAGCATCTTATCAAGTTCCAACATAAATATAAGAGAATTAAAAAAATTACACAAATACGAAACCACAATGAATGTTTTTAAGAAAATAAAAATTAAGATTAAAAAATAGGGTCGAAAAAGAAATAAGTTAATGAATTAATTGGAGAAAGAAATTAGTGAAAAGAGCATCCTTTGCTTTTCTTGATTATCCTCAAGAGAAATAAACGGGACATCTCTTGTCCTTGAAGTTGGTCAAGAGGGTACCATCGGAACCCACTCCCACGTCACAATTGGCGTGCATCGTGTGGCGCTTGCTCTCCCACGACGAAATCTTGAATCTGATCACAGATGTCAATTCCAGGCGGAACACCACGCTACCGTCAGCCCTGTCGCTCTGAAACTCCGACCAACGGTCACTACTAACGGTCAACGAGGCGCCACTAAGTTCACCGTCCACCTCCGTCGTGTTCTTGGGCTCTTGATAAAACGGAAAGAGTAACGGCGTGTAGCCGATTTTCTGGTCCCGGTAAAAAACCGCTCCGTCCATGGACTCATAGTTAACCCCGATGTTTTGGTTGGCGTTTCGCGCTGTTACGTTGAAGGTTATGACGGCGTTTTCGAACCCGGAATTTTGGGTCAGACCGGGCATGTTGAACTGGTGGATGTGAAACCTGGGCCTGTGGGGTCGGAGACTGAGCCAGAGGATGAAGGTGATGAGGCCCACAATGAAGAGGAGGCCCAAGAAGGTGGCGCAGATCATCTTGGAGACCCGCGTTGTGAGGCTTTCGTGGACTCGATGGACGTAGTAGCGAACCGAGTGGTGCCGGTTCAGTTTCATGGGTTTCGGGTTCGGACCATGGACGTGGTGAACGGGTATGTGGTCGTTGTTGCGCATTTTGGTTTGCACAACGTTGGAGATGGTTGATGAATGAATGAATGGGATGATGCCTTTGATAAATGAAGTACATTGGAGTTTGTGGTTTTGTAGTAAAGAGGGAAGAAGAAAGAAAGAAACGGATTTTGAGTTTGGTACAAGGAGGAAGTAAAGAATAAGAACTTTGTCCCTTCCTTTGCATGTCCTCGTAAGTAAGAAAAGAAAACAATTTTTATGTGTGCCTTTGTTCTAGCTTTTGCCTTTTGCACCACGTTTTGGGGAATTGCAGACGCTTACTTCAAAGGACTGAGAACAGCTACTTCATTAGGACCATGATAAACTCGCTTTCTTTATTACTTTTTACGGATGAGTGTTTATTTGAAGAAGGTTAAGTTTCTATTTTCAATCATTTTGTTTATCATAAGGTTATTCTTTTAATTATTTAATATGATTCAAATTTTAATAATTAAATTCCTAACGGTAAACTATACACGTTATTGGTTGGTCTTATTTGAATGATTTATTTAATATTTACATAATATAAATTGAAATTAATTTAAATAATTAACTTTTACAGTGATATGGTGGTCTCGACTTCTTTTCCAAAGTAAATACACGTTTCTCTTTCACCATTTCTCTTATTTCTTCTACTTCAATCACCTTCATCAACACACGTAACTCATCATTCAATATAAAAAAAAAGGATAAAATTCAAGAATGGTGGATAATTATTCGGATAGGATAAGGTATAAAGGTTTCGTATGATGTTGTCGTAGGTATATACGAATTTTAGGCAAGGAGATAAAGGGATGGGGATCCTTCTGTACTAATATGAATACATTATACGCTATTAAATAAAAAAATGCATTATATGTTGGGGTTTCCATGTGCCTGTCCAATTTTATATTTATGTCATTGCCCAACTCCCAAGTAACCAATTAGGCACGAATTAAGCCTCAGATAAAAATACTTATACGAAGTATAAATCGATTTAGCTACAAAATACGTTATGGATAAGGTTCAATTACTTCTCTATGGGAAAGTTCGTATAAATTTGGTATAATAAAATCGTGTAGCAGAAAAAGGAATTATGGTAAAAAATTTAACGTAGCCTAAACAAATAAAATACAAATACCTTACAATTCAGGATGTATAAATACCCAACTTAACTAACTCATATACACCATTTACGTAGACATCACAGTAACTAGATTTGCAGCGAATTTATTCTGATATATTTTATTGAAGTTGAACAAAGTTTCCACTTAACGTTCAACTTGGTATCTACGTAACATATTTAGCAATGCTTCTTTCTGCAGGCATTCTCTAAAGTGTTGCCTACCTAGTATGGTGCTTGTTTAATAGTTTAGACTCCACGTGTCACTCATTCAAGTGCTGCAAAAAGGATTAATCTTCTATGGTTTAACTTACTAAAGCGTTTTATGAATAGACAAATGCTATAACGAGGGTCTATTTTTCCGTGCCTATGTTATATACTTTCTCTTTTCTATAACATTTTTTATTATACAATTCTATCTTTAATTTTCTTATAATAAAACTACAATTTAATTATTCAATGCAATTATTTTTCATGTTATTTAAAATTTTATTTTATATTAATTCTAAATTAAATCTGTATATTTATTTAACACCTATATGTTTGAAAGATTTTAAATCTTCACGGAAGAAAATCACCAGGGCAAAGTCTCTTTGGTAGTTGACCTAAACAAGTTGGTGGAAATAAAATAGATAAGAAAAAAATACGAGTTAAAGAAGTATTTGATTGTATGAAATAAAAAAGCGAAAAATTATATAGATAAATAAATGAGAAATAGTATTCTTCTAACTAAAAGCGAAAAATTTTATTCTTTTTACATTTTAAACAATCTACATTAACTTCGTCGTTACATTACAGCCAAACAAGCCATTATATTCTAATCTGGAAATATGCATAAAAGGAATGGCAGGCCCATGGGCTGATGCTATTGGTATTAGACTTAGCCCAATCTGTAAACGAAGAAGTAAGGAACAGGCTCATATATATCATGGGCCATACATGCATTTCAACGAGAATAGAAAGCAGTCGAAGAGAGGATCGTGGAAGGAACGTGATAATGAGTGGATAGAAAAGTTACCGTTTGGGAGTTGGAGTAAGGAGAAAAGGTGGGAGAGATTTGGTGGCAGTATCATTGAAACCAAAGAAGAAAAAGAAAAGCAAAAGTGAAGAAACTTGTGGAAGAAGGCATAAAAGAAGTGAATCCAAGAAATCCATGCAATCAAATGCTTATACAGTTTATGTTAGGTAATGAGATTGATGATGAAGACATTGAAAGAAGGAATCATATGTTGCGTAAAGAGTTGGGTGTTTCAACAAGTGTAACTTGGTCAGATATGATGCAATTAAGTTAAATGAGGAGGAACTATAGGTATATAGAGTTGTAATTGCATGCATAAATATTAGGGATTTTCCGCAGCCCAAAATGCATTGTGCTGCATTTATTTCTATGGAAACATTTTAAAGTTTTGATACGGACAACGACACACTTTTTTTTATGTAAAGTAGATGTTTTTAAGGAAAAGTGTTTAAAGTAGTTAAAACCGTGAAATAAGTTATACTTTATTTTTAGAATTCTTATGAACATTAAAAATGAATCAAACATAGCTAGTTTGGAAACAAACTTAAATAACTTATATTCTGAAAAATCTTTTTTTTTTCATCTTGGAATTGAAGCTTCATTGTGTATGGCTCCAAAAATCAACAGCTTTGCGCGATTGACTCCAAGTCTGGACCACCAATGCAGTTGTATACTACACGCATTTAGCTCATGTCTAAATATAGGAGCATTCAGACGCACCATTCATAAATTATCATAAGTGGATGTGCGCACTGTAATCTTTAAATATGAAATATAACCGTATAATTTAGCTTGGCATGAACTATTTTGTTTGTCTCTTATTCGTTACTGTATTACATGTGATCGAACACATATATTTTATTTGTATCTAGATGTACTCGATTTTTAAGATATAAAAACATATAATAACGGTCTAATTGATTACATATTGGTTAAAGTAATCTTTTTAACAAATGTTGACTACATTCATCATATTAATATTAAGATTAAAACATCATTAACATAATTGATTAATTAAAGACTAATTATGATAATTAGTCAAATGGATAAGGTCCATCTAAATAAAAAGCTCATAAAATATAGTATAAATAGCATAATATAAGAGATAAATAGAAGACATGTTCAATATTACAACATTTACTGTTATCTTATGTACTTAGTTAATTTGAGCATCAGAATGTTTTCTACAAAAACACTCCTCTCAGTTTTGAAGAGACATAGACATGAACATCTTGACTTGAACGCATGAAGCAGGAAGTCTACTCGTCGCTCAACGCCTGCTACCACCTCCCCCTGGTCCTCCCTCTCGGTTTAAGGTTACCATCAAGTCTTGGAACATATTTCAGTTCGAAGAGTAACGAGTCTTTTCTAGGAGGAGTTGGAAGGGTCTTCACATGGTATTTTCAACATTGTAAGAACAATTGGAGCTCACTTTGGAGCCAAGATATAATCACTGGAGAAAAAGTTATATGGTGTCTACAAGAAGTAAGATGGCAAATACAAGAGAAGCGGGAAATCCTCTAGTGAGATATCCATGTTAATGGCAATGCAAAAGGGCTTTGTTGACATCTCAGCCTTGAGTTCTATCCTTGATACCTCAGTCTTGAAGTTCTCATCCTTGCCATCTCATGCCTTGAGTTCTCATCCTTTCCATCTCAACTTTCAAGTTCTCATCCTTAATATCTCATCCTTGCCATCTTAGTGTACCACATGTGTCCGAGTACATCTTGACCACCTATGCCTAGATGTACTCGACCTTTATAGTATAAGGACAACCCATTATAGCTTAGCCGACTACATATCAACCAAGGCAAGCTTTATAGAAAATGTTAACTACATTGGCCATATTAACATCAAGACTAAAGCATCATTAGTAAAATTGGTTAATTAAAGATTAATCATGGTATTTAGCCATGTGGACCAAGTTCATCCAAATAAAAAAAAACCATAAAATATAGTATAAAGAGCACAGTACATAAGGTAAATAGATAATATATTCATTATTACAACATTTATTGTTATCCGATGCATTTGGTTAACTTAAGAGTCACAACAAGAAAACATGGATCTAGAATTTCTCCACTTGAACACTTGAAGTGGAAAACACACCCCCTCTAAGTTTGAGGTTACCATCCAAGTCCAAAAATATTTTGATTTGAAAAATAAAGAATCTTTGTTAGAATGAGTTTGAAAGATCTTCAGATGTATTCAACATTGTAAGAACAATTATTAATGTATAATATGCCATAACCTTGACCCCAGTTATTAACAAGATTTTATTGGCTTCGTCTAAATTATATTATGTCCAAAACACTTTTATTTTAACTTGTTTACTCAATTAAACATCACGAATGAAAATGTAGATGCTATAACACAACCCTCTGCGTGGATGTTCTTTAACTAAATATTAAAGTTTGACTTTGAACTTTAGAATGAAGTCACCGATGAGTTGACGCCGTGAAGGTTAGTGAAGGAGGAGAATGGAAAATGAAATTCCCACTGTCTATGGAAATTGTTCGATTGCAATGGAACATGTAGGATAACCGTTGCATACGAACAAAACCATATTTACTTTGTATTTTCTACACTTCTGTTTGTAAGTGCAATAAACTATACATACAAAACATTAATCTTTTTCAATACATGCTGATTTTCAAGATTTAATGAAAGCAGCCATATTTAGAGACTTTTTGTCCTACATTTTGAACGCAAGATTGATCACGGATAGACAATGAGTGGTTGGCTCAAACTTGTATAGAATGGTGCCAAACAAAGATTTTTTTTTTTGTAATTTGAAATATATGAAAAGGTTTTATATTACTATTCAATAAAGAAAACAGCTTAAGACTTGTTAGCATGTTGAATTGCATGGCTGTAAGCAAATTAATGCTCTATTGTCATTTGTCGAAATCTTATTCACACATTGATTGGACTACGTACAAATATACTGGTTAAAGACAAATCAGTCTCTAGCCTTTTATTTAAAAGACAAACCGATTTCAAACATAATGATATTTTTCTCTCTTTGTAAATGAATTCTTTATTTCTGTATAATTTTACTATACTGTATCGGTTTTAAATAAGTTTGTCAGTTCATTATTAATATTTTGAAAATTATAAACCATTACATTTATTATCAAATAAAGCCATTGGATTTTCATTTATAGGGATTTAATGTTAAAAATATTTTGTGTGAAATTTTATTCATATGTACCATGATGGACGTCGGAAATCAAAAGATGGATTAAACAAGAAAACATGTGTGTTTTTTTGTTGCTAGCGAAGCTTAAGTGCTTGGGACAAACAAATTATATATTGAACTCAAAACATAACTATGCAACTTGGACAACAATTATTAATAATTTCTTTCTTTCTTTCTAGCAAACAACCACGTCCCTTTCCCATACGATGATGATGATATAATATGTATTAAACATTTATGGGTGGGTGATGAACATGGCATTATATTAATTGTGTAAAGTTTAAAAGAATAAATGGTATGATTACCCTTACCTAGCTTTTGTATTTCTGGTTATGGTCTTTTTGTTTCTATAATCAATGACGAGCCATAGTACATGACTTTCCCTGAACAGGACAAAGGAATAGGAGGACTAATGGAAAAGAAGATAGACAAGAATGTGACCACAATTTTAAGGTGGATTTTGAACCGACCATATCGCATGCCGAGAGATAATATGAAATAACAAAGAAAAGTGTATGTGGAGCTCGCGTGAAAAACAAAACTCTATGAAATACAGAACATACACCTAAACAACTCAATTTTTAATGTTCAACCCATTTACTCATGTTTTTCCATTCCCCTCAAACATTTTTCCGTCTTACAGGAAATGACACTCAAATATAGAAATTCTAGTAGAAGCGACTCCATCACATTTTAATATTTTCTTCTTTTAATTTCTTTATTAGATTACTTACTAATATTTCTTATTTCTTATGCTGATAACTTCAAAAACATTTGTTAAAAATAATATTTGTTATTTTTAAAAAAAAAAAAGCTTATTGATCGAGATAAGAAAAAGTGAAACAAAACAAGGGAGATTAAAATATCGATTCTTTTTCTACATATTTTGATGCATAAAATAAAATTTAAAAAAAAAAAGTGGATAGTGTGATTCTTATCTGCAAAATGGGTGGGAAGTTGCCATCCCCGACAGAGGCGGTGAAGTGAGGATGGAACTTGGGAAGTATTATGGAAGCAAATTTATATTATTAAACGAATTTCTATTAAGTTTAGCTTAGGACAGTGTTTAGAAAAAAAAAAACATTAACATAATTAATACTAATGTGCATTTACTCAATCACCACGTAATTTAACTCAACTAACCTCCATATATAGGCTAGTGGAATTAATCTGCACTTTTCAAAATGCACGAGGCATTTATTCGTAATTAATTAATGTGTCCTGTTAAGAACAAAAAAAAAAGTTATATTATTTTTATTCACTTAGTTGCGTTGATATAATATTTTTAAAATAGCTACACTATTCTTTCTTTCCGTCTTTTATTTATCCTTTTCTTTTGTTGTATATTTTATATAGATAAAACGTCTTAATAACAAGTACCAGAATCTCAGCTATTTGTATCTGTAGAATAAAAATATAAATTTTTAAGATTCTAAACTATTAGTTGCTTATAATTATTATACAATCATTTAGTTTAAAAAGAAAACCCACATTGATTATGAATTCCCAACATAGGAACTACACAAAGCATGAGTTATATTAGAGTTATCTTAAGCAAGGTGCAGCGAACAAAGTAAACTAAACAATATAAATAGTTAATGGAGATTAAATAATAAGAATAATAATAATTTATGTCTGTAATAGATGTGATAGAATTATTGCTTACTTGGCACGCAAGTTGCCTTGACAATAGAAAAACTAATGTGGATTTATTATGATAGTGATGAATTTGGAAAGAGTGGTCAGCACTGCAACACATCTTATGATTGACATAGTTTGCGTATTGCTATTTTTTCTTAAAAGTCACGTGTATTCTTATAATAAGAATGAGGCATTTGTACACAAAGTTTATACACTATTTCTATAATTCACAATTTATGCAGATATACATTTGCATTTTAGATCAAAAATTAATATCAGCTTTTAAAATTTTGTTGGTATTCCTTTCGTTGGTTCATCTCTTATTCAAAATTTAAATCACTTTTCAACCACGTTACGTAAGTTCAATTCCAACGCTCTAATCTACTCTCATGTCAATCTGATATATTTTAATTTAATGTTTAATATATTTATATTTGAATTTAAATTTTGTAGTTTAATTTCACGAATATGTTTAAAGTGTATAAAAAAATTAATTGCATTTTGTGTGGTATTTAACAAGTCTGAGTCAACAACATTTCAACTTCAGCAAAATTATATATCTGCAGAAATCAAACTATTAAAAAACTACAAAAGATATGAAAAGACACCAAAATTATAAATTTATATTTTTAAAATTTAAAATTATCTAATTCTAGATAATCAAAATATTATCATCCGACTTTTATTTAAAAAATTTCAACAAAATATTATATTTTATTATAAAATATTTTAATTTTTTTACATAGATAAATTAGTCTCTAAATATTTTCAATTAAAAAAGATATTTAGTATCTTACCATCACTTCCAGATGTAATGATTGTTTGGTTTAAAAAATATTATAAAAAAAAAACATGATTGGTGATGAGAAAGTTGGATAAATTATAGAGATAAGATTGGAAATGGCAAGTGCATAGTACTAGAATTTTGGGAGTTTTGAAAGGTTAATGATTTGTTTGGTTGGGAAAAGATCTACATCTAATCTTCATGATATTTGCTTCTCTTGACCAATGCTATTTTACAGTGTATACCAAATCTACCTATAATGAAAGGCATAATAACCACCCACCTTTTTAAAATTATGTGGCTAGATACATATAACCATAACCGCCAAGTGTTTTCTGTATTAAATTAATATTTTTTAAATTTACCTAAAGTGTTTTACTTCATATAAAAATATCTGAGAAAAATTACTTATAATCTCAACAAAAAAATTGGTTCAATTGTTACAAGGATCCAACACACTAACAGGAAAGGGATTCAAAATATACTTTATGTGTCTTTACTAGAAACAAACATATCTTCAACTTGACAAACATCTAGTAACCTGTTTATACAAATTTAAATAAAAATATTGGCTTTATATTTTATATGGTATATTAAATTCCAAAATTAAATAATTAAATTAATATAAATTTTATTAAATGTTACATAATTAATAATTTTATAAAAAAAATATTAATTTATTATTAAATTTCTAATTTCATATCATCATAATTATTTATTTAAAATTAATAATCTGACATGATTAAAATATTTTTATTTTATTATGCTTTAAAAAAATATTATATTATTTGTTATTTATCATACTAATCTAACTTTTTGAAAATATCATTATTATAAATTAAACTTTCAATTTAATGATAAGTTGAGAAATATTATTCAATTAAATGATATTGAGATTAGATTGTGATTTAGATAATATATTTTCATAATTCATTATTAGATTGAAGGAACACTTCACAAATATTATATATAATAAACTTTATTTTAAGTCAAAGCTGTTCATAGAGTAAAATTTATAAAAAGTTACCTGTTAAATTTGATTTCTTCCCGTATATAAATAAAGAGTTTGTAATATATTAAGAATAAGATTGTCATATTATTATTCACAGAAATATATCCACGATAAAGTTTTGTTTACTTAGTATTTAAGTTTAAGTAATTTTCATAGTTTGACCTATTCAAATTTTTTAATAATAATATTAAATTCTATCAACAGTTTGACTCAAGTGGTAGTATTTAGTTGAGTAGTCATTGTTTCTAATGGTGATAAAATAATTTACTATGAAAATAAAACATATTTGAACATGGGAAAATACTCACACGGTGTGTACTCGGATTTTAAATTATTGGAAGACTATATTGAGGGAATACAAAAAATAGAATTCGAAAAAAATATAAGCTAAGAAAAAAATTACTTATTTAATAAAGTTAAAAATAGATGAAGCGAAACTATTTTAAAATTTATATAATTTAATTAATTTAAAAATAATAATAAATGTTTTACGTAATTTTAAATTATTTTTTCTCTTTTCTTTCTTTACCCAACAAAACTATATTAATTTTCTCCTCCATGTTTTAGATAGATCAATCATGTCAAATGGATACATTATTCTCAGCTGTCATGTTCTCCAATAGATGAAGTGGTGTTATCATAGTTTGAATTAAGAGTTTTTTTTTTTTATCTGAGTCAATTTGATCCTATCTTTTAAATAAATTAAATAAATTTCTGAATAAAAAATTAAAATTGTATAAAAATAGATTGGTGGTAGTCAATATGTAAAAAGTTTAAATTATTTGGAAAATATATTTTAATTTTCTTTATATATAGTTTTTTTTTTTCAAAGAGACAGCTTGATGATCCAAATAATAACTCAAAACTTGCATTGGAGTGGAATTGGTTCTGATTTAGGTGAGTGTGTGTTACCAATCTTGGTATATTACGGATGTCTTGTCTAGTCCAGTAATTATAAATTAAAATTTTATGCAATAATTATTTTATGCAATATTTATTTTATGCAATAATTATAAATTAAAATTTAGATAACATAGAATTATAAAGGTAAAAGTTAAAGTTAAAGATACAAAATTTTAATAATTTTCATACAGGATAAATATGAAATATTTAATTATTATACATTAATAATTTTTGTCCCATTATAAATTTTCATATAAATTAGGAAAAAGGCTATATTTTTATTAGAGTTGTCAAAACAGGTAATCCGGTCTGATCCACCATGGATTGGTCATTTAGTGAGTCAACTTAACCCAGCTTATTTATTAGCGAACCAAAAAAATTTGAACACGACCCGGCCCACCACGAGTTGATGGGTTAAACGGGTTGGCTCATTGGTTCACTTAATTATTTTTCACTCTCTTCTTTTGAGATTCTTATAACATGTTACTTTGATCGATCAAATTGAAACAATAATAATTAGACCAATTGATATAAAAGAAAATGAAACAAAAGAACTATATTGTTATATATGCTAAGCTATTAAGCATAAAATTTTGTCAATTTAGTTTAATGAGACATACACAACCGTTTGACCAAGAAACTACATATAGTCGTTAACAAAAATATATAGCACAAGATAAAACTGTCATTTGTGGCTAGGTCTAAAAACAAGATAAAACAAATGATATATTCCTGAATTATCTAATCTATAATATTATTCATCTATTAAATTGGAGTCCTGAATGGATAATTAATTTAATTAATTTGATTTCAATAAAAAGTAGGATTTGAATAATTAATTTGATTTTAAAAAATAGGTAGATTAGTGAGTCAACCCGGTCCACCATGGGTTCAACCCGTATGAGCCAGGTCAAAATTGGTTCACATCAAAAATTTTGCATTTTTTCCAACTCAACCCGACTCAAACCCGTGGTAAACTGGATTAACTCACGGATTTCAATCCATTTTGATAGCACTAATTTTTATGACAATATTTTTCTTAAATAGTTATAAAATATATGGATAAGTTTTTTAACATTAATATATTTACATAATTTAATTTAAATTTAAATTTAAGTAAAAAGGAGCGTGAATTTTTCAAACCAAAAATATAAAATAAATGAGTATCTAGATATTATTATACAAAAATATAAGAGTTCACTTGTGTAATATTTCGAAAAAATTAAGAAAATATATTTCTCCTTTATGCATTTTGATTTTAACTTAATAATAATTGACCGACTGAAGAGACGAACTTTTACATTTAATGTGTTTAATTACTATCGTGTGCTTTTGATAGTTTTTTTATTTATTAATTTGATGATAAATTAGTTTTATTCGTAATATTGTGATTACTATTAGATGAGTTTTTCACATTACAGTAAACACTCTAACCGTATGATTTTTAGAGTTTTTATAATATTTTTTAAACCACTATACCATCATATTTTTTATTGACGAATTAAGTTATTTTGTTATTTAACTAAACAGCTCTTAATTTCTTTTTTAATTTGTAAACTTCAAAAAGTGAATTAGTTGAATTACAATTTTCAATTAAAACATATTATTCCTTGTTTGTAATGTTATGAAAAATATTTGGCCTAACTAACTCAAAATTTGTATCCTAACTGAAATTTTAGTTCAACAAATTGAGTTAACTGACTGACAGCTGAACTATTGGTCCGTCAAGTCAAAACTCAAGATGACTTGTGATAAATATCTTTATAATTTTTAAAATAGTGAAATCATTTTAAGGGGAATTGGTACTTGCTGATTAAGAATTTAAAATTAGTATTTTTAGTTAAACTTTAAACATACAAATTAAAACATAAAACAGTTTAAATTGATTAAAATAAGTAATTAATTTAAAAGAATTTAGATTTTAAGATAATAACTATTAATACACTTATTATTCTTGAAGAGAGAAGAGACAAAATTAAGTTTCCTCAAAGAAGTTACTAAGTAGATAAAGGTAAGTTTGTATTCCAAATTTATAATAAAGATAAAAATAAATACAACAACAATGATTAAAAGAGAATATAGGAGTAAGTGCAAAATGGATTGGTATGCTTAAAATGGTTTATTGAAACTAATTTCCTTAATCATACGAAAGCGTACATTTAGGACATTATTTTTTTAAACAAAATTATTCCAGAAATAGCAAAAAAATTAATAATCATTATCCTTTCCTGTTCAACAATATTAAAATTCAAATTATGAGAAAATAAGTTAAAAACTATTTTATATAGTAAAATGTAAAACTAAGCGTCATTTCTTTTTGTAATTTACGAATAAAATTAATTTCATAATATATTTTTTTATTTATTGATGGATATTTGAAACTTTTTTCACACAGTAAAAAATTTTAATTATTATAGTTTTAAAAAAAATTGTCCTCTGCAAAGATGTACTTATCTGTTACACGTCAGAGATTCAAAGTAAAGTACATAAGATATAACAGAGCAGAAAAGCAAAGATGGTGGTATAAAGATTAAACAAAGGAGTCCATTTTGCAATGAAACCCGTTCTTACTTCTCTGTTTATGTATGTCTGCATATCTTTTCTTTCACAGAACAAACCCCACAATCGGCATGATCATCATCATGATGGCGATGTCCTTCCCTCTCTTTTCCCCTTCTACTCTTCCCATCCATTCTTTCGTCTTTTCCTCTTTCTTTCTTCCACAAAAAATCACTCACTTCTAATCAGACAAAAACAATACTTCTTATAAGTCCATTCATTTCCACAAAAATTTTCACCATAACAAACCAACACCTTCCTAACTGCCCTTCTATATCTGTCCTTTGCACCCTTTACTCATTTTCACTGCCATAATCACTTTTCCTACAATCCTGCAACTGAAAGAGGAACAAAGAAGAAATTTCTGTATCTTCACGGGTATGTTCTGTTTATTTTTATTTTTCTTTTATATATAATCTTAACCGTTTTGACTTATGGGGTTCGTTTTCATTTGCGATCAGGTGCTGTATAGTTATAGCCTGAGCTGTGCCCCATTTCATAGGCAACTTTTTCTCCTTCGTTATCCCTTTTTCTTCTTCTTTCTGTTAAAAAGTGATGGAAAGGGAAGAAATTCCTGAGTTGGTAAGGATTTCTCTTACGGTTTTTCTCTCTTTAAGACTGTTCCATTGAAAATTTGGGTCTTCGGGTTCTTCGATTTTCGGTCATCACACTCCTTCATAATTCTTAATCCTTGTAGCTTTGTTGACATGGGTTTCGCTTTTGTAGAATTCGGGTGATTCTTCTTCTCACGAGGCTTTGGAATCCGAACAGAAGAACATGGGTACCCAGAGAATCTCTGTTTCAGATCACATAAACGCGTTTCAGTATTCAGCTGACGAAGCTGATAGCTTTGTGATTGACATGGATTCCTTCTCTTCCGCCGTCAACAAAGATAGCATCAATACTAATTCAAGAATTACAGTAAGATCCTTTTTTGTTCTGTTTTAAATTGTATTTTACCACTTATAATTACTTTATATTAATTATTTGGCACATATTGCAACCAAAACAGGATAGGTGGTGTTTTGTTCTTCTTGCAATTAGTACAATGTAGACTAATAATTGGGGCATTAATGAAAGTGAGAAGGAGAACACACACGTTATCAACTGTTAAACCTTTGCGGCCATTGAAATCGAATGTCTTTCTCAAGCTGTATTATTATTATTGATTCTCCACCCCTCAATTCTCTCACCTTAACTATAAAATTAAGTTAAAGAAACGTTGAAAATTTGATGAAGCTATTTAATACTATCATTAAAGTTTCACCTTTATGTATGTATCCCTTACTTAACTCACCACCCGGAGTTGACTTGTTCAGTTACTCAACGTTGGCTATTATACTCAATATTTTTTCACGTCATTGATTGATTGATTTCAACGGTACAGTTGCAGCGGAACCTTTCCAGGAAAGGATCTCAGCGTGGGGGCGACAGGAAGGTGAATGGCAATGTTACACTTCATGATAGGGATACTGTTCCAACTACATGCTCACCAAAAGGTACCATACACCATTGTCTTTGCGAAAAATTGTGAACTCGTTAATTGTATTATTTTAATCTAAACTATAGTATAATATGTTTTGTTTTATTTAGAATTAGATCTTCATTTGAGTCTCTTCATGTGCATGGTAATTTGCAGATAAGTATATAAAAAATATGTACCACATAAAGAACATATGTGAGGATCCACATATCTTTTTGTATTTTTCTTACTATCCTGGACCGAATGATTCGCCAACTCGAGATTTGTCTTCCTGTATGTCGTGTTGAAGATAATTTTAATAAAACTACAAACAGTCGCTTTTGTTTCAATTTTTTACAATTATGGAACTTGGGTTCATCGATATGCATATTTGTGGACACGGGTGACAAAATTAGAGGTATCATTAAATATTTCACACCAACCTGTACCTGTGATGCCAAAGTGTTTGTCCCCTGATTCTTAGGTCTTATTGCTGTATAAGTCTGTCTGTTTTGAATATACTATAGTTGTGAGTATCATAATCTCAGATCCATTGTAATTTAGCTTTCAGAATATAATGACATCAACATGATTAAAAGTCACACTGGGATTGCGTCCATAAAAAATTATGATGGCGGTGAAATTAGTTTGGCCTAGTCCCTGGTAGTTGGAGATTAGTTCGGGTGAAAAACAGGAAACCTACTATGAGAACATGTCAATTAATTAAAGCTCAATGAAATAGAATTCTGGGTCAACCATGTGTATTTCTACAGACATTACAGATCACGAGATAGATATTAATATTAATATCTTGTTGGTAACCCATTCTTGGGGGCCACAGGTATTGTCATTATCAGAAATTCAGACAATATTGTGATGTGGGTTTTATGGAACTGCAGCTGCTCTAGCAGGATCCTGCAGGGCTGAAAAGTCAGCGACGGTAGCAGTAGGGTCCACGCAACATTCCACAAACACACAGGTTCATCATCAGATTACTATTACTTCCAGTAACATGTGCACCACCAACACCGAAAGCAAAAGTGTAACTAGAAGAAATAGTTTTAAACGACCTTCTTCTTGGCTCCTTGATCCTAGAAGAGTTCTTATTTTCTTCGCCACCTTGTAAGATTCAGCTCTTATTAGCTTCGGTACTTGTCTTCTGTTCTGTCCTTCACCCTATGTTATGTGTCTTAATTTCTCAGCTCTGAAACAGGTCAAGCATGGGAACAATGTTGCTAATATACTTCACTCTTACTATCAGCAAGCAAAGTGCAGATGAATAAGGGGGCTGAAAGCAGTTAGTTATGCCACTGATATAAATGGAACAAATGAAATGATGGGTTGTGTAAAATCTAGATCCTAGGATTGGAGCAAAACTCAGGAACAAAAATTTTGAAGACAAATTTGTAAAACTTTCAATAGGCAACTAAAATTTCCACCACCTTGACGTCAGAATCAGTTACCTGTTGGGGGGCTACGAAAGGCAAATTCAATGTCATACTGCACTGTGATAAAGGGGGAAGGAATATTTTTTTTTTTGGTGAATGGAATACAGCAACAGATAAAGATCACATGTAAGAGAGTACTCTATATTTTATTTGGAGTGTCATCAAAGGGCACAGCGGTGTTGGGGATCAGAAAGTCCCTTTTTGCTCTTTCTACTCCGTCCTTATTTTTATTCCCTGTATCTTTTGTTTAGATCATGTAGTGGCAAGTGAAGCTTTTTCTAATGTGTGTAACTTCAATGTTAACTGTGGGAAAAGGTAGGGGAAAGTAAACCAAAAACCATAAGAGCTACTTACCTACAAGCTACAAAAGTAGGCACAAACGACATGCGTGCTAAATGACGAATTTTTTGTCTGGATAAAACTGTAATCCACGAGTGCCTTTTCTAGGGCCAAAGAATGTCTATATATTAGGAAACCTTTCGGAATAAACTGTGTAAGGAAGATTAAGATTAATTTAGTAAATTTTTGTCTGTTGAGTACAGTGGTCTACATAAAATGTAGCATGTCAAAGTTAGTCACTTGGATCCTTTTCCTTAACAACCGTATTAAGATAAATGTTTCCGTTGGCACAAGATATAAACAGCCACGCGAGTTTTCGATTGCGGACTTGAGGACCACCCTCGATTACTGTAAGTGTTAAAAATTTGTCCTCAACCATATTGAGAGATCAGATGGGTATGAGCTAACAGTTATTCTAAGGTTGCAGCAAAACTGTTAATCCACAATCCCAGTTAGGTGAACAAACATTAGCAACCCAACCAACAAAATTTGTGAGTTATTGAATTTCACAATGGGAAAGAAAAACAAACAAACCCCTTACTATCCACCTGCTCATGCTTTTGTGCCCGTAGGCAAGTTTGGTACACCAGCAAGTTTACGTAAATAAGGTAAATGACATTAGTTGCTTGGAATGTAATATTTTAATATGTTTAGTATGTCATGTATTTTTTCTAAAAGTGTTGGCAACCAAACTAGCATAAAATATTAAACTCCACCAGATATTTTGGCAAGAAAATCGATGGCTTACATACCAATTAATATTCCCAGCATATATCAGTAAGTGTAACTAAGATCCAACAAGATAATAAAGCCAATAGTCATGGAGGGATACTTCACTATTTTTGGCGGAAACAGAACTTCCTTTCCCTTGAAGGAAAAGAGCATTCTACTTACTCATTATGCTCCATGAGAATTTTCACAAAAAGAGAAGTCGCCAGCACTCACTAAAATTTTTTAAAGCAGTTTGCAATTCATCAGTAGGTTCACCAGACATGTTCAACTCTTTCTCAGAATCGAATTACTTGTGATACAAGCTGTTGATGGTAGCATTTCACCATATACCTGTAATGATATCTAAGACGAATCTGCTGGTTGCCCTTCAAAAAAAGTCATAGCTGCTGCTAGTTAGCAAAAGAATACCCCCAAAAGTAAGTGGCATATAAAATTTAGATTTAATTATTTATTTAATTCCTTTAATTATAAAAATTTAATTTTTATTACTGTAGTTAAACACATCGTATACATATATTATTTTAATCTCTTTTAGTTATTTTATATATCATTTTAAATGTTTTTTTAGTTCATACCATCTAAATTTATATACAGTAAAAGAAATTAAAATCGTATGTATTGTATAAGGACTAAAATGAACAATTAATAATGTAGGACTAAAAAATGTTTATTCAATTATAGCGATTAATCGATTAATTAACCTAAAATTTGAGTATTCAGTAAATTCTACAATATAGCACTATACAAATTTGGTACTTTACAGTCTGTAGTTCAACGTGGGAAAAACATGTAATCTCTAATAGCGTTTTGAGATCCTGGACATGGTGCACTTGTTCTTCCTGTCATGGTACAGCCTCAACAGAACAGCGGCAGTCTCTTCTATGGCTTTTCCAGTGACATCTGTGAATAGATAGCAAAATAAGACGTCACAAGCATTTGTCTGAAAAGCTAACATTTTCCAACCCCTACATGAATTAATGTAACATCACAGATGACAGAAATGAAGACTTGAGAAGAATAAATTTGTTACCAATGACTGGCCAAAGAGGGTTCTGAGCAAAGAGACTTCCAGCGAATTCAAGTTCCTCCCTAACATAACTCATCTCCGAATAAATACTCCTACCATCTGAACTTAATCCCATGGTTTTAGTCCTTGCACTTCTAATATTCTGCAAGACAAGAGGGTTTATAGTCAAGCCAAAAACCTTCTGTGGATCCACCTCAAACAGAGTCCTTGGCATTGCCACACCCAAAACAATGGGCACATTGGCTACCCTGTACCCCTTCTGAGCCAGATAGATGGACAAGGGAGTCTTGCCGGTGCGGGAAACGCCAGTGAGAAGAATGTCAGCCTTGGCCAGATTCTGGGGAGATGCCCCATCATCTTGCTTGATGGTGAACTCAACAGCTTCAATCCTACGAAAGTAATCATCAGACAGGGGAAGGCCAGAAGCCCCTCGAGGAAGGCCAGAGGGAGAAACACCCAAATGAGAAGCAATGGCCTCTGTGATGGGTCCCAAGACATCAGTGGAAGGCACACCCCATAACTTACATGCCTGCTTTGCAGCCATAGCCAATTGTTGATCAGCCAAAGTATACACAAGCAAAGCACCTTCCTTAGCTGCTTGCTTTGTGATCTCCAACAACTTCTCCGTGTCATCAATCTTAACCACAACATCAACAACAAAATTTATATTCTAAAAATAACTACATAGAAACTATAAAGCTTGTACAACATCAGTCACAATAATAATTATTGACATGATTCTTCACTGTGTGTATAAAATGTAAATGCAAAAATTAAAGTCATACCATGAGACGATTAAAATTAGTAAAGCAAATATTTTTATAAGATGTTTGCATTTACTTACCCCAGAAAACAAATGGGTACTGACGGGGCAGCCACGGTCGACCAAACAGTAATCGAACTGACCCAAAGCGGCGTTAACACAATGTTCAGCTGTCCAGCCGGTTCCGTCGGAGACCATGTAGATGGACTTGACGGTCATGACATCTGCGCCGTCCAAATTAGCGGCATCGTCTGGGTCCACCGGAAGAGGAAATTGACTTAGAGGAGTGCTGGGTTCCGGTGGTTGGGTTCGGAGAGTGGAACGGTCCAATTTCTTCCCAGACCGTATGGCTCGGGCTCTGGACCATCGGTTCAGCTGAGGGCTCCCCTTGGGTCTCCCTGAAACGGCCTTCGACCCGGTTTGGTCGTTTTGCGTGCACGCTACGATTTGAGGAACAGAGGGATATAACCGGGAAATTGGCATGGCTTACAAAGTGCTTCCGTTTTCTTCTTTCTCCTCGGCTGGGGAAAGATCAGGATAACGAAAACATTGTCAAATACCAACAATTGATTTTTTTTTTTAGAGAAAGACGTTTGATTACTATTATTATTATTATTGGGCTATACTTATTTACGTAAGCTACTATTTTACTTTGATAGTTTTATTAACTTAATTCGCCAAGTTTTATTTTGTTTTCATTTTATGTAACTCAGATCAACAATCTTATTGCAATTCTCTACTTCTTAACATCAATTCTCTCTCTCTCTCTTTGAAATTCGGAGCTTTGTGCAGTTTGTATCGCTTCACATTCTGCTTGAGGAAGAGTCCTGTGAGATTCCTGAGCACCGCCACAAAAGTTTCTTACTATTATGATCGCCCATAAAACCTTCTTATGGGTTCGTTTCGGCCCAAAATTCATTATCAGTTCTGTCCCTAAGACGGATTTGTACTTTAACAGTATTCCTTTCTTTATGCACCCCTATTTCAAACTATCATCTTATGAAACAACCACCACCAAAAATGGAGCCTAAATAAAACCTTTTTATTATTAAATTTACAAAGTTTTATTATGATGACTAAAGCCTTTTTTATATCTTATTTCTAAGATTTTAAAATAAGAAACTTACAAATCATGTGACCTTTTATGATTTAAAAAAAAAAAACTTGTGAGCAAATGTTACAAAGCGAGTTTAAAAATCAATAGAAAACGAATTCAGTGCAAAATGGCGGTGGTTTGTGAGTGTTTCATGAATAGCTTTTATAGTTTTTCCATCATCAAAGAAATTAATAGCATATTAGGTCATTCCTTCGTATGAATATATCATTTGTCTGTAGGCCATATATAGCTTTTCATGGACATAATTGTCTCTCACTCATGCTTAACTATGGATGGAACACGCTCAAATCACAATTCCTCACCTTAACTTATTTTTTCAGGGAATTTAGACAATTTTTTTTTTTTTGAAAAAAAGACTAGTCTTAGTAAGAAAATTTTCTTTTGAAAATTGAAGTTATTCATGCTCTTTATTATCTATGCTAGGGCAAACGCCTTTTCATCATTTCTCATCTCCTTACTAAAAATAGTACAATTTATTCTATTTCACAAATTTTATAATATAATATGGAATTTTATCGAAAAATTAAGGTGAAACTTTTTATGATATATGTGGGATGAGTATCAAGAGTGTATTTTGATGTACAAAAATGTATAAGGAAAAAACATTTAAGAATACATGACAATCAAGAATTATATTAACAAATTAAATAAATTATGTACATATGACTGTTTTGTCAACTATAATCTGGACGATCAATTGGAGTTTGAATAGTCAATTAGTGAGTTCGGTCAATCATATACTATCTTAGAGTGCAAACCAATGAGTTTGGTTGAAATGTCCAATAAGTTAATTGGTCATACACCAGCCTTGAAGAACATCTCACACCAAGAAGTCCACATCCCACAACTTGTAATACAAGTTACTAAGACTGGTCAATCACTGAACAAATCGACTCATCATGTACGGTGGTTACTCACTAGCTTAGTGAGCAGGATAATGAACTTGGCCACCCACCAAACTGATTTGCTATGAATTGAACTAAGTAGATTAGTTTCAAAGTTAATCAACTTAAAGGTAAAATATAATTATTTATAATTGAGTTTTAATCAGATCACTTTTAATCTAAACTTAAAACTTATAAGTAAAGGTTTGGTGAAATATTGAGTTAACTTTAGTATCAGGATATCTTATGCAAGTATCTTCTAAACTGTTTATATAAACGAGAACTCACACTCTAAATAGCATTTTTGAAATTTGTACGAATCACACAACCTAGAAAGTTAACTTAGATCGCGCACTAAAAACAATTTCAATTTAATATAATAATATTTTCTCAGAACACAAACCAAATTTGAAAGATATCATTGAAGATTTTAGTAACCATTTATAAAAAGATGTTTTTTTTTTTCTGATTGAGAAAATTTTAATACTTGATTACATAGTGATAACAGGTGAATGCTGTAATCTTAGATGTATCTTCTTTGTATAGAGACAACTTTGTAAGAGGGTTGAAACACTAAAGTGTTTCATATATAGCACTTTTATTTGTCGAAAGAAAAAGAGAGGTGATATCATGCACTCTACGTAGCCCCTCTACGTATGAGAAACTTCGGTAGGCCAATTTTGTAGCCCAACTGAACATCATCTCGAACTTCTTGTCTATATTCCCCAAAGCTAAAGTTCCTGTACTCCGAATTCTCTGTGCAGCTTTCTATCACTGTATCATCAGAGGGGCAAAAGAAATATGCCATAGAGAACCTCTCTAACTTTGGGTTCGTCACAACTCGGTGTTCAAGACTCTTGTAAACTCCATTGCTCCATGCCTGCGTATAACAGATTACCAGAGCTCTAAATTAAGTTAACACAAATACGATTCACCATAAACACTGTCTGTGAGAAAGTTCTTAAGAGAAAAGATGTTGTACCTAACAGTATAAAGTTAGATTTACATTAATCACAAATTATCGTATATGGTACCTGGAACAAGTCGCCAATGATGATTACAAGAGCATCGGGGTTTGGTTTGACTGCAATCCATTTCCCATCTTTCAAGATTTGCAAACCTCCTACGTGATCTTGATGTAAGATGGTGAGGAAAGCAGTATCTGTATGTGGCATTAGTCCGTGAACCTCAGAAGGCAAGGGGCATGGAGGATATCGATTCAATCGAATATAACAAGAGCTGGGCAAACAATTCTCCTGAAAGAAACTACACTTCTGACCCATTTTCTCGGCCAGGATATCAGCTATCGTTTTCGCCAGAATAGAAACTTCAGTAGCAAATTCTTGAATGGTTGAGCTGCAAATATATAAACACTAATAAACTTGTAACAGTTTCTTATAAATTACATGTTTCTTTGGTCACAGACAGTTCATAGTGCCGAGAAAATTTAATGGTTATTATAAATGTGGTTAAACCTTTGCTTTACTGTGATTTTGAATTGTATTTAAAGTTTAATCTTAAAATTCAACTTTATTTAAATTTCAATTAAAAAATTATTATTAAATGGACCAACCGCTTTAATCTATTGATTCGTGGGTGAATCAAAGTTAAATTTTTTTGAATTTCAAGTTCAATTTTCTTGAATTTACTAGTAAAGTAATGAAATTAAATTGATTCATTATAACATATGATGAGTCGAGCTGAGTCCAATGATCCTTTTCACATATTTTGTTTATTTCTCGATTGATGTGTATAATTTTTTGGACAAAATTAGCTAATAAAAAGTATTCAGTTATTTTTAAAGTTTTTATTATTTATAATATATATATATATATATATAATATTTTTTTCTTCCGTTATAATTAATTAATGATATTAATCTAAACAATGCTTTCATGTCAAACTTCCCTAAACTCAGTGCATACATAACAAAATATTTGTATTTGAATAAGTATTAAGAAGAATAAACACGACCGAATCAAAAGCACAACATAATAAAAACATGATCATCAAACATTAAAATTAAATAACTAACTTGATTACCTAAAAGTGTTGGATTCGCTGGAACCCAGAATATCAGTTAGAGGAATATGGAATGCTTCAGACCAAGATAACTGCCTAATGGATGTTGCAGTGGGGGCTCCCCAACGGTAGCGATCGGCGGAAAAGTTGAAGAACTTGTTCTCTTTGCTCTTCTTCTCAAAAGATTGCTTAAATATCTTCTCCCGTTCGACCTTCAAACCACTGAAAACATCATTGGAAATTCCATGATTAACGATCTGAAAGAAACCCCATTCTTGAGAAGCCTTCGCTATCTCAGACTTGCACTCCTCCCTCCTCCCTTCATCACTCTCTGCTAAATGACTCACACTGATCACCGGCAACTCTGTCATCTCCACCACCAACAGCTGATCATCATCAAAACCACTCTGTTCGTTACTGGTTCGGGTCTTGCTCAGGAGCATCTCGTATGCCTCCTGAAGGGGTGGGTTTGAATCCGAGTCCATGCTTTGTTAGTGGTGGCCGAAAGGAGAAAATTTTCAGGATAAATCAGTTGTTTCTTCATTCATTTTGATAGATGGAGACAAAAAGGGATAATTAAAGACAACCAGTAGTTGTAGCTTCCTTTTTTCTGTTCATATTTCGTCTTTGATGGAAAGGTTTCAGAGATAAAGGTACGTAGCTAGTTGCATGTCTTTAAGTTCACACAAGATTGTAGCACTAGTCATTTTCTTATCATCTGCTGCTTTTATTAATTTCTTTGACTTTACATATCTTGGTGTTCAGACCAAACTTCATCGTAACTAGATTTTAGAATACGATCCCATTTTGCTTACGCGGTCTTAATTATATCTTAATTTTCCACTCTGATTTATAAAAAAAATAATCATCAAATATGTCCAAATGAATTTTTCAATTTAATTAAAAGTTTTATCATAATGAGAAAGCCAAGGAACATCACTAAATTCGTTAAAAGTATTTTAGTTTATAAGCGTAATCGAGGTTAAAAATCACATCCTAGTAGGAAAAGTGCATTCAAACTTGCATCCATTTATGTACTTCATCTCCATAATATGCATCATAGTTTATATTCTTTCTTGTAATATGAAATTATGAAGGTGAGAAGTAAATATGTGAATCTATTGTCTTAATTACATTAGTCAACCTAATTCTGGGAAACTGTTTGCATTTTCACTTTTAAATCAGGCAGCTATACAACAATTGAGATATTTAGATAGTTGAAATCAGTGCTAATATTTAGATATATCTTTAATGGTAATAACTCAAATTTTTCACTTACTTTCTTTTACGTTTTATCTCCCACACCCTTTTATGGTATGCTTACCAAGCAATTATTATGTAGTTTCAAACTATGATTTGATTCAAGGGAAATCACTTTTGTTCAGTTATATCCAAACACAATCACCGAAAATTTGCATACATATATTATTATGACAGAAGAAAACACAATAGCAATATACTTCGGGAGAAATTAACACTAGTGCAAAAATGTTGTTTAACGTCACACGGTAGACGTTGGTTAAGGATCAGAGCGACGTATATTAATGACCAGTGACATTTTAGTAAATAAGTTGGTAATATAGGCGTCCGTTAGGTCGATCTCCGACGTCTATAGAATTTTAGACGTCGGCCCTTCCAACCTGACGTCTATATTTCTGATCGTTAGGTGAAAAGTCATTTCTTTCAGCCTTATAGACGTCGGTTCGTTTGGGGCCCCGACGTCTATATGGCGAAAATTAATGCTGCTCACCTACCTATCAAACATATAGACGTCGGTCTTTTGCTAACTGACGCCTATAAGTCTATCAGACAGGTGAATAATTACTCTTTTCAGCCTTATAGACGTCGGATCCCGCCACATTGACGGGTTCCCCGACGTCTATATGGCGGAAACTAATGCTCCTCACCAACCTGTCAGAAATATAGACGTCAGGCTCATTGTAACTAACGCCTATATGTCTGTCAAGCAGGTAAATAGTCACTCTTTTCAGCCCTATAGACGTCGGATCCTGCCACTTTGACATCTATATACAATTCTAGACGTCAGTTGCATCAGGTATCGACGTCTATAATCCTACCAGGTATGTGAAAAGTCATTCGTTTCCGCCCACGAGACGTCTCATCCCGCCAAGCCGACTCTATATACAACAAAAATATTAATTTGTAAATCGAATGGACGTCATATTAGTCAGGTGTCCGATGTATTTGCTATTGTAGACGTCGGTTCTGTGTACAACAGACGTCCAATTTCTTATTAAATAACATTGCGAACCAACGGTTTGCGAACCAACACTTTGATCGTCTTTGCCTTTTCTCTCTGCTGCTCTGCATTTCTAGGTAAGTTTTCTCTCCTTTTAACTATTTAAAGTTGTGTTTACTCCGATTAAAGTAATCTTTAATGTATTATCTCTCATTTGAACCGATTAAAATGAGTTTTCGTTGTGTTTTGGTGAGATTTTTTTATTGTGTCTTTGTATAGCGTAGTAAACCTTCTCCCTTTGCTATTTTTCTCGTAAGGAAAACTTGCGTTTTTGGATTTCTCACGGCATTTCAATCCAAGGACGAATTTGGGTTGTTGCCTATGTCCATTCCGACCGCCAACGAAAAAGTATACCGTGAGAATACATTGTATTCTCACCGTATTCTTTTTCATTGGTGGTCGGAATGGACCTAAGCAACGACCTAAGTTCGTCTTTGGGTTGAAATGCCATGAGAAGTCCAAAAGACGTAACTTTTTCTTACGAAGAAACTAGCAAAGGAAGAGGTGTTACTACACTACCCCAAGACACGACAAAAGCCGCACCAAAACACAACGATCACTTCATAGACGTCAGTTAATGTACAAACTAACGTCGATGATGTCCCAACGACGTCGGTTAATGCAATGTTTGACGGTTTTATAGACGTCTGAAGTTTTACATATCGACGTCTATGGTAAGATTAGACGTCGGTTAGCGTACTGTCGGATGTCTTTGTAGATGTCGGGCTATTGAATCGGACCGATGTCTATATCGACGTCGCACCTACGAAAAACCGACGTCTCATTAACGTCACCCGTATAGACGTCGATTATGTTTCTGACGTTAAAATATTAAAAACTAACGTCTAAAACCCTTTCTGTACTAGTGTAAGAACATGATTATTAAGAACAAAAGAATTTTAAAGAATATGTAAATATGGATCAATTTAAATACACAAAGAGATAATCATGTTGGAGGAATTAAAATTATAAACGCATATTAATAGCATAGAACGTGGCTCACACATATATAAGGAGACTAGCCAGGAACAATGAGCAATCAAATTTGCTTTCAGCTTTGGAAATTAAAGAGAGTAATTTTGGTAGGTACATTTGCGGACTTGGTGATAATTTATAGGCTACAAGTCCCTCAATTATTGTTGCTACTGATAATACCAAGGACATATATGGAAGTTGAAAGATAAAGTTTAAGAGAAACAGGTACAAAAAATTACAACCGAGAAAAATAACTTTAATATAATTCTCCAATCTTAACTCAAATGACATGGTTTTGAATGTCTGTCCGTGAATTTAAAAGCTTAAGGAACAACACTATCTACAGGGACATCATGACACAAGAAAAAAATATCGCGTATGGACATAATTTGTCAAAAAATAAAAATGAAAATGCTTGATTATTTGATTGATTTTACAAATGAATTATTCACATTTAACAATATAAAGACAAATTTTGTTTCTTGATAAAATTTATCCGTAAAAACTGTAAGTAAGTCTTTTTTTCTTTTAACTTCCTCATCGTAATCTCTTTGGTTACCTTTAACTATCTTTCTTTTTATTCTCCTTCTCTTCCTTTTTCTCTTTCTCCTTTATCTTCTTTAATTCTAATTGTCACATTCTCTAACGACTATTGTCATCGCTTAAACTTTCGTTGTTACCATTATCTTCGGCTTTTTTTTTCTCTTCATCCATCTTCTTTTCATTTATTTTCTTTAATATATAAAAATTATATTTGGCTGGATGAAATTTTTTTTTTTCAATTTATTGACTAATTTATTGATAAAAAATTTGACAAAAATCAAAATTACAAAATTTTAGTAATGAAAAATAATAAATTATTAATTTGAAGATTAATTAATCGTTTTTATAAATTTTTAATGATTTTTTTATAAGCTTTTTTTCCTACGTTTTTGTGGATTGAAATTAGTTTACTTATAAGTAAACTCTTTTCAAATCTTCAAAAATTAAATTTAATCTTTAATTAATATATGTATCCCAAAGTCATGATATGACAGTCTCATCCTAAGTTGTTAATGATTTCAATTTTAGCTAGGGATAATGATGGTTATTAGGATACTTATCCAAGATTCCTCTGTGGGATCTTTAAGATAATTCTATTTCATAATAGATAAATAAAAATATAATACGACATCCTTATTTGTTTATAAATAAAATAGGTCTGGAATGATACTTTTTTCTACGGTTTATTTATTATTAAAAAGAAAGGACAAACAAATTATTAAACATAGTTCTCTTAAGATAATACATATCAATTCTGAAGGTCAAACCTTTACCCTTTTTTTATTTTAAATTTAAATATGTTTCTACTTTTAAATTTTATAAATAACATGATAGATTGCGGAATATATAGATGATAGTTTTTTTCTTTTTTAAAAAAGAAAAACAAAGAAGTTTGGATTTAAAAATCTGTATGTTTTTGTAACCTACCTTTTTATTCTTAATTTATATATCCCTGTATCAATCAAATTTGGATTTCATAATGAGTATTATAGAGTGATTATAATCTTTGACAATGAGAGTTTTCTTTTCCAACTTATTCTTTCGTCATAGTAGTTTATATATTTACCAACGCTCTGTTTGGATATGTAAATGGATTTAAAAGGGTGAAAAATGATCAAAATAAAAATAAAGAAAGTACAAAGTTGTTTCATTTAAAGGTAAATGAATAAAAAGTGCGAGAAAAGTCTATAATAGATTTAATTGATGTAATTAAATATATTTATTTGTATAATAATATATTTAACATATAATTTAAGAAATAATTTTTTAAAATAATTTAAATTCAAAAAAATTAATGAGAAAGTTAAAAATTTGTTAAAAGCAACTTTTTTTCACGAATTTTTGACGAGTCAAATTTCATCGAAAAAAGCATAATCAATGAGATTTATCAACGAAAAATTATATTCGTCGATAATTATCATTATAAAAAATAGTCAGTAATTATTCAAAGAAATATCTATTGATAAATTTCATTGGTAGCGATGAAGTAGCCAACGGTGATCTCAATTGATGACGAGTGTGGTTTTGTTTTGTTACCACGAGGAAGACACAAACTTTGAGGACGTACAATAGTGGAACTTACAAGACCAGAGGAACCACCACCAACAATCTGAACCTTCATGAGATAACGAGTTTGTCACTGTCGACGACTCACCACAACACACCGACAACGATGAGAACCACGAGAGCTACAAAACACAAGAGCCAAAATGCAAAATCCCTAACATAAGAGAGAAGATTAAAGTGTATGATTGAGAAGGAGTGTATGACACTAAATGCGAGATTTGTATAAAAAAATTATCATTTTCTTTATTGTTGGTAATAAGTTTAATAACTATCAATTAATTTTATTAACGAATAATTTTGTTGATAATATATATTTATCGAAAAAAAATTCATCAATAATTAAAATATATTATTTATAAATTTATCGATGAATTTTTTTATTGGTAATAAATTTGTTAAGTAAATTCATTGATAATTAAATTTCAAAATTTATCAATAAAATTCATTAATATTTTAAATTTAGTGATGAAATTTTTTGTATTGATAAAAAGTTTTCAATAATTTTGAAAATATAAGTTATTATGACTTTTTATAATCTATTATCTTTCACAAAATCTTTGTATAATAACATCAAGGAAAGTCCATTTTTTTTTCGTTTAATTTTCCATATTTTTGCATGTTTCCAATGTAATGATTTTTCAACTTAACCTTACATAACATTTACAGTGTTTTAACAGATCCAAGCGTAGCACACGTATTTTCACTGTTACAAAAAGATCACATATGTATTTTCTGACTATTATAGTTAGGAGGGATGATCTTAATAGTTGGATAACTTTATTTTGTTTTCAAATATATTTTAATATAATATAATATTATTTAAATATTTATGTCAGTTTTCAATTAAAATATGAAGACAATGATAAAAATCTTCAATTCTTTAAATTAATTACTCCATAATTGTTATATATTCATGCATATATATATATATATATATATATATATATATATATATATATATATATATATATATATTAATTGAAACAACGAGCTGCAAAATAATTTATTTATTTTAAAATATAAAGGATTTCTAGCTTGTAGTGTGTATCTGCTAGTCTTAGAAAGAGATTAATATTATATATATGTACAATGATAACTTTATAATCATTTAGTTTTGAATGTAAATTTTAAATCAGTAAAGAAAAAAGGTTTATTATTAGTATTTTATCACCGTGTGAAGATATAGTCAAATCATTTAAATTTTATACAAAGAACAAATTTTAATGTATCAATATAACTTGAAGTAATATTTATTTATGTTTTATTTTTATAGTGTATTTTTGTAGTTTTTTTTTTTCAGAATTCAATTATAGTGGATTATGATTTCATTACAAATTACCCAATTGATGTTTTCAATTACAAATTCGATTCCATCAAACTAGATTGAGAAAGATGATCCAATTAACTTTTGCCAAACTATAACAAGTTCTAATTTTTCAAAGTGGACTGATGCCACAAATGAAAAGATTAGATCGAGGAACAATGACATTTGGAATCTTGTTCCATTGTCACATGGGAGCAAAGCCTATTTGTTACAAATTTATATTTGAGACCATGGGATTTATACAAAAGGAAGTTGTTGATTATAAATAAACTTTTTATCTATTTCTTCTAAAGACTCTTTTAGGATTATAATGGCATTAACGTCGCATTTGGATCTTGATTTATATTAGATAAATATAAAGACAACGTTTATCAATGGTAAGATTAATAGGACAATTTGTATGATGCAATTGAAAATTTTATTTAAAGATTTGGTTTGAAACTTAAAAAATTCATCTACAGCTTAAAAGCAAGCATCTCAACAATGACACTTAAGGTTTCATCGTGTGATTATTACCTCATGTAGTTTTGAGATAAATTTATTTTATGACTATGTATACAGCAGATGTGCTCACTAAAGAATTAATTCCCAAAATATTTCATAAGCACGTTACTCATCTGGAGTGATAAATAATATTCAGCTTTGGTGACAATTTGTAATTTTAATTGTTTTCATAACATAAACATATATGATTCAAAGGGTTTTTTTTTAATGGTTTGATCCCATTAAGGTTTAAGGAAAACATAATGAATTAGGTCTCTTAAGATCATTTTACATTTAATATACATTTAATAAAAAATATATATATAATTATAAGATTACGTGGT
Organism: Vigna reflexopilosa; assembly: GCA_027742785.1. NCBI lineage: Eukaryota > Viridiplantae > Streptophyta > Magnoliopsida > Fabales > Fabaceae > Vigna > Vigna reflexopilosa. The sequence continues at coordinate 40,701,950 of CM050917.1, read as the reverse complement.
TGAAGTGGGAAATTGTCGGTCATTTATATAAATAATGATATATTAAAGATATTATGAGCACATATGGTTATGTCAAATTAAATAAGTCAAAATATTAATTTTTTTTACAATTATATATTAAAAAATGTAAATTTGATGTGTGGTAATTAAAATATAAATCTATTAAACTTCTTTTGTCCATAAATATGACACGAAGTTGTTGATTATTAAAAAATGATTTGAGGTTGAAATATATGTTTTCACGTGGGAATAGTAGTTAGGTGGGTAAAGATAATATATATGGGACGTCTTGATTGAATGTTGAGTTGCTCCAAAGACTTTCAATACACTGAATGGCTATACTCATAATTCCAACTAATCTGTTGCTTACGTATGTTTCGCTGATGTTAACAACTCATCATGCGTGACACATTTTACAACTTTAAGGAAATATTTTATGGCATCTTATATAAGAAGACAAAATATTATAATTTATACAATGCGATAAAAGAGATAAAGATAGAAAAAGAATCGACTCATGTTTTGACACAGTTGAAGTCTGAAAAATGGTATTAACCCAAATATGAAAAGAGTTATCTTTTCTTAGGATTGAGTTTGCTTGATCCATTTAGAAAACAACTTTTGAGATGTGAAAATACAATTAAAATCATGAGGTTTGAAAAAATAAGAGGTCAAGTTTTGTGCACGTATATGCTTTGATCATATGGTGGATATTTTGTACACATCATTGATATGGAGATTGCAACAATATACATGAATGAAGAGGCAGATGTGAGATGGATAAGTGAGCTGCAAAACATAAAAAATTAATGATACGGTCATATATATTTGTATTCATTTAATATATATTACAAAAATAAAATAATTGTAAGTGTTTTTTGTGAATTGAGACAATGATAACTTCTGTTCAACTCTTTTATCTAACTAAATATCTATTTTTTTTCTATTTTGGGTGACTGATCAGTTTGTGAGAAGAAGAGGTAATTTGAAGAAGATACTCATTGTTTTCTATAAGTCTAAAATAATTCAATAATAAAAAAAATGAATTACCTGAAAATTAAACTTTTATTTATAAAATTTTAATAATAATTACTGTATTAATTATATTTTAATTCTGCTCGACTTTTATCGAAACCTTTAGACTGTAAAACCTTTTTGCATATCTCAATTATTCCGTCCATTCGACTTAGTATACGATCATACTCTATCGATGTGAACTCAATTTCTAGTAACAGTAAGAAAAGTAAATTTTTGTATTTTAAGGAAGAACAAAAAAATTAAAAAAAAATATCATATAAAAAAATTTATGTTTATTAAAGTATCATTTATCATATGACATAGATGGATTCCATTCGACTACCAAACTAGGCTCCACCTAGAGTCATCAAGTCAGCAAAATTTAACCGAATTTTCTAATAGGCTTAGCCTCAGAAATTGAGCCGAGAGCATGCATGTGAATTTGCTTTCATAAGTGACATGTAAAAATCTATGCTTCTGTTGCTCCACTGCATAACAATACCCCTCCTACTTCGATTCCCGTAGATAAGGTTTCCTGGTTGAACCAAGTAAGAATTTGTTAATTAATCTCATCATCAGTCATTGCTATGATTAACCAATATATAACTCATTATAAACACTTAATCAAATTATCTATTCAGATAATTAATAAGCATAGAGCTATAAAAAACTTATTATTATATATCATTATTAATATTTTGCTGATTTAAAAATTATCTTATATAAAATAAAGATAAAAGTATAAAACATATGTGTTTCCCATGAGTATAAAAGAAGAGAAAAAATATTTTACCTCATGTATAGAAAATAACAATGGAAGTTAAAATGAAAAAAAAAACATATATAATAAATTAAAGTTGAAATTTAACATTTAAAAATACACTGCTTTCTTTCAAACAAGTTTTGTAATTAACAAAATAAATTAATTGAAATAACCTTCCAAACATAGTTTATATCTAGAGTGATCATTAATGTCTATTCAATGAGGTTAGACACGGAAACAAGTACGTCGACAATGTTATTTAAAAAAAATAGGGTAGATAAGAATGACAAAAAACAAGGAAGAAACAGAATTAGATAAAAGAAACATAAATACTATTTTCTTAATTAATGAGTATTTTAAAATATTAAATCATTAATGTTTTATGTGATATATATATATATATATTTAAATAAGTATTTTTTTATTTATAATAAAAAACATTAAAAAAATCCTCATAACAAAGAAAATAACAAAAAGGATTAATACAACTTATACTCTCTCCCTTATCGATTGATGGTGACTGGGCGGGCTTATTACTTTTCAAGCTAATGGTTGATATTGCCTTGTTATTGTGTAAGCAAACCTCAAAAATAGAGGAAATAATTAATTTATGATACTAAATATAATTTAGAAAGAGAAAAAAAGTAAATATAATAAACGTTTAGGAAGATATAGATAGAAACTGATAGAGTGCTTATACATACGCATATTATATATCATTATGGTGATAAAAATCTGGATTTTATTATCAGTAAAAATCCTAAAAGAAAAATAAATTAAACACATTTCTTTCAATTCTCACTTTATAATATATATATATATATATATATATATATATAATATAATATAACATTTGTAGTGACACTAACTTGCAAAATAAATCCTAAAGCTTAATTTTATATTATTTTGTTATTAAAAAATTAGTTTAACGATAATTAATAATAAGTGGTACATAAAATATATCAGCCTGTTTAATTTTTAATAAACGGATTCCAGTAAAGAATAAATGATGAGGTAAAAAAAAATTTCAAACTTTCTCAAAAAATTAAACAAGTTAATTTTAATAAATTAATCAAAGTGCAAGAGTTTTCGGAAAAATTGACTTAAGGTGTAGTTGGGCCAACTTTGTGGGCTGCTATTTGAAAGCCCAAGAAAAGTAACTCTCGAACCAAACTAGTATCTTTTTTTTCCTAAATTCAATGCATTCCAATTCTATGCACATTATGACCAACCCAATGATTTTAAGATTTTTTTAGCCAGTCTTGTAGAGAATACAGTATAAAGATGACCGTGACGAGTACATGAGAAAAATTAATTGATTAAATGCGTGGAAATGATAAGCTGTAACTTCATATTTATATAACATAGTAAATATCAACCACTTTAAGTAATTTAGTCAACGTTTAAATATGTTCATGTTTTATAGTCATAATTTTGACTTTTTTTCCTCTCTTGTTTATATGCTACAAAGGATAGACGAGCTAATTTTAAGATAACATATATTTTTAATATAATATATCGACAATTTTGAAATATAAAACAAGTATTTATATAAAAATAATTCATTAAAATTAAATTATTAATTTTCAATTAACTTATATTAAAAAATTTAACGTTGAAAGTAGTTATTTAATATAATATTTAAAATAATAAATTGATTTGATGATATATTAAAAAAATAAAATAAATTATTTGTAGTTATCTTATTTATGTAAAATGATGAATACTTTGTTTAGTTGAGTTACTAGCCTAAAAAATAATATAGTTTTCATAGTTTCAAATATTATCTGAATTACCTTATTTAATATTTTCCATTTCAGGGTTAAACCATTTATTGTTTCTGATAATAACTGAAAACACCCAAAAGGCTCAAATAAAATGGACATATTTACAGGACTTAAAATATATTAAAGTTTTTTACTATTCAGTTTCATATTGTTTTTGGGAAACATTATACTTTACATGATATGTTCCGTTTAACATCAATAACTTTGCTAAAATTTTAATTAATCAAAACTATATTATAGATATTAATTAAGTATTAGAAAATAAAAATTATTCATGTATTATTACTCATAATAATATTATATAAATGTATTTTAATTAATAGTTTTCAATGTAAGTTATTTTATTATCACAGTAGTATGGGTTCTAGTATATAGAACTTTTGAGGAAGGATATTGTTCTATGATATATTCAGCTATGAGCTTATTTCTATAAATATAATAGATAATTTTTATTTATTCTTTTACAAAATCAATCAATATTATTAATTTAAAACTTATAAAAAAAGTTATACGGTATGATTATATCTCATTAAAGGAGGCTTTAATAAAGTTTTGGATCAATCTTTGACCAATGAAACATGCATATAAGAAGAAACTTATGAGGGAGAGTATGCCAAAATTGGGTCGAAACCATTATTAACCTCAATTTAGATCGTAATTATGTGGTTGGTCCAAGGAGTTATGCCAAAATTTAGATCCTAGAATTGGAGAGAAATAATAATAAATCATAACCACAAGAAGATATCGAAAATATTTTTATTTTATTATGTTTTTGTAATTTAAAGGAAAATTTTAAAGAAAATGTAAAGAGATTTTTATTTGATTATGTTGTATTTCAACAGAAGATATAGTTTGGAAAAGAGACATTTATAAATAAAGATAACTCTAAACAGAAGGGGTTAGATTTCGATACTTAAATCATTATTGGCTTATGTCTTATTATTTTATTCACCTCATTTTTTTTTGGCTGTTGACTTTGACACCAAACAAAATATTAACGTTGGGGTTAATTAAAAATTCAGGTTGAAATGTGCCCAATAGTATACAAGAAATAACAAGAATTGATAATAGTTATATATTGTTATAAATTAGGCTAATGACGGCGATAATAAGTGTGCGATGGGGTGTAGGAAAGAAGCTAGGCGATCTTGCAATGAAAAGAGTCTCTTTTCAAGTTAGTGTTCTACAATGAAGATCTTCAAATGACGCTAGGAGTTTTACGTTTGACTCCTCTTATCAGACAGAAATTTATGTTTGATCTCTTATGACGTAAATTTTAAAATTTATGTTTAGTCATATATTTCAGACGTAAAATTATGTGGAGGAATTAGAAATAAATTTTAATAACTTATTTATAGAAATGTCATTAGATATAAATTTATATAACTTATTTACAGAAATGTCAATGATACATTTATCAAGTCTCACATTTATTAATTGGATGTAGATTGTTAGACATAATAACTCCACCTTATGTTAATAATATTTCTAATTCTAATACAAATTTAATAAAACTAACACAAATAAAAAAATACTAACAAAATATAAGAATAAAAAGAAAATAAAATAAAAACAACACAAATAGAAAAATAATATTAACAAAATATGTGGTAAACGGAAACAATATAATATTTAAAGAATAAAATTTGCTAAAACTCTTACAACAATAATTATAGAAAAGAAGAAAACAAGGAGTGAAATAAAAAAAAAAATTGATTATAAGATAATAATAACAATTAATCATTCTATTTTTTTCTAAACAAAATTATTTTTTATTGAAAAATATTTTAACTCATTAAATATAACTTTTAATATTAATAAAAATTAAAAAAACATTAAAAATAATTTAATTAATTTTTATTTTCAAACATAAAGTTATAATTGACTTAATAGAAGTATAATAGTACTAACAATTTTTTTTAGACCTTTTTTTATATAATTAATTTAATAAATATATATTAGTATTAAAAAAAATCTTTAAGAACTTTTTTTCTTAAACATGATTTTATAATTAATTTAACAAGAGAAATATTAGTAATGTTTTTTTTAAACCTTTTCTTTCATACTTAAAGCAGTTGCTTTACCTGCTTCATCTTTGAGCTGATCCAGTGTGAGACTCTTGATGAAAATTAAGTCCTTAATGGCTCTCGTTTTGAAGAAGAAGGAAGCCTCTATATAAAAGAAAACACTTTAACATTTTTTTATTTGAAAAAAATGAAGTTAATTGGACGAACCTCTATAAACTAAGCTATTTTTTTAAATTGTTTTATTTAAAAAATAAAGAAAACAACACGTATTAGACACATGTCACCATAAATGTTAACATATCTAATGCTAAATTAAAAATTTGTTTAACATGATGAATAAAGTTTAACTTTATGAAAAAATAGAAACTAGCATTAATATTTTTAAAAACATTGATCAAATAATATCAAAATTTTTATCAGAGAGAATTTCCAATTTTACTTTATTTAAGGGGATAGTAGAAATATTTTTGAACTTATGGAAATATTTTATTGTTTAAATACAACAATTTAAAAAATAAAGCATTAACTTAAATATAATAAAAATGTAAAAGATAACAATAATAATTAAAAAAAAAAACTCGAATTCGCGGAGCATGGAAGACCCGAATTTAGATGGGAACTGTGGCAAGAGAGCATTCGATTGGGGAGTTTGGGTCAACAGAGAGAAAGTAGGGAACATAAGAAAAAGAAAGCCTCAACGTTTTCGGCGTCATGGATCCGCTGCCGGCAGCGCTCCGGTGGCGCACGACCGCCATCCCATTCCTCTTGGCGGTCCTCCTTTTATCATCCGTCTCCCCTTCGCGCGCAATCTACTGCGACGAAGATGATTGCTACGATCTGCTTGGGTCAGCTAACATTCCTTTTCTTCCTTCAATTGTCTTTAACCTAAGCTTTATTTCCCACTGTAACGCTCCCTCTTCTCATTCGCAGGGTTTCCCAGAGTGCCAATGCTTCCGAAATCAAGAAAGCTTACTACAAACTCTCCTTGAAGCAGTACGTGTTTCTCCTCCTTAGCACTCTCTCTCTTACTCTTTTTTTTTTTAATACAATAACTACTTTCTCAATGGTTTCGTGTTTGATTCAGTCATCCAGATAAGAACCCTGATCCCGAATCGCGAAAGCTGTTTGTTAAAATCGCCAATGCTTACGAGGTGCTTTGGTGTCCTTGCTTCTTCTTTTTTTCAATGATTTGGATGTTGGAATATGTATCTGTTAAAATTGAACCTTGTGTAATGCGGAGTAAATTGAAAACTGACCACACTACTGATCTATATTTGTTTAGGTGTTGGTTCTGATGCTAATGATAGTTATATAACTTTACAGATTCTGAAGGACGAGGCCACGCGCGAACAATATGATTATGCAATTGCACATCCAGAGGAGGTGTTTAGATTTTTTATAGAAATTTTGGTTTACTTTTAAATTTTGGGTCAATATCCCTGATTTTTCATCTCTGTTATTTTAGTGTTTGTTGAAGTAGAGCTGTGTTTTCATCTATTGATTTCAGGTGCTTTATAATACTGCACGCTACTATCGGGCATACTATGGTCACAAGACGGTGAGATTTGATGGTTTACAATTTGAATCCATGATGAATTTTGGATAAACTTATTAGAAATTACTGATTTTTGCAAGTGAGTCTCATTTTTAGAGTACTTACGTACTTTTTTACCTGTCAGGATCCTCGAGCTGTGTTGGTTGGCCTTCTTATTATTCTTTCAGGTTTTCAATATCTAAATCAATCAACAAGGTATAATCAGGTATTGTGATATATTTAATATCATATGATGTATCATTAAATTCCCCTGATGTGAAAATGTACCATATGATTGTGTAATGTCAAAACTCAGGAATAGTAGAACTTTCTTATGTAAAATGTACTTTTATACAATTCTCTAATTGGCTATCTAAAGGTTGAAGAGCCGTGCTCGTGTTGTTAAAGATTGTATTTTGGTAGCCCACTAGGTCATATGGTGTTAGTTAGAGCCTTTGGGTAGTTTGAACCTCATTCCTACCATTGTACACACAAAAAACAGATTGTACTTACCTGACTTATGGCCAGTTAAGGGCTTTGGAAAATCTATTAGCAAGGAAAGTAAGTAGGTCAAGAAGTCAAGAGTTGCCGGTCCCAAGTTTTAGGGTGAAAATTTTCTGTTCCATACATGTCCTATGAATCCAATCATCACTGCCACTAGAATGTTTTACCATGATTTACAGTCTTAGATGCACGCATAAGATTTAAAATAGGTCAGGGCTGTGCAATTCCTTTTGGTGGATATATATGACATTGCTTTTGTGCAGATTGCTTAGTTTGTTATTTGTACAAAGTGCTTTTGAAAGATTAAGATATTTACGTTCATTGCACTACTTTTCTGTGTTTAGGCCGTAGCCATGGTCAAGAAGACACCTGCATATAAAAATAAACTAAGGGCATTGGAACTTGAACGCAGTGGAGGGAATACAAACAAGAAGAAGAGTCAGAAGAATACGGTCAAGTAGGCCATCATTCTCATTTTTTATGAGTCTGTATTTCTTTCAGGTTTTGCAAAATTATTCCCAGGAATATGAACTTTGGAATATAATATTTCTGTGTTAAGTTTTAAAAAATTTCCCTTACGTAGTTGATTCCTATGAATAAATTGTCTTCATAGTTTGCTTAGATTTCATTCCCATGTGATTGTGGACGTCAGCATATACTCGAACTAATAACTTTCTTTCCCACTTTATATATATATATACATATATATATATATATATATACATATATATATATATATATATATATATATGTATTTGATTGTTGAAAACATTCATCAGGATATTCAAGCTTAATCAAACATGTCGTTTAGTTTGCGCAGGAATGCCATTCTTGGGAATTTAAGTACATTGCCTTGATATAAATTCCACCGATGTTAGTTGTACGTAATTTCCTAAAATGTTTTTCAGTGGGACCTATATCTAGTATCCAGTGACCTGTTCAAATTGGTTCTCTACCTTGAAAACTCTTATTTCCTCTTTTAAATGAGTTTGTCTGTCATCTGTAAGATTGTGCTGTGTTGACTGCGACTTCTTTACTTCCGGCACACAATGACACAATGTGGGGAGTATATGTGTGCAGGAAAGTGGAGCAAGACCTTAGCAATGAACTCGACCTGCAGATAACTGGAGCTGAAAGGGCCTCTGTGTGGAAACTTCTTGGTGTCCGCTTTGTTCTATTACCTTATACCTTAGGCAAGGTTAGAGCTAAATCTTTATCTAGAAAATGCAGTTACTACTGTGAATCTTTCATTTCTCTATTTTAATTCAAGGTGCATATATGAATTTCTGTACCACGAATAGTGCTGAATCTTGAAAATTAATATTTTAGCATGTGAAATTTACTGATGAATTCTGTTTCCATTCAGCTGCTACTGTGGTCTGCCTGCTGGTTTTGGAGATACAGAGTGAAGAAACACTCTTATTCGTGGGAGGATGCTTCTTATCTGACACAAAGATCCCTTGGTATTCCTCTCGATAGATGGAGAAATATTGGTAAATTATATTATCTACGATGAACCTTCTTTTAGACACCATGGACACGGGAATTATGTGTAGTTTTTTTGGTTACTTGTTTTGGATTCTACTAGCGTGGCCTAACCTACTACTATGCATATTAATGGTCCTTATTAATAGATGAAGCAACAAAGGAAGATCTTGTGCTCAAACGTTTATGGGAGAAATCGAATATGGAGAGCTATGTAGCAGAGATGCGGAAAGAATCAAAACGCAGAAGATAGCTGCATTAGTGGCCTCGTCTGCTGCATTTAAAGTTCTAAATTTGGTTTAAATTATGAAGTTGAACTGAACGACAAAGTGACAATTAAAGTTAAAATTGGAAAGTTGCTAATTGATCTGGGGGAGGAGGGGTGATAGAAGCAGAATTATTCATTTCAACCACGAAATGGTGGAGTCATAAACAAAGTTTACTGAGTTTAAACATGTCTCTGACAGCCTGTAAACAGTGAACACTAAAGAATACCGCATTAATTTCATTTTTTTTTGTTTCAAAGTCAGGTATTTAAGCCTCACTCTTCCTAGAATCAGATGTTCGGTAGTGGTTTTGTGCTACAACTTTAATGAGATTATATGAATTCTTGGCATGTTACAGTAGAGTTTAATGTATGTGTCTGAAATATTTATCCTTCCACTCTTCCTGTAGTAGTATATCGCGGGGTTGCTTCGGCTTAAGATTCCTAATATTGCTTACTGGGTCTGATGAGCCAGTTGGTGAGGTGGTGAATGATTTTGCTAGAGCATCTCTTAACTAGAGTGTTAAATCTAATAAAACAATTCATTTGAACATGTCACATATCATAATAATTAAATTAGTTTTTAAAATTGCAAAATATTAAAATACAAATGAGAATTATAAATGTACCAGTTTTTTAGGATTTTATTATTAAAGTAAAATTGGAAAGAGAGTTTTAAAAATGATATAGCATAATGAAATTTAGGTTGCTTTCATTCATGTTAGCTAAGAGATAAAACAAATTAAAAACTTATATAAGATTCAATTGCTATAAAAAATTTATATTAGATACCTATCGGTATCCATGGTGTAAATCTTAAAATTAATAGTAAGAGCTTACATAAGATTACCTAAATTATAATTATACAATATAAATTTTAATAATTAAATTAATATTTTAAGTTAAAAAAGTTAAAGTAAAAAACTATGAATATTTATGAAATTTCATTATCAAAAGAAAAGTTATAAAAAATATAATATAAATGGTTTTAAAATAAAGTAACACGCATTTAAAATGAAATAAGAAAACGAGACTAAGTTGCTGCATTTACAATATTGTGAGGGGGTGACACATTGATGATATTACATTCTCTTAACACTGGATAACAACGTGGATCACAGTCCATGAGTACAATTAATATTTTTAATTCGCTAGCTCGGTTTGATGCCTAATTAATCAAATTGGTGGACTAAAAGTGGATTAGTAGGTTAGTTAGTTTTTTTAATTAAAATAAAAAACAATTTCAAAGTTATTTTTTCGTATTATCTTATTTAAAGGGTATAAATATAATACATATAAATTTAATTTCAATTATTACTTATATTAGAATGATTTATAACTTAAAAATACCAACTATAGAGTAATTTTGTTTATTACATTCTGACATTTTTGTATGTATGTTTATTGTTTTTTTTTTCTTTATTCAATCCATTGTTTCTCATGATGATCGAATGAATTTGATTCTTTTAGTCTTAACTCTTTACTTATAAACTTTTTTTTTATAATAATATTGTGTATTTTTTCATTATACTAACATCATTTTAAATATCTATATACACTTTTTTTCTTTTTTATTTGAGATGAAAAGAAACTTCTTACCCCAAAAAAGTTTCAATCTACAGATAAAGTGATGAAAAAGTTCATATTCTCCCATATATTTTTTTGTTATTAAATTTTTTCAACCACATTTTTGTTCTCATATGTATTTGATCTTGTAATAGGAAGTAATAAGAGTATTATGATTTGTGAGTAAAAAAAAATTAAGTTTTAGGTATTTTGCCTATTCTTATTGAGTATAGAAATTTATATTACATTAATATTTTATTCCTCTTTCTTTTTTTATTCGTTTTCATTTTTTTCTAAAATCATTTTAAAAGTTATTATGTATATTTTTTTTTTGTTTTCTATACATTTTTCTTTTAATGAAAGGATATGTTCTTGCGAGGCTGAGATATGTCAAGAAATACACTAGTTTTTTGTTTAGGCCGAAACATATCAAATAGTTTTAGTGTTTATTTTTCAATAAGTCTTCTTTACCATGAATGTTGAGATGTTCTCTTCCAATGAATGTGGTATGACTTTGGCAGGAGAGCCTACAAATATATGCTTAACTTAGTTACTGATAGTAAATAACTATATTACAATAAATGATATTACAGACATACCTCATGAACAATGACTATTTATAATACTTGGATGACCTGCTTGTTGGGCCTAGAGTTCTTAGGATTACTTCCTTTTAGGGTTTTCTTAACATTTATCTTTATAATTGGTCCTTTTGTCTAGGTACATCTGTACTACGCAGTGATACACATGCCTTTGACTTTGTGGCGCATCCCAAAGTTGAAACATGTTAGTTGAAAGTCTCTCTTCATCCCTAAGATTGAGGTGTATTATATATATATATATATATATATATATATATATATATATATATATGTGTGTGTGTGTGTGTACATAGCACTATAAATTTTTTATTATAAAAAATTTTAAACCAACAAATGGAAGAATAACGAGTTTTATTATTTCATTTTTATTTTCAAAAGTAAAATATTATTTTCATCTCCATTTCATACTCAAAGGGATATAAATATTTTGTTTCATTCATATCCATTATGGATAACAGGTATACTTATACTCGTCTTTGTATCTACTTTTTTAATATTTTAATATTAATTAAATTTTATATAAAAAACTACTTTCTTGATATTTTAATATTAATTAATTAAATTTTATATTGAAAAAATACGATAAAAAAATGATATTATCAAATAAGTCAAATATTTAAGAAGAAAATACAATTGTATAAGTTATCAAATAACAATGAAATAAAATAGAAATAATTTAAAATACTATACAATTACAGAATAAATAAAATTTTATTGAAATCAAAATATCTATTAATTATATAAGCACTAACGAGTCGATCAAAGTTGATCATATAAATTTTGCAGCAATAACCAATTTTAATTTTGTATTAAAATTTAGACACAAAAATCGAATATAATTTTTGAACCTTATGTCAACTAAACTCATTATTTTAAACAAATAGTATTATATGACACTTTTAATTTAAAAATATTAGATTACAAACTCCATACAATTACATCCTGTGTGTACGATATAGGAGTTGGATTTTGTAGATACACTCACCTCATTCGAATGCTAAGTGTTTCCTCTATAACACCAACCGAAAAATGTGAAGGAAAATACAAAACAACCTTTGAGAGGGTACATACAATACTCTTCTCTCTCTTGAACTCTGCAATTTCACATTTCATTTTCGTGGTTTGTTATTGAATTTGGTTGTAGCATGGATGTGACTTTTGTGTTGGAGGATGAGACAGAATTCTGTATTAGAGTGGAGTTGTCTGACAAGATCCAAGAAATCAAACAAAAGATAAAGATATCGAGGAACATTCCCGTTGACCGACAAACGCTACTCTTCAATGGTCAGGTTTTTCAAAACGAAGCCATGTTCATCGACACTCACATCTCTCAACTCTCTCGCGTTCCACAATTGGTTCAGCCCAATGAAAACGAGTATGATCTGCCACAGTGGATTAGGAACGTCTCCAAATTAGATATACATGAGATGCAAGAGATGATCTCGTCGATTCCAGAAGCACAGAATATGTCGTTTACCGTGGACGCATCGGTGGTGCTCACAGAAAATCCAGACGAGATAGAAGAATTTGTCTCGTCGATGATGGACAATCCACCGGAGGAGCCGGTGCCGCAGTTTCTTCTGCCTAATACAGTGATGTTCATGGTGAAAAGCTTGGATGTGAAACGGAAGCCTCTCCCCGTGGAAATGTATCTGAAGGACACCGTTCTGCAGCTGAAGGAGGTGTTTATCAGAATGAAGAAACCTCGAAGGCTAAAGGTGAAGAATATGGTAGTGGTGAATAAAGTAGGTGATGAATTGCATGACCATATGTCTATGCTAGCATGTGGGATGCTTAATATGTCACATGTTTACGTGTGTAGTCGATCAGAAGGAGGAGCTTTGATTGCTGTTGATCTCAAACATGGGAAGATGTTGAAGGTGATGGTGGTTCCCAAGGGCAGAATTCAGAAGATACCCATTGAGGTTAATTCTCTTAACTGTTTGGGAGATTTGAGGTTTGAATTGGAGAAGTTTCACAAACATGTTCTTCCGGAAAGTATTGGTTACTTTTTTACCATCAAGAACGGCCTTCCGGCGACTGAAACATATTCGTTTGACAGGTTAGGGATCAAAGAGGTTGACACCGTTGTAATAAACCCTAAACAACTTTCCAGCGTTTTCCCATGGTGAAGAAGCCACGTATGCATGCATGCATGCATGAGAATCAGTTCGTATTGAATACAAAAAATTGAGTGAAAAATTAGTTACTTAGGTCAGGAGCCTGTTAGTTAGTTAAACCTGCTACTGGGATGTTAGTTTGTTAGTCGTTATCATAATAAACTTGTACTAAAATGATGTATCACTGACCTTTGTAAATCATTCAAATAAAATTTGTAAGCTCCTGAGATATATTCTTTCATATTTCTAAGTAAAACGCATTGAAGAGTTTGCAAACGAGACTTTCACGTTTTTTAATCTTATTATTTCTTTCATATTTTAGTGTATTTTTTTATAATTCATAATATATATATATATATATAAGACAGTTTGAGTGTCTATAAGAAATGAAGATAGTCTAAATTACAACATAATTTTTTTTTTATAAACGCATGTATTATGAATGAAAAAAGAGAGAGTCTATTTTTGTTATTATATATTTAATGTCTATTTTTGTTACTATATATTTAATATTTATTTTTGTTATTATATATTTAAACTTATTTTCTTTACATACTAACCAAGACATATATTAAGTTTTGATATAATTGATGTTTTTCATTTTGATATAACGGGGATTCGTTAAGAAATTTAATAATAATAAGATTTAAATCAAAAGATTAACGAAATCTTTAATATAAAAGTTTAGAATGATGATAATATAAGTCTATGAGTATTATATATATATATATATATATATATATATATATATATATATTTCTTAACTTCTGATTTTTCGTATGACTTACATTTAAATCTAAATATACTATTAATAATAAAAGCGAAAATAACTGACGTTAAATAATCAAAGCTAATAAATGTTTAGAGAAAATATTTATAATAAAACATGATGTTATTCGTTAAATAAATTATTTATAATAATAAAAGAATATTTTAAAAATATTTAGAATGTTCAAATTTTATTAATTTAAAATTTTTTCTATATATAAGTACAATCATTACTTTATTTATAATTTTGAAAATAATTTCTTGTCCATACATAAAATATATTTTTATCATGAGATCAAAATGTAATTAAATTCGAATTATATATTTAGTATTATAAAATAATTCTTGCAAGAGTTTTAATTTGAATTGCCATGAATATGCGTTAAAATTACTATTAATTTGAACAACAGCATTTAATCGTAAGTTCACATTGGGTAAATTTTTAATTTCAATTTTGCTTCTTTAATAACTAGTCAGATATATTATAAACTTTAAATTTTATTCATTTGTAATGTCAAATAAATTAGTTATAAGTTGTTACATAATTAATGACAGTATAGGTTCAAAGTTGATATTACTAAAAAATAGATTTATGCTCAATTTAATAACAGCACGTATGAACTCAATTTGAAATGAAATGAATATATTTTTAAAATAAAAAATTTCAATTGGATGGGTAATTTTCGTTATTTTCCAGTTTTCAAACAGTTTGAAATATATTGGGTATTTGATCTGAAAAATTTATAAGTAGGAAAGAACGTACCAGACTCTGACAAAAGGTAAGATGGATGTAACTTTTGTGCTGGAGGATGGGAGAACATTTTGTATTGAAGTCAGTTTATTTGACTCATTTCTTGAAATCAAACAAAAAGTGTACAAGTATAAGGCCATTCCCACTTCTTCCCAAACGCTCATTTTCAACGGTGAAATTCTTGAAAACGACGACGTCATCTTCCACACTGATATCTCTCAGCAGTCTCGTCTAAAACTCCTCGTTAACCCTGTGACGTTGCCGCTGCAGTTCCCACCTCCGTCAAAAAAAATTGACTATGGAGAGATCGCGCCACCGGAGACGACATTACCGCTTTTGCGATTCGAAGACGATTCAACGAGTGCGTTGCCGCCGTGGAATCCAATGTTTAAACCGGCTCCGCCACCGCTTCTGCCAATGCCGCCGGCTACAGTCAGGTTAACAGTGCAAATAGTTGAATACAGAGTGAGGCCTTTCGTCTTAGAGATGGATCTGGACGATACCATACTGCAGCTGAAGGAGAAGATTTACAGTTTGAAGAAGACTAGAAAGCTAAACCTAAACAAGATGTGGGTGCGAATAAAATCGGGTGAGGAATTGAGTGACCAATTGTCGCTGCGAGATTGCGGGTTGCTAAATAATTCATTTGTTTACGTGCATAAAAAACCAGCAAAACCAGAACCAGAAGCACCACTGAAATTTACTATTCCTGTTGTGACAGCTGATTGTGTCGGTGGTGTGGCAGCAAAGATGGTGAAGATTATGGTGGTTCCCAAGGACGGAACTCAGAAGGTAGTGATCGAGGTGGATTTGTTTAACAGAGTGGAAGATTTGAGGTACGAGTTGGAGAAATCTTACAAGCATGTTCTTCCCGCACACGTTGGTTATTTTTTCACTAACAAGAAGAATGGCCATGTAATGTCTGAAGCGCATGCGTTTAACTGGTACGGGATTGAAGACGGGGACGTCATAGAAGTCACCCCTGAATATGTTTCTGATGAATCCAATTCTTGAGTATAAAGAAAGCTACACGTTCAAGCATGAATTTCAGTTCGTATCAAATAACAAATTATCTGTTTGTTACTTTAGATATGTGGTGCTTTTGTTAAACAAGAAACAGGCGGGAAGATTAGTTACTTAGTTATCCTAACCCAACTGCAAACATATTTCAAGATTCTTTCTTTTATTATACATCATTTTTCTAACTAATTACCTTTTTTTTTTTAAAATGAGCATAATCAGCAAACATAAAGAGAGGAAGAGACTCTTTCTCCATCTCACCTTGGAGCACTTTGATCATTGATTACATTCAAAGGATGAAAGATGAGGATGGGGAATAACTATATATAAGGGCTTCCTCACATTTATCCACTAGCAGTTTAAGGTCCTTTATCAACAAAAAAGGTGATGGATAACACGTTTACAAAATTGATTTGAAACATCAAATTGATATTTATTTATAATATAAATTTCTCTTTATTATTAGTTATTGTGAGATTTTCAGATTATATATATTTATAGATAGTTTCACAGGAAACAATACGATAGATTCAACAAATATTATATCATCTTAAAAATTGAATTTTTAATATAAAGTAATAAGAAAATGAGATAAGTCTACATCTATATAATTAAGGAATATAAATTAAATAAAAATATACAAGAAATAAAAACTTTATTTTTTATATTAAATATTTTTCAATTTTTTTTTATAAATTGTTGTTTAAATATATTAACATATAAATCAAATAATTTATAAACTCGTATAAACTTTTCTTCATTTTTCGAGGTTTTTTTATAAGAATAGACAAATTTGACTTCAATATTACGAGAATAGTTAAATTTTAGAAAATTACAAAAATACACAAGTCGCTGTCTACACACTATTTTGTATGAAGAAATTGTGTATTGTCACATATCAGAAAAAGTTGAATAGTCGAATTCGTGCACGGACAACTTTAATATGATGGAAAATTTGTAAGATTTAAAAATAAGTGATATACCAAGAGTTCTATTTTCCAAAATCTGTTTCTGATTGACAGAATCCTAAAAACGACCTCTTCTTTCTTTTCTTTCCTTAAATGGTGAAGAAGCCATATATATATATATATATATATATAATAAACTAAAAGCCAGTCACTACCTATGGTGTCCCTTAGTTAGTTAAACCGTTAAAAATTAGCAAGAAAGTTAGTTAGTTCTTTTAAAGCGAATGTAAGCCTAGTGAAAAAAATGATCATATTTGAAATAAATGGCATTGAAGAGTTGGCAAAGCATCTTCAAGAACTTCGCTTCTTCAGGAAGCCCACAAATGAGTCAAAAGTGTTGAACGTGAAAGTATTTGAAGTTATCGAGGGGAAAAGGGCAGAACAACCAAAATTCATTCGCCACAGAGATGAAAATCAATGCTAATTTTCAGGTTGAGGAAGATATGACGATCACCGTTGCAATTCATGCCCTCGATACTATCCGCGAAGTCAAAGAAAAGATCCAAACAACTTTTGGAATTCCTATTTCCAGACAAACCATTATCTTGGATAATGGAGAATTTCTCGAAGACCATCTCTACGTTCTGAACACTAGAATATGCAACCCCAGCTCCCGGTTTCTTTTTTCTGCTCAACCCAATGCCCAAAACCTTGTGTCGCCGCCGCTGCCTCTATGGAATCGAATGCTGCCTTCGTGGCCGCAACAGACTTTATTCTGTCCGCTTGAGGTTATAATGCAGCCAATGCTTCCAACGACTCCGCTGGTTCCGATGCTGCCGGGACATCAGGTTGTTTCAAGACCAGCGAGTACTCCGGTGGCTCAGGGGCCGGCGATTACTCCGATTTTTCATTCGCCGGAGTTCGCTCCGGTGGTTCACGTGCCGGCAATGGTTCAAGCTCCCGAGAGAAATCAGGCGGTTGAAGTGCCGGCGAGTTCTAGGGTGGCTCCGGCTCCGGCGACGGAGAGAACTCCTGTGTGTCCAATGCCGCCGTGGAAGCCAGTGGTGGTGAGGATGCGGCCAGTGAATCCTGTGTTTCCGATGCAGCATATACAGTCAAATATAGAGTTGGAAGAGTCAGCACCAAATACAGAGAAAGAGGCATCGTCGGTGAAGGTTATGGTGAATATAGGTAAGGCTATCCCTATAGAAACGGAATGGGACGGCGCCACCGTTCTGATGCTGAAGCAGAAGATACTTGAATATTTGAAAATGTGTGCACGTGATGCAGGCGATGACATGGAAGACCTGACAGTAGAAGGGATGGTGTTGCAATCGCATTTTACGGATGCGATATTGCGTGACGATGTGCTTCTCAAGCATTGTTTGAGTTCAGAGTATCCTGAGGTCGACCTATTGCATGAAACCGTCTGTTCCAGTGGCTGCTGAGAATAACCACATCCACATCTGTTAGTTCGTTGATTCAGTTTTTCTGTAATAGTACAACTTTCCAAATACACACCACAAAATCAATAAACCTTCATCTTGGGCAATCTTTCGTTATTTCATGCACATTGTTATTCTTAGTTTTTATTCAATAATTTTATTTTAACTAAATACCTTAGTTTAATTTTTTGTTATTAAAATCAGTCTCTTTTCATTGTTTAAAAAGAAGTTAACTCAATACATCATTTTCCATATATAAAACGCCAGCTTACAACACTACTGTATATAAAAGGGATCTTAATAACAATTATTAAAAAAAAAAAAAACATCATATTTTTCAATGACTTTTGTTTATATAATAGTACTTGAATAAAAAGTATAGACAATAATTGAACTAACAATATTTATTAATTATATTTGATATTTGATACTTATTTTAAGGGAGATTATATTTTAACATTCATTAAATACTTGTGTAACTCAATCCATGTACATTTGTATCATCGATACAAAACTTATATAACTAATAACACAAAACTGGTCTCCTAATTTCATCCTTACATTAAATAAAATTCACCATATGAGAATATCAAATATCCAACCTTTATTAACTAAATACAATAAATTGGAAAATTAAAAGAATAGTATTAATTAGTTCTTGTTATATATCTATTAATTAATATTATATTTTAATAAAGTTATACATTTTCAAAAATATTTTTTTTAATATAATAAAAATACACATTCATACTTCAAGTAGGTGTTTTCACTTTGTGTCTTGTATGTCTGATAATTACATTTAAAAGTCAAATATGATTTAAAGTTTAAAAATAATTATTCTTATTTTTGAAAGCGACTTAAATTATGTTGATAATTCAAATAAAGTTAGGTTACTAACTGGCAGTACATTTTTAAAAAGGATATATAAATTTGATAATTTTATGCATTCATATTCTAATTACATTTTTTGTTTTAATATGAATGATCAAAATATTATTATATTGTTAAAGTGGGTTGTAAAGTGAATATGTTTCGTCCTTTAAGATATTAAATTACACAGAAATGATACTTTTGACACAAGTCTTTTTACATTTATTTGATATTAATTTTTTTTTATTTTTTTAAATGCATAAATTCACTCTTTTATTATTATTTAATATTATTTTTATAATGTGATTGGTAAACGCGTCTTGTTTAAAATTATAATTTTTCTTTAAAGTACCGGTTTGATTAAAATGCATGAGGTGATGCGTGAGTGGATGATTGGTTTGGGAGGAAGAGCTTTCCATCCAGAAACTATATAAGGAAGCATGCATGGCTGCTCCCTCTCACATTCACACTAAAGCGATGGAGATGGTGGATGTGAATGTTGAGATCCAAGGAGGGGAATCGTTCTCCATTCGACTTCATCCCTTCCAAACAATACGTGATATCAAGGAAATAGTGCAAAACCTTCAAGGCATTCCCGTTCGCCACCAAATCATCCTCTACAATCAACAACTTCTCTATGACGATCTAAACGTTCAGAGATGCTTCATCCAAAACGGCTCGCGCATCATCGTCCAAATTCATGCCGATGGCCCATGTCCTGCTGTATCGTCTGAGCACGACTCTGATTTTTCCACCGATCGCGACGTTAACTTGCCTTCATCGCCTTCGTCGGAGAGCCACTCAGACTTCCCTCCATCACGGCCTCAGGTGCGTGACTTAAACTTGCCGCCATCACCGGAACCTCTGCATGACCTAATCATGCCGGTATCGCCGCCGCCGGTGCCCGACTTAAATTTCCCACCATTGCGAGCGCCAGTGAGCGACTTGAATTTTCCTCCTTCGCCGTCACCTTCGCCGTCACTTTCGCCATCGCGATTAAACCCCTCACACCTGACGCCGGTGCCTTCGTCGTCACCTTCATCGTTACCTTCGTCATCAAACCACACAGACCTGCCGCCGGTACCATCGCAATCACCTTCGCCGTCACCCTCAACTTCAAGTCACTCATACTTGCCGCCGGTGTCCTTGCCGACGTCCAGCTCCGACCTGAAGCAGCAGCCAATATGGGATCAATCAATTCCACCTTTTTTGAATAGGGAATATAATCTGTCGGATATTGCGCCTTGGAGTCCGTCATTGCAGCTGACTGAGACGTCAAATGAAGACGATCCATTCGAAGTTGGAGATTTTTCATCTTCACCACTGTTGATGCCGATGCCAGACACACCGCCAATGGTAAGGGAGATGACAGAGTCGATGCTGCCACCGCTGTCTTTACCATCAACTTTCGTACCAAATCCTGTTCCACCCGTGCCGCAGACAGTGACGGTTAACGTGAAAGTGCCTCTGGTGAGAAATCGTGTCCGTATAGAATCGGACCGAAAGGACACGGTTCTGGAGCTGAAACAGAAGATTGTTGCGCTGGATGACATGCGGGGCGTACCCGTGGATAGGATCGTGCTGCAGTTGAACTCAATGAGTCTGGAATTAATGGACCATGTGCCTCTCCATGATTGTGCAGTTGCAGAAAATTCTCAGATCGATGTGATCTTAAAACCGCCTCTGCATGATAGGTGATAGTAGCAGAGAGCACTCACCCTCACCTTCCCCTTCGCCTAGTTCTTCCACAGCTAGTCGACCTTAAATACCTGTTGTACATACAACTTTCTAAATACACCCACTAATCATCCAAATGTATAATCATCACCTTCAATAAATCATTCTCCTTTTTTCTTTTCTTTTCTATCATACCTGTCCTCTTTAATTCAAATTTCAGTACAAGTAATGGAACATGACTATTTACATTAAAAACATTACTTCATAATCTACTTTCAACGGAAATATATTCTTTAAAAAAATAAATATTTTCTATTTATAAAAAGAAATATTGAAGAGTAAAAATTTAAATATCTGTAAAATAGTTTAAATAATAAAATTCCCATATTATAATTTTATCCATTTACTTCGAAAAATAAAATAAAGTAAAATGTTTTTAGTATATTTTTGTTATTTTCATTATTATTATTATTATTATTATGTTGCTATTATTTATATTTATATTTATTATTATTTATATTATTGTTATTTATTTTATTATTTTTACTATTATAATTATTTCATTGTTTTTATTTATATTATGATTATTATTATTAATCGTACTACGATTATTATTTATATATATATGAATTTGAAAATTGATTGTTTATTTAGTTCCTTAATTAAGAATCGTTATAATATGTCGTCATTAAATCTATTTTTTTGAGTACTGGTTTATTTTTGGATTAGTTTAAATTTATCACTCCAATTTGGATGGGTTGATTTAAGGATAAGTTGAAATTCGACTCTTCAACTCAACTGGAGGGTCTAACGATCAATTTAAACTTGTCAGTTTAACTCGATTTGAATTAATCTTGGTTTTAACTTACCAGTTGTGGTTAGTTGGGGTTGATCTCGAGATCAGTTTAAACTCGTTAGTATAAATTCACCACTCCAACTCTAATGGAATTGATCTTAGTGGCAGTTTTAAACTCATCACTTTAGTTTGGTTAGACATTGATCTTAAGAATGGTTTGCTCTGTGTGAAACTAATCCTTCAATGAATTCATATCCATATACGAAAACTATTTATTCAAACAGAATCTGTAAATTAAGCAAGCAAAGCTCTGTTTATTAACATATTTGAATTTTGTTTATACAATAAATTTGTTAGAAAATATCTCAGTAATCTTGATTGCATTTAGAGGATCTTAAAAATGATTGCACTAACATATCATTATATTTTCAATGCTTTGCATTTTGCAGCACATCAAAACACACTTACAATATAAATTCACTGCCAGTATTACTTTCTTCTCTTCTATATAAGCCATGTAATAATATTTCAACTAAAATGTCGTATGCTTAAGCAATTACGAATAAACATGTAAAAACATAACACAAAAAATAAAAACAGTCTAGAGAAATTACCAATCACTTCAAACACTGTTGAGTGAGGTTCGTTAAGACGCACATCATATGGAATCACCTCTTCATTCCCTTGTTTCGCGGCGCCCTTATCTCTCCAGAAGTATTTAATCTTCGCATAACTAATGGGAGCCTTCAGACAAACGCAACGAACATAAAAAAACTAGAGAAACCCACAAACCTAGTACTAGAAGCGAAGTGATGGTGTAAAGAGAAAAAACAAAAAGAGGAAGTAAAAGCAATGATCACACAAGAGATTTTCAGAAGAAAATAGAGGAACAAGAGCAGTGGAGAAAGGAAGGCGTACCTAGCTGAAAATGGAAGATGTCGAGAGAGAGTGGCGAAATGGAAATGAACGAACTATTAGATGGCGTTGGGATCAGGAGTTTAAAAATATAGCATGAGGAAACTTTGGACTAGATTGTCGGCCTAAACCTTTATGGGTGGTTTTAATCAGATTAAAAGAAAATAATTTTATTTTTAATCTTCTATAATTCAAGAGATATTATAACAAAAGATAAGATGATCATATCTTTAAACTTTATATTATATTCTGGACAACTCAAGTCCTTTCATATTGTGATAGATATATAAGATTATGGTCAATGAACAACCCTAGTATTTCTTACTTGAAGTTACAATAGCTTTTGAACTAGAACAACCAAAAAACACATATTCTAAAAATTATAATTAAATTTAAATAAAAAACACTTAAAATAATAAAATAGTAAGTTAATTATTTTAATTTAAAAACGAATAAATTTAAATAAATGATATTGATGATAATATAATTATTTTAGTTTTAAACAGCTACTTAAAAGATGAAATTAAAAAATATATATATATACAAAGGACAAAACCTCTTTATAATATAAATATATTGAGGTCTATTTAAAACTTAATAAATAAATTATGTTCAATATTAATTGATATCATTAAGCATAATAACATTTTTACGAATAAAAAATAAGATAGAAAAATCGTCTACTACTAAAAAAAATAAAAAAGGCAAAGCGATTTCTCCAACTTTGGAGGCATAAAGAGTGGAAAAGAAGTTAGAAGTTACGACTGCCTACAGTAATGGACTTTGAAATAGATGTTATTTTTGAGGTGTGCGAGGGGAACTTCTTCTCCATTGAAGTTAATCGTTTTGAAACAATCCGTGATATCAAAGAAAAGATCCAAACCATCCACCAAATTCCCATATCCCAACAGAATTTCATTTTCAAAGGCCAACTTCTCCAAGATCATCTCTACGTCTATACAACTCCCATCCTTCATCACTCACGCATTCATCTCTTTATTGTTACCGACGATGCCGAAAACCTTCCGCCGCCGCCGCCGCCGCCCATGCGTAGCCCTTCTTTTCTGGCACAACCGCTGCAACCTTCAACACTTCCAAGAATCGAAGACAATCCGCTTCTGATGCCGGATATCTCGTCGTTATCGCAGCGGCGGATGAAGACGACATTGACGGCGAGCGTGAAAATGCCAAAGTCCAAAGATCGTGTCCGTATAGAATCGGATAGAGAGGACACCGTTGGAAAGCTGAAGGAGAAGATTGCGGCGCACGAAGACATGCAAGGTGTGCCTGCGCATAGGATCGCGCTGCAGTTGCATTCAAAGCGCCAAGAGTTGAACGATGACGTGGCTCTGCAAGATTATTCAGTCGAAGACAATCCTGAGATTGATGTGTTCTTGAAGCCGGCTCTTCCTGCGGCCGGCCGCGGAAGAACGCAGTCTGGGAAGCTGAAAGTGAAGGTGTTGCCGATGAAAACAAATGAGAGGATCGAAATAGAGGTGTTTCCTCGGGACGCGGTGTCCGTGTTGAGACCGAAGCTGGAAGAGTTGCAGCGGATACTACAGTTCCGTCTTCCGGAAGGTAACGGTTATTTTTTCATTCACAGACAACAAGATATGCATGAAGAAAAATCATTTCATTGGCACGGAGTTAGGGATGGTGATACCATTGAAACTTTTGATGGATTCATTATAACAAACTCATCATCTTAATTCCTTCTGTTTAATTCTTTTATAATAACCAGAGTAAATACAACCACATAGCGGATTTCATTCTCCCAGAGGGTTTTTCCTTTTTCTTTTATGCGATGTTTATTATCTTTATTGCCATTACTTTATCTCATTTATCTTAAGTGGTTTTATTTTTAATAATTAAAGCCGGTTACCATTCTGTATCCTTCTGAATGAAATCTTTTCTTTTCCATCTACCCTAAAAGATCATCAACAAGTAAGTTAAGTATAAGGGATCACAATAGCAGCTGTATTGACTATATTGACTGTTGTAGTTAGAATGACACTTACAATGAAACTTATTAGAAACAAATCTTAATTAGAATTAGGGTGGTAAAGATTAATTGAACTCAAATGAACGGTAAAAAAATGATAAGTTAATAAAAAATAGTTATGACGAATTGAACTAAAAACAAGATAAGTGAATCAAAATAATTAAGACGAATTAAAGTAACTTACTTTTTTTTGTTTTAATAAACTTAACTATTATTTAAAAAATTTGAAAAAAAAAATAAATGAATAGAAAAAAAAATATAATTTTACTTAATATATGTTCTATTATAAAAAAAAATTAAAAGGTTAAGATAAGTTGAGTTGAAACTTGTTAAGTCTAGCAAAATATCAAAACGGATTAGGATTAAAATTTCTTTGAATTTGGTTGGGATAGTCACGGTCAAAACTTGATTGATTAGTCTGAGCTGAACTTAAAATCAGTCGTCAAGATAGTTTTAATTGAAATTTGACCAAATTAATCTTGATAAAAAATCATTTCGCTTAGAATGACTATAGTCGAAACTTGGTCGAATTAATCCTAATCAAATTTAGTCGAATTTGTCCCAACACAAAAATTGACTGAATTTGGCTAGAAAGACCAAAATGGTCTCATTTGAAAATCCATCAAATTTGTCTGGATCAATCCCAATCATAAATTAGCCAAATTTAGTCGAGTCACGATTGATACTTAGTCGAATAATTTTATATTGAAATTCCACTGAGTTAATCCTTACCAAAAATTAACCAAATTTAATGAGTCAACTTCGATAAAAAATTAATTGAATTTGGTTTAGTCAACAATAGCCAAAATGAACTGTAAGTTTAGAAACTCTTAAATAAATTAAAAATTGTAAAACAAAATACTTAAATAAGTAGTTAATTGAAATCTAATTTTAGAGATTTAATTTTCTAAACATGAATTATAAAATAGTGTAGTTCAGTCTTATTGTAAACATTTTAGGTTTTATTATTCAATATAATATAGTATTGATAGTTTTAGTTAATGTTCTCCATCCTAATGTTAACATATTAAATGATAGGGAATGAAAAAAAAAATTTAATATTAACAGTGAAAAAGAGATGAAAAATAATACTTTTTTATTAGTTTTATTTTAAGCATCATCTAAGATTATTTTAATAAAAATATAATAACTGTTTAACTTTAGACTAATTAAAATTAGGTAAAGGATAAAATACTACAATTGGACCATTTATTCAACGACGTAAAAATGGACCATTTATGTTGTACAGTATAATGTTTGACATAAATTATCTTATTTGTGTCGATTCAGTTATTTTTAAAAATGTTATTATGATGTGTTTTTATGTTGATTTTTCTTTTAAATGTAAATTAGATAATGTAAATAATTATTTGTGTTAATATATGTACTACACTAACATCTACACTTTTTTTTACACTGCAACATCAAGAATAATGGTTAGATTAAATAAATAAAAACTATGCATAAATTTAATGATGATTTTAATAAAAACCGCAACTGAAATCAAGAAACAGTCACAATTATATGAAGATATATCATTGAAATTCTTTTTTTCTCTAAAATCTTAAAGTAGAAAAAGTATATAATTCCAAACTTATGGACAGCTACAGATTAATTAACACGTTGGAAACAAAAATTAAACACTATAAAAACTTATAAAATAGAGTATTAAAAAACAAGTGTTTTAAAATAATGAGATAGAATATTTTATTTTAAAATAATTCAATAATATAAATAGAAGTTTTTAAAATCATCTCATTACTTAAAACACAGACAATCTCTCTACAGTTCTTACAAACAAAAATTAAACACTCTAAGAATTTAGAAAATAGAGTATTAGAGTGGATAAGTGTTTTAAAATAATGATATCAAGTATTTTATTTTAAAATAATTTGATAAAATAATATAATTTCTTAAACTCGTCTCGTTACTTAAAACACAAACCATTTCTCTAAAATTCTTCCTCTTAGTTCTTTCTCACTTTTCACTACCTTTTCTTACTCTCCGATCCTCTGTTTGACGATCAGGAAACGTCTAGGAGATGACTGTGGAGTAATCTCCATTCTTATGTATTGAGCAAGTAAGTTTCGACTCTCTTTTTTTCTTGTCTTAGGTCAAAATCATGCATGTTAATTATCTGTCGCATGTGTCATATGTGACCTTTTCCTAATTGCTTGTCAATTTGAGGTTCCTTGCGTTTGAAGTAACGATTGAACGTTTTTAAAGTTGTAGTAATTCTTTGTAAGATAAGGAAAGCTAATTTTTATTTTATGTTCATTTATAAACTACGAATTGGTAAGTAATTAGAGGAAATAATTGGTTGATATTGAATGTTGATGCTTGAAATTTGTAATGTGAATTGTTATTAGGTAAGTGAATTTGATCACATAAGTATTGTTGATAATTAATGATTTCGTGTTACACTCCAATTGTATGATAAATGGAATTGTTTAGATGTTGTGGTTATGTTGAATGTGGTTAATGGTGGAAGATAATGAAACTAGGTAGGATTAGTACGTGATTTTGGTCAAAATAAGAGGTTTTAGGTATGTGAGCTTTCAATTAAAGGTTATCAAGATGAATTCCAGTTTTAGAGTCTATTCCAAGGAGATTTAAAACTTGTTAGAGTTGTGTTAAAATTTGGTTTAGAAATAATTTGTAGAAAGTTGGTGGTATTTTGGTTAGTTTTAAGATTCATTTTAGGGGTTTCACTAGTGAGATTCTGAATCAAGAGTTATGTGTTCAAATGGAAGGTTTGTGATGTGTTTGTAAGTCATTTCTGACTTGTTAGAGTTCTTAAGTTACATAAAAATGAGCTAGAATAAGTATAATGCGATTTTGGTCTCTATGTTGAAAATTGAGAGGTTTTTGAGTTGATGTCTTATTATAAAAAGTTGATTATTAGTTTAAGATAGGTTATACACTTTTGTTTAAGTTTAAAATAGTTTATAATCCAATCTAGGAGTGTTAGAAATTGGTACAAGTGGTTAAAAAAGGTAATGGGTGGTCTAGAAATGCTAATTTTGCAGTTTTAATGTTGTAGAATTATGCAGTCCAATTGGGTGAGCAAAATTGGCTAACTAAGAGAGTGTAGGGGAGTTTTTGAAATGGGTTCCAGAAGTTGGGTGAGCTAGCTCAACTTGGGGAGTTTGTAGTTTTGGCTCTTGTTGGATGAGCAGAATTTGCTAGTTGGACGAGTATTTGGGTATTTTCATAGAGAGTTGCAGAAGCTTGGTGAGCTTGTTGTTTTGGCTCTAGCTGGGCAAATTGAGTTTGTTAGCTGGAAGAGCGGGTTTATGTTCTTAAGTGTGTTTGAATCCTTTTACTTATGTGTATGGTTTTAAAAGATATATTGGTTTGTTGTATGATTTGTGGAAATGTTTATAACTTATGTTTGAATAGAATGAAATCTATAAGAGTCCTAAGGAGGATTCTTAAGTGTTGTATCAAAAAGTATTGTTGGTATGAATGTGTAAAGCTCAGTCTTGAGAATTATCTTAAAACTCTAATAATCATTCATTCTCAAATAGAAAAGTTTGATACATGTGGTGAGAGTACGATAATGTCGTAATTAACATTTATATATATAGGTCAATTCTATTAAAATAAAGGACAATAGTACTTTGATATCAACTTTTTTACTTTCATTTGAAAATATCCCTCATTGTTTTCTTATTATTATTATTTTATTTTCTTTAAAAATACAAAAAACTATCTTTTATGAATTTTTATTTCCATAAAGAATTGTCAAAGTTACTAGTGCCAAATAACTTCTTTTTCTTAAAAAAATAAAATGTTTGACAAGTTCAACTTTTTCACATAAAAAACTTCTTACAGATAAAAATTTCAATAACTTTATAATTAAGTTATTGTTAAATAACAGTATTTATTAGAAGATAATAAATATTCAACCAGTATCTATTTTGGGATACATTTTGAATGTGAGAACCGAAAATATTTTAGGAAAGAGGAAGTAATTAGTTAGGAAAAAATTATTTTGAAATCATTTGTCACTTTTATTTTCACTCTTGTGTTAAGAAAAAGTGTGTTAATGTAACTAGTGCCAACATACATCGTGCAATTAGTTATAACTTGTCCCACCAGATCTGTTTGTTTTGAGAAGTTTAGAAGTTTTCAGAAACCAAAGCAGAAAAATGGTTCTGGAACGAAATTAAATATGACAACAAGATCATGATGCCTATTTTGAACATTTGTTACATACAGTTACAAATTAACCGTCTTAAACTTTCCTAGTCAGCGGAGGGAGTTTCTCAATTTGCACTCACTTCTCAACAA
Organism: Vigna reflexopilosa; assembly: GCA_027742785.1. Taxonomy (NCBI): domain Eukaryota; kingdom Viridiplantae; phylum Streptophyta; class Magnoliopsida; order Fabales; family Fabaceae; genus Vigna; species Vigna reflexopilosa. The sequence continues at coordinate 40,672,832 of CM050917.1, read as the reverse complement.
TAGCCATTATAAATGAATGACGACATGTCGCTGTTGCCACCGAGATTGAGGTGGAGAATACAGTGGAAAGAGAAGAAGACGGTGGATGAGTCGGCGGCACCGTCAGAGCAGACGAAACGTACGGCGGTGGACTCGCCAGCGGAGTGGTCGACAATCGTGCTGGAGGTGAAAGTTCCTACGAGCAAAGAACGTGTTCCGATAGAAATGCACGTCAACGACACCGTTCTGAAGCTGAAGGAGAAGGTTCTTGAACAGAAAGAGATGTGCGCCGTTGCATTGGAGAGAGTAGTGCTACAATGGCATGCAGAACACGTGGAATTGCTGGACGAACAGTTGTGGAAGGATTTCGTAGATTTCGATCAACGTGAGATCGACGTGTACTTAAAGCCTCCGCCGCGATCGCCGCGGACGGTGAAGTTGAAGCTGTTGGTGGTGCCGGTGAACTCGAAAGAGAAGGTGGAGATGGATGTGAGGGCTGAGGACAAAGTGTCGGTGTTGAGGGAGTGGATGGAGCAGGCGGCGCACCGGATGATTAGGTTTCGTCTTCCCACTCTCGGTCGTTATGTTTTCATTCACAATGAAAGAACGATGGACGAAAAAATGTCGTTTCGATGGCACCATGTTCTGCACGGTGACACCATTCGCATCCTCGATGCGAACTTGGTAAAAAATCAGAACACCCACCGTACGTGATGCAAGATCAGAACGACGTCGCTCAATATCGTTCATGACCGCTAGTGTGTTGCCAACTTCTTTGGCGGGAATGTTAGTGTTTGTTGCATAGAAAATTAGAATTGTACAGCTTAACTGAACTTGGAAATTTCATACGCTTGCACCCACCTTTTCAGCCATTCTATTCGCTGTGAAGCCATCCTATTCTCACCAAAATATTTTTCTTAACATTTTTCAGAATCATGAAAAAGAAAAAGAATACGTATAATAAAATGAATGTTGGATCAATTAGGTTATGGTAATAGTCGTTTTAGAGCAAGGAACTTGATGATGAAATTAGGACAGCATCAAGGATTGATGTAGTGTTCAGGTATAGCATGCAGTTGAAAACAGTTCGAAGCTTCCAGATCGACTGAATCTAGTACACTCCAACCAAACACATGGTAATTCCCTCTTTCAAATGCTTTATCGTATATGAATATAGAAACGCTATTTTAAACTTGTTATTAGACATTCTTTAGGAAGCAAATACTAGACATCTTATTAACAACATTTCATATTTTCATCTTACTTATTTTCAAATACTTCACGACTTTAATTTTACTTAAAAAAAACTGGCTAAGAAATATTTGTAATGTTCCAAAGACAAAAAAAAAAGCATCAGATTAGTTATAAAACTATTTTCGTGACATATCTATGCGTAAAACTAAAAACTCTTAAGATTTTTAACTCACTCTCTGGTTAATGTTTGTATACAAAATCTCACAATGCTTCATAAATACAAATTAACTAAAAAACATATCATTTACTCAGATATCCTTCGTGATCTTATATTCTTTTTACTCCATATGTGAAAAGAAATTGATCGTTGACCATATCATATGTATACATACAACTGCAATACAGTTTAAAAAAAAAAGTTCATTACTGACAAGATAGTGAACAACAAGTAATCATACTTTTTTTTTATTTCCACATAAAAATAAAACTAACACGAGAAATGACCGTATTAGAGTTTGATTTTTATTAACATAAATAAGATTGCATTACATTTCATCCATTGTTAAGCCCGTCTTCGTTATTGGGCCTTGGCCCATTTTCTTTTCTTTGTTTTCTTCTTCTTTATGCGTATTCTTTTCTTAATTCTTCTCGCTTGTTCTCATACTTTCCCCACCATCCTTTTCTGTTAATTTCTTTAACAATCATATTTTTGAAAACATATTCTATCATATTGGTTGATGATATGATATAAAATTACATTCATCAATGAATTATGTATTATGTTTTCAAAAGAAAATATTTTGGAAAACTTTATACATCTTAAATAATATTATACGTGTTATGTTCATAGGTAGATAGGGTGTTTCGCAAAAATCAATACAAAACATCTTTTATGTATTGAAAAAAATATCAAATCATATTTTAAAAATAGGCATTTAATTTATTCATCGCCCATATTCCATCTTAGAATGATTTCTTAAACATATTTCAACTTTAATATTCACCCATATATATCTATTTTTAGAAACAACTCTCAAAACTTTATTTTAATTTATAATAATGAATTCATGCACACGCATTTATGCATATGTACGAATAGAATTTAATACAGACGGTGATACGAATATTATATTGCATACCTAATATGACAAAATACGTTTCTCAACAAAGTTTAATGTTAAATCAAATTATATATATATATATATATATATATATATATATATATAAAAGAAAACAAAATCCTAAGAAAAATCTCAAAATAATGTGTTAGAAAGTGAGTTTTAAAGCCTAACTCAATCCATAAAATCGGCTTTTAAGGTGAGGTTTGCACCTCATTTATATATTATAAATTGGTTTTATGTCTAGTCGATGTGGGACTTTCAACACACCCCTTCACGCTGAGGGGTGTTACTCCCTCCACCTCCACCCTTCTTCCTCTTCCTCCCCGTGACAAAATTGTCCTTTTAATTTTGTAGAAAGAAAAGAGTGAGACAGATGTAGAAAGAAGAAAGGGTAGATCTCACGAGAAACAGAAAAGCTGGGGTGGTGTAACAGGTTTTGGTAAATAAATAAGATTAAAAGTAAAAAGGTTAAAATTTAAAAGGGCAATTTTGTCATTACAAAATATGTGGGGAGGTGGAGGGAGAAGGGGTGGAGGTGGAGGGAGTAACATCTCACACCGAGGTGTAGACATCTCGTGCGTGATAGTAGAAATTGGGTGGTCCAATAGCGGTCCGACAACGGGTGGAAACAGAAATTTTCACTTAGAACTTGTTAGGATAGACTCTAATCATGACTCTGATACCATGTTAGAAAGTGGGTTTTAAAGCCTAACTCAACCCCACAAAATCGGCTTGTAAGGTGAAGTTTGCACCTCACTTGTATATTATAAATTGACCTCATCTCTAGTCGATGTGGGACTTCCAACATACTGTACTATTGATATTTGTTTTAAACTATTACTTTTTTTTGTCATATGCATATGTATTGCATTTAAAAAATCATAAACATAGTTTTGTGTTCTTAAATAGCCACTAATTTAATAGGTTGTAAGTTGACTAATTTGAGAGTTCTCTTCTCATTTTAGTTTAGCGACAATTTTCTCCTTATAAAACCTAATATTAAAGTGATTTGATGGGCTAACAAAACAATTGATTTGGCATTATGACTAAGTTAGCCGAGTTGGTTTGGATGAGTTGACCGTATGATCTTGACGAACCAATTAGTTAACTACGCCTAAGTATACGAAATGACTAAACAGACTAGCTTGATGATCATGTAAAAAAACTGACATGATAGACAATTTGATAAATAATTTGAACTTAATTTGTTTATCATTTGTACTTAAGAAAACATAATACATACAAATGACTAGTTAATAATAAAAGAAACATCAACACTATATAAAACTGAAAAAAAATATTAATAAAACAAAAACATTATATATATATATATAAGTAAAAGAAAAATCAAATATCACTGTTAATTTTTGTTTTTTTTCTTTTATGGTATTTTTCTTTTATAACGCACATACTATTAATTATGAAATAAAATGCAAAACGATAATATTAGTATAAACAATAGAACTATAGACATTTATGAAAATATTTCTGCCATCAAAAACTGTATAATCTGACATGTCCACTGCAGATCAGATGGTGTAGCTTATTCATATGGAGAATAGATTAGATGATAATAATGATGTTCATTGCTCGTAAGTTTTCTTTATTGTTTTTTCAATTAAGCTATGTCATACCCTTATTTTATTGGTGAATCCGTCACCTTTAAGTTTCATAATTTGTTTAAATAGTTAAAGCGTAGATAACTACAATACATTTCCTCATTAGAAAAATAAATGAAGCTTTTCAATCATTCATTCTTTATTCGCCCATTAAAAAATCCAACATGACAGCTTTCCAATAGAATTCTTAATCATGTAAAATAGCAGCCGACCGTTCGTGTAATGGACAGAGGGCCCATTTGAAACTGAGAACGCTCCACTTGCGGGGTTTCACCCTACACCTTTACTTCTTTCATCATGCACCTCCAAATTTATACACAATGTCGAAATTGTCCATATTTAAAACACTTTTAATATTTATTAAAACGAAAAAGTTGGTCAAAGATTCTTTAATACAGTGGTTTGTTAGTTATTATTTTTCGTGCATTTGAAAAACTAGCATGTCTCAGATTCTTAGCATACTATCGTTCCACTGCTTCCAGTCACACACAGGCACCACAACTCCGTCTTCTCAGGTAGCACAACTTCATTTTCTTCTTCACAAGCACTCATCACAATTGGAGTTTTATCTCCATTAACTATGTTCACCTTTAAAGCAAACCTTAATCACTAAAATTATCAAGATAAAATTTTAATTCCCTTCTGATTGAAGAAAATACTGCCAAAAACAACTATGGAGCTGTATCTAAGTTTTTTCCTAAAAAGAGAGAAAAAAAAAAGCAACCCACAAAGAAAAATTCAAATTTTCTTTCAACATAAAATCTGAACAATAATTTCACACACAAAAAAAAGACAATGTATTATGGAAAATTGAGGAAACCCAAAAAAGACAAATAAACGTGATGGTTCTCGTGCATCTGCAAAGTCTGGGAAGAATGAAGAAGTGGTCAGATTGAATTGCACGCGAATCGTAAACACCAATATGTTTTGAAGGTGAAATCTGACACAGAGAAAACTAAGGACATATTTGATAAGCTCTAACATTGTCAGGTTTTGGAAGAACAGAAATGAAAAAAACACGTGAGAAACATTGCCAACCAAACATTGAAAAACATGAATCCCATATGGATATCCGATTCATGTTTTGCACTTCAAATTCATTTTCACTTCTTCAAATTCATTTTCACCAATATGTTTTGCTTTTTTTATTTGCTTTTTGTATGTTTAAACATTGCAATATTAGTTTCATGGATGATAGATATAATTATTTTCTATAAATACATTATTTTATAGTAAATGATAAGTTGTAATTCAAATAAAGATCTCTAATATGAATTTGATGATTTCTAGTCTTAATTTAGCCTGTACAAATGCTTTTTTTTATTTGCTTTGCTAATGATATAAAATAATTCTTATGAAAATTTTTCTTTTTGCAAAATATAAAATAATTTGAAAGAATTTAATTTGTAGTCATTTAAATTATTGGAATTTTCTATTTCTTTGTCTTTTAACATGAGTTTTCTTTGCATTTTTGTTTTTTTACGTTATCTTTTTGTTGTTTATATTTTTGGCCAAATTAATTATTTGTTTAATTTTTAACAGAAGAATTCTGGATTATAAGTATGAAGCGTGAAAAAATGGAATTGTTGTTAAAAGATTATAACTTCTAAAAAAATGAAATATTATATCACAATTTAAATTCAATATATAATTTAACAAGATTATTTATAAGATTTTAGGTACAAAAATAAAAATTTATTTTATATAATAAAGAAGATAACAAGGTAATTTTGTTCTATAAAATGTAATTTGATTATTTTTAGAAATTATAACTTATATTTGCAATAAATTAGAATTAATTACATTTTTTTATTTAGAGTAAAAAAATTCTAAAGAAAAAATTCATAGGTTTTAACCTTAATTCATAGGATTTTTTTAGATATTTTGATTTTATGAATTTTTTTATCAAGAACTTTTTAATCTTATGGATTTTTATGGTCTCAACCCGCGTGGGTTAGAAAAATCTAATTGATGAGTTTGATTTCCATATCTGACTATGATACTTAAGAGTAAATGCATGCACTTATTTCACACAACAATCTTAAAAAAAAAACTTTCCCAATCCCCATTTTCAATACCAACCACCAATACGACCACTACCTCTTCCGGCTGCCTCACCAACAACTTCACTGCCTCCAACACAAACAAACTGAATAAAAATATCTCTCAATCTCTCTCAACACTGAAAGAAAGAAGAAGGGAAGGAAAATAAATGAAATGCCCAAATTGTGAAGTGGGGCCCAATTCGATAACGTCATATACATTGAATCCCTCAACCATTTCAGTCAAAAAGATTTAATGCATTATTAATTGTAAGGGTATTTATTAAATTTGGAGGTGTAGGGTGAAAGAGTTGGAGGTACTGGATGAAACACTCTCCACTTGCAATGGATCCGGCCCAAATTGTGAAGTGGGCCCAATTATATAACGCCGTTGTAACAGATTAAGCCGACGTAGGCACATCTGACTCCGTCAACATTACCAAACCGCCAACCACCCCACAAATTTCAATCCTCAATTTCCAAGAAAGGACTCCCCGAAGACGCATCAGACACCACATATCACCCGTGTCATAAGCACCAAATAAGGACATTGGACACGCGTCACAACATTATTGGACAGGATTCCACCCATTTTAGCTATAAAAAGGCCCAAACCCTCCGTCTCTCTTCACAGTTCAATTCAAAACAAACTAGCTCATTCTCTTTGCGCAGTTCCCTACCTCTCCCCTCAAGGTTCGTCCAGTTCTTCGTTCTTGTTATTCAGTTGTTCCGTGAATTATCATGTTTTCGATTAGCTTGTTGTGTTTAAGATAGGGGTTGTACAGTTCCATCAATCTTTTCTTTCTCTTTTACAATAACGTCTTGAATTTTTCTCTGTAGCCCTTTATTAGGTCTAATTATTTTTTTGAAGAAATTGTTCAGATCCGTTAACAGTTTTTTATTTTAGAAAATTTTCAGATCCATTAGCAATCGCCTTGTGTGGTTTATCCCCTGACCCAAAATTATGTTTTTTTTTTCATAAAATTCATCAGATCTGTTCTTGAGATTTACTTGATTCGGTCGGATAGCTGTTCAATTACATCATTGTGATTCGTTTGTGGTTTTTAACTCTGCAGATGCAGATCTTCGTTAAGACCCTTACCGGAAAGACCATCACTCTCGAGGTCGAAAGCTCCGATACTATTGACAACGTGAAGGCCAAGATCCAGGATAAGGAAGGAATTCCCCCAGACCAGCAACGTCTCATCTTCGCTGGAAAGCAACTAGAGGATGGACGCACCCTCGCCGACTACAACATCCAGAAGGAATCAACCCTTCACCTAGTTCTCCGTCTCCGCGGTGGCATGCAGATCTTTGTGAAGACTCTCACCGGCAAGACCATCACCCTTGAGGTGGAGAGCTCTGACACCATCGACAACGTAAAGGCTAAGATCCAGGACAAGGAGGGAATTCCCCCGGATCAGCAGAGGTTGATCTTCGCCGGAAAGCAGCTGGAGGATGGCCGTACCCTCGCCGACTACAACATCCAGAAGGAATCAACCCTTCACCTAGTTCTCCGTCTCCGCGGTGGCATGCAGATCTTTGTGAAAACTCTCACTGGCAAGACCATCACCCTCGAGGTGGAGAGCTCTGACACCATCGACAACGTGAAGGCTAAGATCCAGGACAAGGAGGGAATTCCCCCGGACCAGCAAAGGTTGATCTTCGCCGGAAAACAGCTGGAGGATGGAAGGACCCTCGCCGACTATAACATCCAGAAGGAGTCAACTCTCCACTTGGTTTTGCGCCTTCGTGGTGGTATGCAGATCTTTGTGAAGACCCTCACTGGGAAGACTATTACCCTTGAGGTGGAGAGTTCGGACACCATTGACAATGTGAAGGCCAAGATCCAGGATAAGGAGGGTATTCCCCCGGACCAGCAGAGGTTGATCTTCGCTGGGAAGCAGCTTGAGGATGGGAGGACCCTTGCTGACTATAACATTCAGAAGGAGTCTACCCTTCACCTTGTCCTTCGTCTCAGGGGAGGAATGCAGATTTTCGTTAAGACCCTTACGGGCAAGACCATTACCCTTGAGGTGGAGAGCTCTGACACCATCGACAACGTAAAGGCCAAGATCCAGGACAAGGAGGGTATTCCCCCGGACCAGCAGAGGTTGATCTTCGCTGGGAAGCAGCTTGAGGATGGGAGGACCCTTGCTGACTATAATATTCAGAAGGAATCCACCCTTCACCTTGTGCTGCGTCTTCGTGGGGGATTTTAGACTGTGCTGACCTCTATTTTTTTACTGCTTTCAAGACATTTTCGAAATCGAACTGTGGAATGGGTCTTTATTGACCCTTAAATAAATTTGGTTTGTGTTGGACTGTATTGTCCCTTTGTTATTATGAAACTTTAGATAATATGCAATTCTATTATTAGTTTATGTTGACTTATGGAATGATTTATTGCTGTTGTATAATAACTAATTATGTTATAGTTTATGTTGCCTCATGGAATGATTAACTGTTGTTTTGAAATGTTCACTCGCGTAAATGGATGGATCCTATGCCTGTTTTAAAGCTGGGTTTTGGTCACAGCCTAAGTCCAATACTCTAAGGTCGTATTTATGATCTGAAACCTTTGAAGTTAATTTCACATTCTTCATTTTATATAAAATTCTTTGTTCATCAACATGAATGGCTAACTACTTCGTCATTTTAGATAATAACCTCAAGAGTGATGCCAGGCGTCCTCTCATTTTGTGTTTCTTTATTTCGGAAAATACTTAGGTCAGTTTGCAGTATCATGTGATTCTCACCAATTCAAACATACTCAGTTAACAATAAATGTGCAGTTAGTACTTCAATTATCGTATAGTTTCTTGAACTTTGCCAAGACTGCATTCCATTTTAGAACTTCAACTCAAGTAGTTTACAATTTTATCTTTAAAGTGTATAAGTAGCTCAAAGAGAAAAAGAAATACACTTTACCTTAACTCCAATATCTTTAAAAAGTGTATAAGTAGGTCAAAGAAAAAAAAGAAGTAAAATTTATCGTAAAATTCTTTTATTGTACCAAAATAAGTCTACTTTGCAATCTTCAAAATAAAAGATAATTTTCCCTAAGCCATTTTCTAATTTTTTAAAATGTCAGAAGTTTCACCAGAAAATTAGTTTATAAAAAAATTATTTTGACAAAGTTCACTAAGAAATTTACGAAACTAATTAAATTTAACTTATCTAAGACAGGTCTTTTTTATGAACTATGTCTGCATGAAGAATTTGAGGAGTTTTGTTTGTCATCTTTGAATCAGAGCTGTACATGTCTTAGAAAAATAGGAATTGTCAACTGATTTCTTGATTTTCTTTTTTTATAAATTACTCCTTCACTTAAAAACATCATAACTACAAACCATCAATTTATTTATTTTTTCAAAAAAAAAAAACGCAACCTGGGATCAGAGAGTTTAATTGATAAAGAATCCTGTGGATTATCCTTACCTGTTCACAAGAGTATTCCTTTACATCGCAAAAAAAAAAACCTTGTGTGAACTATTTTAGCATATATAAAAAATAAATGATGAGTGCCACAATCCTTTCACGAACACTGCTATCATTTCCTTAAATTTTGTGCAAGCTTTAGGAAATATAATAGCGTATAGCATCGCCGATATTTTTAAACTATGCTCAGAACTTGATCTTTTCACATGTTATGAAAAAATGCACAATGAATTATTGAACCGGGAAAAACTACATTTTCAGGTAGTACTAGGACAAAAAAAGTTTTGAAAAAATAAATCCGTGAAGTTAATGATAATATTTTCATAAGTACCTATGCATTATATTTTACCTGTCAAGCTTAAGAATATTAACGTAGGTTGTACAGATTAGATTGTCAAATGTATACGCTTGCTAGTAGTAACACTATACATACGAGTATTTCTTCCGATATCCAATAAATTTTGACTATCTTGGAAATTTCATTCCGAAATGAACGAGACATCCCAAGAAATTTATTCAGTATATGAAGAAATTTATTACTCGGTCCCTTTCTTTTGGCATTGTATTCAGTAATAAATTTACATGTAGCTAGTTACTTCCAATTCCAATTCTGGACCACTTTGCCTATCCTACCAGTGAAATTTCGCATAGGTTGCATCTGATACACAAACTTCAGGCAATTCTTTATAATCTAATTCTTTCATATATATTATCTATCCTTCTAGGACAGGAAAACATGCGTTTAGTTATTGGAAACGCCATTAAGCTTAATCGGTGCTGGAATGAGGATTTCGGCATGTTATCATAGTATCTCATCTTAGTATAGCAGGAGTTTAACACAATTTGGTTTATGTTTTGGATAAATAACATACATTCACTAAGTACATTACAGAAGTCAGAAACAGAACAAAAAACTCACTATTTGTTTTTTACAGTTTTCAGTTGCATTGGCAATGCAATCAACAAACAATCAGAAAGAAAGATAATCCTATTATGCACCTAAAAGAAGATGCAGGAAGCAGTGCAGTACTAGCCTTCACTACACATTGCTCTGTTTGTAAAACTTGGTGTCAAGAACTTGCTTGCCACACATCGCACAGACTCCTGCCATACAAAACACATGAAGAATTGAGTCATACACTTTCATATCTAAGGCACGCTGTACCGAAAGGGAAAAAAATGTAAGGTGGCAAGGCCAAAAACATTTCAACATGGGAATATCACCTTTAGAGTAAGCACAGGTGTGGCAGTACTTGGCATCCTGATGCACTTGCTGCTTGCATATGATGCACTTGGTATTTCCGTAAGGGGTCCATCTGCAATAAATTAATTTAAGAATAAGTGCACTCTTCACAGATTATTAATGATTGAAACATGCATGGTGGAACAACTATCAAGGTCACAAAAGGAGAAAAAAAGAACATGTGAAGGTATAATAGAATATTAAATAAAAATTTGCAGATGGTATCAAGAACCATCGACAAGCACAAGATTTGCATATACAGATTTACGAAAAGGCAATGCTCCTCACTCAAGCATACTTGCTCGCTTACTTTGGAAGGAACTGGCTTTATACCAAAACGTAAGTCATTCTAGACTCCAAACATGGAAAGCTTTTAGACAGCTATTAAGCCATGAAAAACAAGAACCATACTTATAATCATTATCAATTGATATGAAGTTCACATTTAAAAAGTAGTACTTATAGTGTAGAGCATCATTTACAAGTCCAATACTAAGCTTGCACACATGATAACACCGATTCAGAATATATAGCAGTTTTGGAGCTTGAGACAGCTATATTAAAAATATTTCCCAATAGCCTCATAAATCAAAATACAAATATACAGTTTTAACTTTTAAATATATGAATATCATATGACTAAAAACATTAAGTCCGAAACAAAACTAAATTGTAGGGGGTAGCTATGAAGATCGAAAGTAATCAGGGTTGATGGTGAAGTATGAAGGGATGGCACACATAAAAAAGTATGAAATAGAATGAATTGTGATAACACAGATGTAATTGTGCTCAAAATTCGTTAATTACAGAATCAGGTCCGAGGGATAGTGAGAAAGTGATTAATTTTGTTACTAAAAATACTTGTTCAAAATACCCGACTAGTTCACTATGACTAACTACCGCCTGATAGAATTAGGTTTCTTTCTCGACTCATATAATATAACCATCAGTACAAATCTACACGTAAATATGCATTGCCTAAAAGAAAATGAAAAAGGAATAATTAGGGTTTCGAACTTGCTTGCCACTCGTCGCACAGACAATTGTGCAGGAAATCTTGGGACCAATACCTCCATGTAAGGTCGCAAATATGCGTGGCCTCCCATTGTGATGCATACAATTTACTAACAGAAAAATTTAAAAACCTAACATTCGAGGTAAATCTCATCCTGCAAGTTCAACCCATCAAATTCCTTAGAAGATTGCTCCCCCAAAAGGGAAGTGCTATGCAACACAAATGAAATATAGTAGCATAGATACAATTGAGACTCAGGTGACAATAGAGGATAGCATCAAAAAAATTCCTCATTCATCACAAAAATTTATTACATTAAGCAGGAGTCAAGTAAGTTATATTAACATGTTATCAGCTAATGAACAAATATACGAGGCACAAAGCTAAGCCATGGTTCTTATGCCCAGTTCTAAAATTAATAAAAAGAAAAAAGATGAAACACTAACAAAATAAAATATTAAAGATTATCGAATACCTATTCTTTTTGGAGAGAAGCTTGTTCTCGTTGATCTTGCGGCCACCACCCTCCGTAGTGTTGCTGGCCCCTTCTTTCCACTTGTCTGGCACTATTACCTTCGTTAATTTCTTCTCACCTGCAATCCAAATTCCAATTCAAATTCAAATTCAAATTCGACTGAAACTTCAAAACAATTAAAAATTTGACGGAGAGATGGAGAAGGAAAAGTAGGTGTCGAAGAACCGGAGATAAACTCACACTTCTCACAGACCATAGCTGTCGTTAATGTCTGGTTGGATTCAGAATTTTGAGATTCGATGATCAAAGTTGGGATTGCTAACAACAACAAAACCCTATGCCCCTTTCCTCTCAGTTTTTCCAAGGACTTGCTCCGCCTAATACACTTCTGGAAAGATTCCAACTTTTTCAACCGTATTTGACAAAATTACCCTTTTTCTAAAAAATAACTCAAACCCAATTAAAGATCTATGGAAAAAAAATTATCTATTTTTTCTTCAATAAACAGGTTTGTTTCGGATTGAAAATTAAAAATCGTAAGTTTCCTTATATATGACTAAGACGTTATATAATTTAATTATGAATATGAGAAAGAAATTAGAATTATAAATGTGACAGCAATTATATAAAAATATATAATAACAAGTTTTATTATCTAATCATTTTTCATTACAAAATAGTTTTTTTTTTATGTTCAATTTTTTTAACAATTTTTAATAATGAAAATTGACGCAAACTCTACAGCTTTAAAGATCAAACCAATTTAGTTTGAATTTTATTTTAAATTAAAAATAAACTAAGCTAAGCAATATTTAAATTTTAATGTTTGGTTTAAATAATTATTTGATAAAAGATCGAATTAAATTAGGCCACAAACAAGTTGTGGATTATGTTTAAGAATTTATTTCTTTTATGGTACCAGTATTAAATAATTTCACACATTTAATAGGAATTCATTCTGTTTTCATCACTAATATGATGTGAAAACACAAGCTCTTATTGAATATATATGTAAAAAATATTTATATTCACAACACATATTAAAAGTTATCTATTATCACCGATAACTTTTAAAATATTTGAAGATGATTTTTTATTCATCAATTTGCTTAAGTTATAAGCACTAATCAGTTTATTTATTTGTTTTCCTAAAATTAAACTCTTAAAGTCAACTGTTTTCATAAAGTTATTAATGGAATACGAAGTATTAAAAATAAATTAATAATAAAAATTAATCAATTTAAATATAAATAAGATGTTATATATTTAATTGCTTATAGTATTATTAACTTAATATTTTATCCTGAATAAAAAAATACAAATGAATAAAAAATAATATCAAATAAAAAGTTACTATGATAACTAAACTAAATTAACAAATAAGTTTGTATAGAAATTTTTAACATGTAAAGTTACCAGTACAGTTTAATTAGTTATTTTTTTCAATTCCTTGTATGACACTTTAAAGTGTGTGTATCTGTTCCATTCATTTCCCACTTTTCAATGCACTTACAAAAATCAATTCATGTTTGTACCGTCACTGATTATTTTAGAACAGAAGAGTGAGAATGATTAAGGAACTTTCAAGTGTGTTTATTTCTCATCTTCCAGTTCACAAATCAGGACCCAATAGAAAATAGCTGGAGAGTAGATAACACTCATCACTTCAAAAACTTCACACGAATTATTCCAGTGGTAACTAAAAAATGATGAGGCAGAAAAGAGAGATTTAAAAGAATAAGGATATATATTAATCCCATGGACTCAAAGAACACTCCTCTGGTGCAGTTGGATAACGTTGAGAATCGTTGCAGTAGTCATAGATGACAAGGTTCCTCTGAACCCAAGCATAATCCATTTTCTGATCAGCAGAGAGGTGCCAGGCATCATACTGATCCCACCAATTTTTTGTTGTGGTTGAGACACATGCAGGGTATGGATCTTCCCATTGGCAACCATCCACACTGAAATCCTTGTAGGATGACACAAATGGAGCTAATTTCCAGTTTGTCTTCTCAAGCCCACCTCGTGTAGCCCATTCATCTGCATTCCATATGCTTGAGAACAAGTACATGGGTTTCTCGTTAGGGAAGAAATTGTTTGCTTCCCCATTGTTCTTGAATACCCTCACAGGAACTCTATCCACAAAAAACCTGATCACAATCAATTGCATCTTTCACTCAACAAAATTTCAATTCAGTAAAAAAATCCATATATTATTTTAGTTACGTTTGAAACATTATAAGATGGAACTTACACTATCTGATGGTTGTTCCAGAGGATGGAATAGGTGTGGTAGTCCTCAGTTGGGTCAAACCATAGCATATGCCTCATCTCACGCCCACCAGTCCCATTCTTGTACACGTTTGTTTGAATCAAATAAGGCTCCCCAGTTCTGTTTCCCAGAAACTCAAAATCAAGCTCATCTCTTTCTGGCCCTGCACCGTTTTCTGAGCACATCTGCAACAATTCCCCACTCGTTAAATATTATTCTCTGGTCACATACTTGATGTTTTAATTCAATAATTTGTATGATGAAGATCTTTTTCAAAGATTGATACAAGTTACTGAGATGATACTTTAGTCAGTTTTAATCAGTGAACAATTGTAAAAACAACTTGGCCGCTAACTTTTCTCTAATTCTAATTACTCTACTTAGTGCTTTGTACACTTACATAATATGCTGTCACAACACCAGCAGAGTCACCAGCGACCAGCTTCAGCTTCATACTGAACCACCCAAATCTGTAGCGCTGTTTTGTTTGAAACCCACATCCTGTCAAACATTGAATGCTTGAGAAACAGCTCAAATATCAAATTTGATTCTAACAGTTCGAATTCTCCTCATCAAATCGTAGTATACAATGCAGGTTGAACAATGTGCATATTTCAAGGTCATGCATTTGGTACCTGTATCTTTGTCTAGGGAGAGATACCAGATCTGTCCATCTTTGGAGGTAGTAAAATGGTCCTCAGACCACATTATGCTGAAATTATCCTCAAAAGATCCCTTGGACACATCTGCTTCTGATGAATGAAAATGAGCAACAACGATTGCTGCAAGGAAAATTATCATGGACACTGAAGAACAGCTCCATGAATTCATTCTGAGTGAGAAGAGAATAGGGACAATGAGAAGAGAGAGTTTCACAGTTAGATCTCAAAACCCAAGAAGGGGCACTTCATTCAATGACTGTGACTTTTAAAATGGTTTTGGCACTTCCAGTTGTGACATCATATGCTGTTCTTCTTCCCTGCTTAGATTTATGCTGGGATTTCTTGGTTTGTTTAATTATATTGCATGTGCCAATGTCCAATTGTACAAATTTGCCCTTTTTGAATACCAAGATCCCCAGCGTCCTAGATATCTTACACATAAAAATTATAAAGAATTAGTGAGTAAGAATATAATTTGATTATAAATTATAAAAAGTGTAGTGAACATTAGAATGAAATGTATATATACATTATCGAGTGAGAAAATAAAATATTGTGATTGCATTAGTAAAGTGTAAAAGGAATTTGTAGATGAAATTTGAGAAAGAATTTTGGAGGCAGGGTCATATTGGTGAAAAAGAAATAGAAATGTGGGAGTGGGACCTTTAGCCAGGCTGCATTTGCAAATTGCAATGTTAGTCTGTGTTGGAGGTAGCTAGCTGTAGAATAATAAAACTCAGAGTGGGGCCAGGCATTGCATGTAACAACATCTTTCTTCAATAATGGAAACAGCCACACCACCGCCACTACCCTTTCCATTCATTTATTATATTTTTACTTTAAACTTTACTTACTTTATGTATTTATGGTCAAATGTTAAATCCTTTCTTCTTTTTTTCTTTGCAACTATTAGCTTCAATGAATCATTTGATGTGTTTAGTTTATATATTTTTAATCTTTATAATATATTTATAGGCTATTTTTTATTTTTTTTTCCCACGATTATTTCACTTTTTAATCTTTTTTTCCTTATTTTCACAAACTGAACAAAATATTAACAGTTTCATTCCATGTTAAGACCAACACTATTATTATAGTTTCCACGTATCAGAACATTTCTTTATTTTATTTTGAAAATAATATATACATTAGTGATCCCAAACATATATCAAGAGTTATAACTTTTGTTTCTTTATAAGCGGTGCAATATTATATATATATATATTCAATTATTTAATTATAAAATTGAGAATAGGAATTGAATACAAATAGTATTTCTTAGTCATTAAATTATTTAATTCACTTAAAAAATATTATAAAAAATAACAATGATGTATATATGATCATATTTAAAGAAGTTTCTTAATATAAATGTACTTTTACGTTTAAAATAACATGACTACTAATATCAAAAGACAGTTTGGCCGAGTGGTCTAAGGCGCCAGATTTAGGCTCTGGTCCGAAAGGGCGTGGGTTCAAATCCCACAGCTGTCAAATTTTTTTCTTTTTTTGTATTTTATTGCATCCCAGCCCAAATTTAAGAGCCCAACCCAATTGTCAGTGTCACTGGACTCATTTCAGATTATTTATTCCTTCACCCCTGATTTCCCCATGCACCTCCATTTCATTTATTTACGGTGGCAACTTGGGTTTGATCGACTTGGTAGGTAGGGAAAGCTATAATATTTTGAAAAATGACTCAACTTTTTTTTTATCTTGTCTATATCAATTATATATATATATATATATATATATATATATATATATATATTCTCTTTTTCTTTTCTACATTACATAACTTACAAATCTGTTATTTTTTTCTTTAAATATATATTAGTTTTAAATTTATGTTTACGACAATTACTTACGTTTGTTTGTGTATTTATTAAAAGAAATTTAAAAATTGAAGAAAAAATAATAAATTTTTTTAAGTTTATAATTAAGTTTTGAATAAAATTAACCTTAAAAATAGTTTATAAGTTTAGAAAGTCAGTATATTTATAGAAATATAAATAATATACTTTATAAAAATACAAAGGACAAAATATGCACAAAAATAAAGTAGACTCTTTAAAAATATAAAGGATTTGCATAAATATATAGAGTTGATTTACTAAAAATACAAATTAGTGTGTAAACATTAATATAATGTGTATTGTTAGACTCATCTAAATCAATGCATTGATTAGGGATGACAAAAAAATCTACAGGCACGGGTATCCGCGGATAAAATCCTCGACGGATAGTTACTACCCGTGGATATTTACTATCCGCGGGTAACGGGTAACGGGTATTTTAATACCTGCTTCTAAATGGGTCGGGTATGGGTAGTACCCGACCTGCGGGTACCTGTTACCCGCAAAAAATAAACAAAAATTAATTTATATATATTTTTAATTAAATTTAATTAAAAATAAAATTATATTATATTTTATTAGTTAAATTTAATTTTAATTTATATTTAATTTAATTTACATTATATTATAAATATATTTTTTGTAATTTTTATTTAAATTTTATTTTAAAATGTATAAAATATATATATATATTTTTTAGCGGGTTTTAAAATAGCCGCGTGTATTTTTTAAACGAATACCCGGCAGGTAGCGGGTAGGATTTTATCCGACGGGTCGGGTTGCGGGTAGGCATTATCCGTGCCCGACCCGACCCGTTGTCATCCCTAGCATTGACAAACTCTTCCAATATAGGCTCTTAGACTCGTCTAATCAATATATAAACATATTCATCCAGTATGTATATTTAGATTTATCTAATTAGTATATGGAAAAAATTGTGTAATGTATATTGCAAGACTCGTATAATTATATAATGGAAAAAGTCATCTAATGTGTAGTAATAAATTCATCTAATATTTGAATGAACATACTCGTCTAATCAGTGTACAAACAAACTCGTTTAATGTGTTTTCCAATATTAGTTTGATCAATGTGTGAACATACTCGTTTAATATGTATTCTCAAACTCATATAATCAATATATATAATGACTCGTCTAATATTTAGTTATAACAATTTCATCAATATATGGACAAACTAGTCTAATGTATATTACTAGACTCCTATAATATTTTTTTGTTATGCTCATTTAGTTAATGTATCGACAAACTCATCTAATGTGTATTTCAAAATTAATCTAATAAGTGAATGAAAAGACTTATCTAATGTATGTGAAAAGATTTGTCTAAGATATATTGCTATAATCCTCTAACTAATGTTTGAATGAATCGTCTAATGTGTATTGTTGAATCGTTTAATCAATACATAAAAAAACTCATTTAATTTTTGTCAATGTAATATGCATTAGATATATATTGTTAAATTTATCTAATCAGTACAACTCATTGGTTGAAGTAGAAAACATCACTTCAAGAATTATTTAGACAATTTTTTATTTTCAAATAGATGACAAACTTAGAAAAGAGTAATTTAATATTTAAAATACTTAAAATGTTATTTTCTATACTCTTATGATAACTGAGTTGTTTTTATAAACTAACACTTTAGATAGGGAGAAAATTACTCTTTCAATGTCACATATCAATATATTTTTTTGTTATCATGTTTTAAAACATATTTTATACCCTATTTTCTTTAACAAGCTGAAAAACATTTTCCTCAACCATTTCAAACGTTCTTAAAGTTATCTTTACTTATGTATATCTTCTTGATAGTTTTCATTTTTAATATACCTTTTTAGTCACTAAATTTAAATTGAGTGTCAGTACTTTTTAAAAAATAGATCTACAATACAATATCATAATTTTAATATTTTGTTAAAATTTAACGTGTAGTTTATATATTCAAATGAATTTATGATAAATTATTGTAATTGATATATTTAAAGATACCTGTTATGAGTCCAATGATATAAAATAAATTGTTATGAGGCACATACTAAAATATTTTCTTTTAAAAATGAATTAACGGAGAACAACAAAGTATCATTTTAGTCCTTAAGTTTAATGTTGGTAGACCCCATACGTTGCATAGCTTTTAGCTTGTTTAATGGATATTTTACATGTGTCTTTTCAGGACAATAGGCAGCTACCACTTAATTTTGACTACGTTTTCTTTCATTGTTCTTCTCACTGTTGTTTTCTTCTTCTTCAGGTTATCAGGTTTATTTATTTTTATCATTTTTTTTTTCTCCCTTTGAATTTTATTCTGAATTCGGTGATGCTCTATTGTCTAATTTCAAGTATTTATTCTACCTTCTTATATTATTAAAATATCATGATTCTTTTAGAAAAAAAATCAAAGGCATATGGGGGCAGAGGAAGTCCATGAGTGGGACGAGGAAACGCTTTTGGAAATGGTGAGGTGAGGCAACATGGATCAGTGGCATATAAGTTTAATAAATTGTGAATGAATGAAATTAAAAAAGAACTTAAAAGTGGTTTATTAAGGGATGAAGACAAGTGATGCAAGTGGTTGGTAATGATAAACCATGGATTTTGGTGCTGAAGTCACTTTACATGAAAATATCCCAAACGGAACCTCCTGCGCCTTTCAAATTCTATCTCCTTCCATTAAAAAATGCATACAGTTTGTAGATTTTTGAATCAGATATTTCAGCCATGCCCAACCCCATCACTCTTCGTTTTCTTTATAAAGGCCCACTCCACTGCACGGACAAAATATCAAGTCCTCAACTTTTCTTCTGTTCTTCTCATTGTCTCTCACTTCCAAAATAACACTATCCATCTAATTTTCATGGCAGCCATGGCAACCACGACCCTAACTTCAAACTCCAAACTCTCATTCTTCGACCACAAGCCCACCTCCTTCCATGGAAAGCCAGTTTCTCAGTCCCGTCTCACACCCACAAAATGCTCCACCAAACAACCCGCAATCTCCATGTCCCTAACTACACCCCCTTACGACTTCCAATCTTTTAAGTTCCAACCCATCAAAGAATCCATCGTCGCACGCGAAATGACGCGCCGATACATGACCGACATGATAACCTACGCCGACACCGACGTAGTGGTCGTGGGGGCGGGCTCTGCGGGCCTCTCCTGCGCGTACGAGCTGAGCAAGAACCCGGCCGTGCGAATCGCCATAATCGAGCAGTCAGTGAGCCCCGGCGGCGGCGCATGGCTCGGAGGGCAGCTCTTCTCCGCCATGGTGGTGCGCAAGCCCGCCCACCTCTTTCTGGACGAGCTCAACGTGGCCTACGACGAGCAGGAGGACTACGTGGTGATCAAGCACGCGGCGCTGTTCACCTCCACCATCATGAGCAAGCTCCTGGCACGGCCGAACGTGAAGCTCTTCAACGCCGTGGCGGCGGAGGACTTGATCGTGAAGGAAGGGAGGGTTGCCGGAGTGGTGACGAACTGGGCTCTGGTTTCGATGAACCACGATACGCAGTCCTGCATGGACCCCAATGTGATGGAGGCTAAGGTTGTGGTGAGCTCTTGCGGGCATGATGGACCCTTTGGGGCGACTGGGGTTAAGAGATTGAAGAGTATTGGAATGATTGATAGCGTACCTGGAATGAAGGCCCTGGATATGAACACTGCCGAGGATGCTATTGTGAGACTGACGAGGGAGATTGTGCCTGGCATGATTGTGACTGGTATGGAAGTTGCAGAAATTGATGGTGCCCCAAGAATGGTATGTTAGCCTTATAATTTATGTTTGTATACTTAAGAAAAAAAAAATTATAAGACAGTGGTTAACGTTTTTGTGTGTGTGTGATATTTGGTACAGGGTCCTACCTTTGGGGCAATGATGATATCAGGTCAAAAAGCAGCTCACTTGGCGTTGAAGGCTTTGGGGAGGAACAATGCAATTGATGGAACTTGTGGAGTTGGAAGGGAAGAACCTGAACTTATTTTTGCTTCTGCCGATACTGAGGAAATTGTCGATGCTTAAACTTTATCATTACACCTTTTTCTGATTCACCTGGAACTTTTTAATTCTGGAATAAATAAACAAATAAACGTGAATGATGAAGGATAAACAGTCTTTCTTCTTGTGGATTGACAAATTGTCACCACCTGTCATGTAATTAAGCAACCCAAAATAAAATTATCAGATAATCAACAAATAGGTTAAATTACCTGTGCTTGCTTTTATTAAATCAAAATTAATTATTTAATTCGAGAAAAACAACATTTCCAATAATTTTATCCTTTTTTTTTATAATTACTATATTTGCTAATATAATTTACTTATTCAAGTATAAAATCTTATTATTAAAATAAGTTAAGTTGTTATGTGCAAAATAATTATCGTTAAAAGATATGTCAAAGAAAAATAATATGTAATACCACGAACATTGTTAATAAAAAAAAAAATCAAAAATGGAGATTGATGTTTTAGTTCATTAAAAACAACTTTTTCTCGTCGTTTAAATTGGGTTGTTAGGTCCCTTTTACTTTTTTACTTATGTATTTCTTGCCTTGGTGGCATATTACCTTGCTTTTTTAAAAAAAAAAAAATCTCTTTCTTTAGTTGAATTGTCTGTTTTTGTTTTATCAAATTTATTGTAAAATAAATCGTGCTAATAAATTGTGCTAAAGACCAGGAAAATGGTGGCAAGTTCACAAAATGTATAAAAAGGTTATAGTTTTGTCCTTAAATTTTACTTTTACAGTTAAGTTGATTAATCAACTAAAAAAATTAATTTTCATATGAAAATTAAATTAAATTATTAATATATTTGATCTCTTTTAAGTATTTAAATCAATTTTATATAAAACAGATAATAATTATAATTACAGAAGAAGTTTTTTTAATTTATTAATTGGTAATAAACTCAAGTCAACTATATTTTGAAAATGAATAATATTGTTTTATTTAAGAAAATTTAGACTTAATTGAATCATAAAATAAATATAAAAATTGAATTTATCATCAAATTTGAAGGTAATTTTTTGTTTTTGTTTATTTGAATAGATTTGGAGATAAACGATAGTACATTTGGAAGTAAAATTTCTGATAATTGGTGCAAGATTTAATTTATGTGATAAATTAAAAAAATGTACTTCCAATTTCACTCCCACTCACCTTCAAATTTATTAAAAAAACAACAAAACAATTTATCATCAAATCTTCTCAATTACTCTCTCTCAAATTCAGAAACAAAGTCTTAATATAGGAGTGTCACGTGATACACAAACTTGATACATAAATAAAATTAAAATAAATAAATAAATATTATATATACATAACACGTACAAAGACAATAATAAAATTATTTACACAACCTTAACAAAAAAGACTTAAATAATTTCTTTTTTTAAAGAAACTGAAATTTAATTGAAAAAAAGGAGACTAAAAAGAATACCCTTAATTTTAATAAAGGTATTCATTTTTTTATGATAAAATTTGTGGCTTGAGAAGAAGATTTTAAAATAAATTAAAATCTATACAAATAAAATTGATTATTTATAATAAGATAATTTTAAAATTTACTTCAAATGCGAAAATTTAAAATATTACAATTTTTTTTTGTCTTTATGTTATATCTTTTATTTTGTCAATTTGTGAAATTATGATATTGTTGACTTTATCAACGTTTATGATAATTTATTATAACAAAAGTTGATACTGATAAAAACATTCATCAATAATATTTAATATTTAAAATCTGTCAATAAATTAAAATGAGACAGCTAAAAATTTGTTGATAAAGTTTTCATCAATAAATTTTATTGTAGAATAAAATTTTGTTAATAATTATTAACAAAAAAATTTTGTCTGATAGAAAATTTCGGTTATTAAACTTTGAGTAATTATATAATATTAAGTTTTTAAAAAAATGTATATGTTTTTTTTCTTATTTAAACGAGAAATTTTTATCTAAATTAATTGATTTAATGCTATCAATTACATGTAGTTATATTTAATTTTTATTTTTTATAAAAGTTTATTTTACTCTAGGCGTAATTACAAAATTTTGTAATTTCAACTGGCTTAACATTTCAAATTTATCATTTATTTATCAATAAATTGTTATGGTTGGGGTTAAATATATTTTTATCACTTAATTTTTAGTGAAAATTTTAATTAATTACTTTTCAAAATTTTAGTCTAATTTATTCTTTCAATTTGAAAAATGTTTTTTTAACTAAATTTTGTCTTGACATTTTAAATGTGTTTTTCAATTATCATTCAAATAAAAATATGTATAAATAACTCAGATGTTACTATAAAATATGGGAACAACAAATAAATTTATCAAAATTTGATTAAAATGACTAAATTCATACATTTCTAAAATTAGATAATTAAATTAAACAAAAGTTTTGAAGAAAGATTAATTTCAATTTTAAAATAAAAACTAAGAGACAAAACATATTTAAACCTTATTATTAATATTAAAAAGATAAAATTTAAATTATTGATAGTTAAAAAGGGTTTCTTAACTAATGCAAGAGGGTAATATCAAATCAACGAAAAAAAACATACACTCAACACTTGAATCAGTTTATCAATAGACAGGTTTTGTTTTGTTTTTCTTTCTTTATATATACATGTGAAACATTAACCTTTAAAATGTTGTAAATGGTTAAACAAAAATTTAAGTTATCCTTGAAAGTCTAAGAAAAAGAAACATTTGAAGGTTTGTCACTCCAACTACCAACATAGAACCAATCTCCAACCAAATAGAAGACCGGCTCTTCACCATCGCAAGTTCAATAGCCAATAGCATTTAACAATGTTGGAAATGAAATTACCAAATTGTAAGATCTTCACCTTTCAATATTCCATCACAAGCTACAACTCAAGATTTCCACGCACATTCTCATCAATATTACACTTCGCCATGCCAACTCAAACAACCTTTCATTTTTGTCTTCTTTAACAAGTTTGATAACTCCTAACCTACCTCCATCTTTATTATTGCATATTTTGTTCCAATTCATAATTATTAAGCCTCTATAAATATTTTCAGTTTAAATAAAAGTTCTAATCCAACCTTCAACTTCTGTAAAAAGGTTTGAAGGCCTCTAATACACATGAAAATAATATAACATGAGATATTCAATAACAAAATTTACAGGCTGAATCCTTCTATTTTTAAAAACTTAAAAATATATAACTCTGTGAGCTTCCTTAAAATAGGGATATCAAGATAAGCAAATGAAAGGAAGTCTGCACTAAATTTAAGATGTTGTTTAATGCCTTTATAAAGTTGACTAAAAACATTTTTACGATGAAAAATTTGAGAATATTTTTTAAGTGTAAATATTTAATATTTAAATATATATAGAGAGAGATAGATGTAATCAATATAAGTAAAGTCATAAAATTTATTTGAAGGAGTCAATCTCTTTTACTATTTGTTGTTTATTTATAAAATTCAAATGATTTTTCTTTGAAAGTAAGGGTAAGTTTAGTAATTGGCATCATAGATAAAAACGAAAAACTTCAGATGGAGACAGAAAGTGAAAGAGTAAATTTAATTTTTAATAAAATAATAAATATATAATGAAACGTTTCTGGGAGTGGAAATTGGGTTATTTTTGGAGGAGTGTGGTTGATATTGTGAAGGACTGAGAGTCTTCCCTTGTTGTGCTCGGTGGCAATCGCAGACTTCCAAACCCTCTCCTCCAATCCCATCCCATCCATTGACAATGTCTCCCTTCCCGAAGCTCCTATTGCTGATCCTCACGGTGGCCGTCTCCTCCGTGATGGCCTCCGATGACGAAAGAGTGAGCGAATTGCTCTCCCTCCAATCCAGATCCAAATCGGGCGTCATCCGCCTCAACGACCAATCGCTTTCCCGCTTCCTCACCGCCGTCAAAACCCCGCGGCCCTACTCCATCCTCCTCTTCTTCGACGCCGCGCAGCTCCACGACAAGCAGGAGCTCCGCCTCACCGAACTCCACAATGAATTCTCCATCGTCGCATCCTCTTTCCTCACCAACAACCCTTCTGATTCCAAACTCTTCTTCTGCGACATCGAGTTCAAGGAGTCCCAGCTCAGCTTCTCGCAATTCGGCGTCAACGCCCTTCCTCACATTCGCCTAATTGGGCCTAACATGAGCCTGAAGGACTCCGAGCCCATGGACCAGGGCGACTTCTCCCGACTCGCCGAGTCCATGGCCGAGTTCGTCGAAGCCAAGACCAAACTCTCCGTGGGTCCCATCCACCGTCCCCCCGTCTTCTCCCGCAACCAGTTGATCCTCATCGCGGTCGTCATTGTCATCTGGATCCCATTTTTCATCAAGAAGGTTATCACGGGGCAGACCCTTCTCCACGACCCTAAGGTCTGGTTGGCCGGTTCTGTCTTCGTTTACTTCTTCAGCGTTTCCGGGGCTATGCATAACATCATTCGCAAGATGCCCATGTTTCTCGTGGACCGAAACGATCCTTCCAAACTCGTGTTTTTCTACCAGGGTTCCGGGATGCAGCTTGGTGCAGAGGGTTTTACCGTCGGCTTTCTTTACACTGTTGTGGGCCTTCTCTTGGCGTTTCTGACCCACGGGCTTGTCAGGATTAGGAACGTGAGTGTGCAGCGGGTGGTTATGATTTTCGCGCTCTTGGTTTCGTTTTTGGCTGTGAAGCAGGTTGTTTACTTGGATAACTGGAAGACGGGTTACGGGATTCATGGGTTTTGGCCCTCTAGCTGGAATTGAGGTTTGATGACGCTTCTGGGTCTGATTCCCATTTTAAAATCTAAACATTAACAAAATGTCTTCTTATGTTAGAACTTTGCCGGATGTCATACTATATAGCTTATTTTTTAGTACTAAAGTTTTTATTATCTGGGTACTACATTTTCTCTTGATGTGTTACGATTATTAGTTGTGATTGCATAATTTCGAATTGCATTGTTCTAAATTGATTGTTATATTAGTCTTGTGTCGAACCATTCATTTCAATGATCAATTGATCTTCAAGCTGACGTATGCTGTCGTGCTGCAAGTGCATGGCTGATAAAGGGATTGATATCTAGGACGTGGATGGTCTGAACTCAAAAAGCGCAATGCGTAGTTTCTTATCATTTTGCTCAACTTCAGAAAAATTGATCCACTTGGCTCTTCCGTTTTAGAATCTACAACTTGCACTTTAGAGAGCCTAATTCTGTTTTCTCTGGTACAGAATTGACAGAACCTTGGGCTATATACATTTGTCTTTGTCCGTATCATCATGCGTTAAAATTGGTTAAATAGTGTTACTTGATAAGGGCTGTTATTGATTATCACATCAATGCTCCTATGCTTTATCATGAAATTTATAGTTTATTTTTGTTTTATTTTATTGAGATACTCCTAATGCATGAGTTAAATATTGAAACCTTCCAGAATCATTTTAAAGATTTCCATGGTCATGCTATCATCCTTTATGATATAACACATTGTATTGAACGAGGAGGTATTTTTTAACCTTTCTTTTTAGTTCGAAAATTCAGTTACTATTTATTTGTCCATTGCATATTATCTTGTGAAATTTCGTGAGATTCTGGTTGTGATTGGTGTCAGATGGGATTTTATCATCATTCCTCTTCTACACAACATCTTTGAAGTTTATTTTTTGGTATTCAGACTTTAGGCGATGGGTTTAATATCTTATTTCTCCTTTTTCCACACTTGAGTCTGTCTGGTTAGTAGGTAGAAACTTGCAGGTGAAAAAGAACACAAGGATTGGAATTATTTTCAACCTGAGAAAATTAGTTATATATCATTTTTCCAGTCTTTTCATATTTTTGTTACACCAAGCAACTGTAAAATGACTTTCATTCCAACGTTTTGCCTTCCCACTTCCAACCTCTCAACAAGCAAGTGCTTTATACCTGTTAGGGATCTGTACATGCAAATTGGCTATAACGGAAAGAAATATTGTCTGACATCATTTTGACGGTTAAACTAGATCTAGTGGGATATCCATGTTCTCTACTTTGATCGCTCAACAAGGATTTAAAGTCCATGG
Organism: Vigna reflexopilosa; assembly: GCA_027742785.1. Classification (NCBI taxonomy): domain Eukaryota; kingdom Viridiplantae; phylum Streptophyta; class Magnoliopsida; order Fabales; family Fabaceae; genus Vigna; species Vigna reflexopilosa. The sequence goes on along the minus strand of CM050917.1, from coordinate 40,645,860 downwards.
GAATAGGTAAGATATCATATATTGAATCAGAATTTGATGCAGTCACAAATCCATATATCAACCACAGACCATTGTCATCAAACTAAGTTGTTAGATCAGCAGGATGAGCTTAAACGGCTTATATATAGAGTGTTTTAAATCCTATAAACTGGAATTGGAATCAATATTTGTCCTCAGCTTTGATTTGTTAGATCATCAGCTTTGATTTGTTGACTGCTGTGATTTCACGAATTTGTGATTGCAGCATATTGAGTTCATTAGAGTTCGAGTTAGATATACTCCATTTTTTAGTTCGAAAATATATCTGTTTTGGATTTTCTGACTATCTTGTAAGAACCATCTTGTGTTACCGATGTTAATGTAAGGTGTAAAGTTCTACAACAGTGGAATATTTTAAGTTTGTAATTGTTTTGTCGTATAAAATAAAGTTTTGGATCTTTTTCACGTCAACGTGATTTAGTGTTGCTGGTTCAACTCTGCTTTCAGCATGCGTATGCTAGATTACATTCTGCATTTGACTATAATGTGCTAAATAACGTGGGATCCCGAAGCAATGTTTGGATTGATGATGATAGGATATGGAATGGAGCAAAGTAAGTGGATACTCTTGTTTGAATTTTATAAATTAGGACGGAGTTCATTAAAAAATAATGAATAGAGATTCATTCAATTTTATTACACAACCATTTTTCATCCACTTCAATTTAAGAGTGTGTGATGGAACACCAATATTTTATTTTGTATTGTCTGTGCTGGGGAAATGACAAGGAATCCTACCCGCTTTAGGGACAGAATTGATTATGTGTAAATTATCTTTATAAAAGTAAATTATCTTCGAACCCTTCTCCATCCACAAGCTCAAGCATGACCCAAGAAATCTGTTTGACATTGAAAAACTGTTTCCCTCAATGAAGATTTCCCCCTATTTTTGCAGCCTCACTGTTCATATAAGCAATATGAAATGGCTTTATATTAAAGTGTGAAGATAAAGAGAGATAAATTTTGTTATTTTGGAGACAGAAACTATACTGTTACCAAATAAGCATTAAGTATGGATGAGCTGCACTCTAACTAATTTACGTGACAGATCTTACAAATAAAAAAGTTGAGTTGTCGGGGTGAAAACTGAACGCTCTGCTGCTCACATTTGGTGAATTCAGCAGAACATTTTCCTTTCAGTAATGACATTTTCACATCCTAGTTCTAATTTGTACTTTTTGCTTCCTATTCTCTCGTCATAGCTTCTATTTCTCGCAATTCTGTTTATGTTCATGTAGTCCCTCGTATTTTTCGTTTCAAGGATTAAATTGTCCCAATTTCACTATTTTTCTGCTTTTTTGTTTTGCAATCACATTTTAAAGACTCTAACGATTTGTTATTTACATATAAAATATGTGATATGTGTGATCTATGAAAACAAAATCAGGGCGGAAGAAAGAAGCTAACAACAAAGAAAAATTGGGAGAAGTAGAACCACAATGAATGAGCAACCAAAAACATAGATATTTTTTGTGCATGCGTGGTGAATGCAGGAAAGTAGTCAGTTTCTTTTTTAAAATTCATTTCTTGATATTCTTTTATTTAAGATTAACTTCGTGTAATTATATAATTTATAGTGTACATGAGTTAGTTAATAGTTGCGTGTCCAATGATTACACACAACTTTACATAATTAAATTTCAAAATTCAATACGTACAAATAACACTAGATTTCAGACTGAACTTCAAAATTTGATATATACACAAATAAAATTGGATTTCAAAATTTGTAAACATAAATAACATAACATAGTTGGATTTTGAAATTTCATACATACACCCATAAACTCCACACGTAACCAGAATTTAGAATCCGGTCCACACTACATGCTAACGGAGCCAAATCCAAAATATGTGTCCAAGTGAAAAGAGGCCCATTTAATGGGTCTCTAAGGAAAGCCCTTTTGGACTTGTATTTAAAACATTGCTTTGCAATAAAACATTAATTAATTTTGAACAGAAGTACATTAAAAAGAATTTAATTTTAATTAAATGAATATATGTGTCAAATATCAAAATAATATCCTCGTTCTAAAATTTTAAATTCACACGTATTATTTTTGTTGTTGTGTGTGGTTTGTTTATTTATTATATAAAAAATAGTATAATTCCTCAAAAACAATGGCGGTGCCAGGTCGTAGGTGTTACCGTGTTAGGAATGGTACGCATATTTATAGAATTAAACAATAGTCATAGCAACCAGAATTAAACACGGTCAGCCTGAAATTTTAAAATTATATATCATTTTGTTTCCTAAGATTCACGTTTTAAAATCTTTGAACTACGAAATTTTTGTCAAACGCTATTAAATTTTTTCTGCTCACAACATTCTCCAGTGCAAATATTAGGTTACGAAATCAATGTGCCCATACCCAATTTGCTACTAAATGCAATGGATATAATAGAACTGATTAGTATACTCTGTTATCAAAATATAAATTTTTACATAAAATTTGGCTTATATAATATTTTAATTTAAATAGTTAAAAGTCTTGAATCAATTAAAAATAAAATCAATTTAAAATATATAAATAGATAAAAATTTCACTTTACCAATATGTTTTTATAAAGTTGAATCAAGTTTAAAATGTAAGTCTTGAAGAAAATGTGCCCATGTTGATATTATCTGAATGAAATGAAAATTATTTGCACATGAAATAAGCAAAGTCTCTCCCAAAATAAGAAAATAGGTAATGGTATGAGATCCACAGGAATATTTTGTTTGGACATGAAGAAAGATACAAAGAGTTTGGGTCTGGAACGTGCCTCCAACCCATTCTGAGATTTGCCAACTAAGCAAAGGAGTTTGTGCCTACGTAGACGATTCAGAGGTTTTTTTTTTTGTTCTTTTTTTCCTCATGTCAATTGAAAACTGTACTAACAGTGACATATGGACAAAAAATGTCAACATTCATACAGCAAAACCACTGTTACCTATACAAAAGGGCACACATCAACCATTTTCTTTTCTTCACCGTGTTTTTCAATGCTCCCATGCTAATGCTGCACCATTGTATTTCCAACCTAATAACATGGACGCCCTCTTTCATTACCATTGCAAGTACATCTCTTTCTTAAGAATTCAGAGATACAAAAACATCACATTAATATTACACATCACTCAACAACATATTATCAATCACACCTTCATCAATAACACATATTTCATCTCACAACATTGTGCATAATCAATCAATTCTCTTATGGTAAATATTTAGTGGTCAAAACCATAATTAAATCGTGATACTCAGATAACTATACTTTTAAATATAAAAAAATCGCGTCTTAAGTGTAAGTTATATATTTTGACTTAGTATCTAACATAATTAAATCAGATATCTAAACTTCTCATTTATTACACACACAAATGTCTCACTTAGACAAAAATACTAAAAATAAATAAATTATGCACCAGAGTCAAAAGCTTCTCAAAACTTATCAAAATTTTTACTACAAATTTCAACATCGTAAACAAGTTTAAAACAACATTTAAGAGTACACTAATACTTCAAAATTCATAACAATATTATATAGCTCTCTCAAAATCACTAGTAAAACCAAAATATAATATAAATTAACAATAACTCGAGCAACTTAAACATGCAATCATTCATCGTATTAATACAATTTTAAATCAATTTAACTAAAGTCTCTGTTATAACTAGTTTATAACATCCAAATTCAACCACTTCAAACACACAATTAATAAAAAAAATTATAAAATCAACATTTAATATTATACTTCTCCAAAGTTTAATAACTTTGTATTGCTTAAATAGTAAATCTTGATACATTTAATCTGAACTCCAACATCTCAACACCATTAATACAATTTACATTTTAACCAGGAATCCAAAATCAAAACATTCCATCAAATTTCAACAAAAATAAGATGAAAATTAATTTTTCAAATTTTACTTGTATAACATTCTTAAAACAACAAAAATGCAACTAATTCAAATATGCATTTATTTAAGTATTAATCCTACCCAAAAGAGCAACTCCAACTCATCATAATTGGTCGAATTTTAACTTAGAGTCAACTTCTTACCAATTCCAAAATAAATAAATAAATATTTGAAATTGTCATTTATTTTTACCTTGACTTTTATTTTTCAAAGAATTGTTTAAACAAATTTAAAAAGTTTAATAATGTATTGGAAATTCAAGTATGAGTCTAAGTACGACATTGAATAGAGATAAAAAAATTGAACATCATACAATGATGAAAATTCATAAACTCATTGTTTTAAGGTATTAGATTGAAGGTTGTGTAATTTTTTATCTAAGTTGTACTTGTATCTCGTTGCTCATTGATGAATCCTCCTTTGAAATATCTGTAATGATATTAGAATCAAATGGTTGTTTTGGTGACTGACTCGAGTCCCTTATCAAAAGTATTCTTAATTAATGATTTGTAAGATGTGAAAGTTCCATGAGAAAATACCAATATGAATGGATTTATACTTAAAAAAAATATTGTTGTAAATTTAAATATGAATCTAAATATCAAATTAAATATGATTGAGAATGAAAGACTTTTGAATTAAAAGTTATGTCTATTCTTTATATAGATCAAACTTATCTCTATTTATTCCTTTCACATAAATTATAATTAGTTAAAAAAAATATTGCTTTCACTTTTATTATTGTTTTATTGACTGTCTCTAAATAAAATTTACATAATAATAGCAATTACTTTTAAAATGTTAAAAAAATAATAAAAGATAAAGAAAAATAATATATTTTAAAAACAAGTGATTATATTATCAAAATTTTGATTTATATTTTAAACAAAATATAATTTTAACTCTTATTTAAGTCATACTAAAACCAGTCTCACAATTCTCCACGGCCATTAGTGAGGAGCTGGTGAATAAAGTTAAAAGTTTCCATTTTTTCTTAAGTTTCAAGAATTTAATAACTTGCCTTTGATATAGACTTTAACCAATTCCAAATACTTATTAATCGGAGTCGAATTGGAGTAATTTAATTACCGGTCACACAGAACACTAATGTATTTACAGAGTAATAAATGAAAAGATCCAGTATATTTATATATTGTAAAATATATCGTATTATAAAAAATTTATCCACTCCGTACTCGAATTATAAAAAGTTGCAGTTCCTTATTAACTATGATGTGCCAAAAATACAAAGTTTGATTAAATTATACTATCTACATATTCAAATAAAAAAAACCATATTTGATAGGCCAAAATAGATACAGATCATAATAAATTTCGTCATATCTAATAATACCATATGTAAAATATCTTTATGACAGATTTTATAGTTTGAATGTCGCATTTTCAATAAAAAAAAATTCGAAAAATAAATTGAGATTGCTGAAATTAATTTATATTAATTTTTTTATTAGCATGAATTACTTTTTTTATATCCAAGTATGAAAAGAAATGAATTTTTCACAAATTGACAATATTATATGGGACAAAAATGACCTTTAAATTTCGTTAGCTTATTTATCATTGGATACAACTTTCCAAAAAAATAAGATTTGACAGTCAGGGCAAATTAAAAGAAAAGAAAAATACCCCAGTTAGAACTCAGCTCAGGAATTGATCTTCCATGTTCATGATTTTAAGTAGAACGGACCAAGATTTACTGTATCCACTTTTACCAACGTAGAAACAATAGACTGACACACCATAATGGACACTCCTAAATAAAAAATTCCATTAAACCATATTATTAAATTACCTTCCAGTTTCGAATCTTTGTCCTAATTTATTTTTTCACCATAAACCAAGTCTCTCTTTCTCTCTCTCTCTCTCTTGCCATTCTAGTTTTCAAATTTTCATTCATGGATGCCCACCTTCTGTTATTCTCCTCCTAGAGGCAACCCCCCCTCTCTTTCTCAGCATCTCCTTCTTCCCCTTGTTTCAGTTCAACTTGTATTCTACACCCCACCAATCAAAATCTCAACTTTTTAAGACCCATCAGACTTTTTCTTCCCTCTATTTGATCTTTGCATGTGTCAGCACTCTCCACACGAGTTTCAGAATGATGGTGAATGGAGCACAGAAAACATAGTTGGATTTCTATTAGCACCTGCATCAAAATCATCATTGGGTACTGTATTCTTTGTATTTTTTTTTTTTTGTTTTCCCTTAGATTTTTTCTTCCAAAACCAGTTGAAAGCGAAGATTTCATTTCTTACATTGATGAGCTATAGCATCTTCTATGTGTTCAATAGTCAGATGCCAATCTTCGTTCCTAGGGAAAAAAAAGGTTCTAATCACATGCAATGAAACCTTAGCTGATACTCCACAACGTTTTTGGAATTGAGCATTTGTATATATCAACAATCCATTTTTGTGACAGGCAAAAGCATCTCCAAGTCAGAAAATTTTCGGTCTTTACTTCCAATTTTGTCACGTTGCTGTGGTCGTGATCTCCACCATGGCAACCAAATTAAAGGGAATCTACAAGAGTTTCAAATACATCACACAAATATTTGGTAATCTTTTATGCACCCTCCTATGCAATATTACTTTTCTGGGTTTTGTTGTTGTGGCTAAGCTGGGAAGTGGGTACTGTTCCAGTTGTGAAGGAGCGGGAGATGGAAATTGGGTACCCGACAGATGTTAAGCATGTGGCTCACATTGGATGGGATGGCCCTTCAGGAACTGGACCCAGTTGGGTACGGAGCTGATTACCACTTTACCTCTCCATTTATGTTTCAACTAAAAAGATCCAATTTTTTAATTTCTTTTTGTCATTTTCTGCTTTCTTTTGTCATTATTATCACAGAAAGCAATACATAAAGTGACCATTTAAAGAGTTTTTGCTCCGTAAATCAATATCTCATTGCCATGTTAAATTGTTTGATATTTATAATAATCATCTTTAAAATCTGTACATATCATAGTTTTTGATTGATTTGTTATTAATGCTGTTATTTTTCTTTATGCAGATGAATGATTTTAAAACTGCGCCTGATTTTTCAACGTCACTAGGTAACTTGGGTGAACTAAGTGACCCCAATGCTATGGGTGCCACAACATCATGGTCCTCCCAAGGTATCCTTTGCTTCTCACCTCTCATACAGCAAAATTTCATACGAGTCCAGTGTTGATTTTTGCTTCCAAATGTGGTGCCATTAAATATTAAGATTGAATACTGTATTCATGTGGAACCGTGCAGTATCCCGAATTTAAATAATACAAATGCAGATAGATGGCTCTTCACGGGTTAACTAGTAAAAAGGGGAACGTGGATTTGATTATTATTGTGTCTCTTGATTATCTTCTAGATAAAATTGTGAGGCTTGCAAAAGCTATCTAGATTCTTTGCCTCCTTAGGAAGAATTTGGCTGTTCTGTCACGAGCAAACCCAGCTCCAACGTGGGGAATCTAATGACTCTTAGCTTTACAATTAACACTGTTTCAAGTGGTCCACACTAGAATTTCTCAACCGGAGTGGTTTGATTATATGGAATTTAGTATTTAATATTATAGTATAACACTTTGCTTGATAAGAACAAGTTTTGTTGGCCTTTCCATGTGGTAAGTTTCCTCAACGTGATCAAGTTAAACCCTTTAAAGAACTCAACAACCTAACTGAATGAAGCTGCAAAACTATATCAACAGTTCTGCTACTGGAGATCACAATATTTGTTCTTACCGGAATGTGATTAAAGTGGAGTTTCACTGGACGACATTACTAATTACCACCACTTTCAAATCTCCAGAAATTGTGGCTATCATTCATATCAAATATATATTTATAGCAAATTGTAAGCTAAGATGCACAAACACTTGTAAACAGAATCTGTGTCGTCCGCATGTAACTGTCTCAATACGTATCTATGTTAGATACTGAATGAATATTTCAAATACTTTATTGCATTTTTATACTTTTAATACTTTTATATTTTAAACTTCTATACTGATACTGATTAGAATAACACACTCTAATCAGATAAATCTGTGTTTTTATCACATTTATAATGGCTTATGCTAATTTTTAGAACACAAATTCTATATTGTGGTTTAAAATTTTTATGTTAACTTAAGAATAACTGTATGCATATATCATTTTATTGTTGTGTTTTGTTCTATAATTTTTAAGATTTTCATATTCTCATATATCTGTTGCATTGCATCTTTATCATGTACTATGGTTGTGCTTCGTAGATTGTAGCAGCAGCCAACTTAAACTTCCTTCACCTGATCTTACCCTTAGAAAGCTTTATGACTGCATTACTTAAATGATGAGAAGCTCTTGCTAAGAAGAATTTAGATGTGCAATTTAGGGTTCTTCTCTTCTGTTGGACAGATTTAGCTGTGATTTTGTGAATTACTATGCCTTTCTTGAAAGGAAAGGTATTCAGCTCCTTTAAATCCCAAGGACAAGTATGATACAATGTGATATTGCAAAAACAATATTTTGTTCAAGGGTGAGTCTAGTGCATTTAGGGTCCTTGGATTCCTCACAATAAAAATGTCAATAAAAACGAGGATGTGATATTCTCTGTTGGAAATGTGTATGCTAAGAAATTAGTCTAACCACAAATTGTGTTTGAAATAGGCTGCTACATGGTCATATTCTTTTTCTGAATTTGTATCTTCTCTCTTCATGAGACCTTGGCTGTGGTACTGCACATTGCTGATTTCATTTATGGTCATCTTATATACATGCAATTATGCAGTACATGCTATTTATTTTATTTCCGTTTTTTTGAATTTTGATTATATTTCCTGCTAGCTCTAGGTGAGTGTAGGAACTGTATGAATGTAAACCAGATCTTACCGAGTTACCTGGTTTCAACGACTTATTTAGTTTTTGAATGTATCTTACTTGATACTATTCCCTATGATAGTCATTCCTTATCTGAACCCTTTGAACAGATTTTGAAGAGTCCACAGGAAGCCAATCATCATCAAACATTTACAAAGGCATCCAATCTGCAGGGGCTTCTCATGTTTCTAAGAAATCCAAGAAGAAAAAGTCCAAATCAGCTTCTTCTGAATCGCTATCTGCTTCATCAAGACAGTCAAGATCAACAAAGTCAAAGGCTATATATAGTGACAGAGGAGCAACACCAATTTCTCAAAACTAGCAGTTTCAAGACTATGGAATGAGTGAGAAAAAGATTGTCTTTGTGAATAGCGATGATTGTGCTCTCATTTGGCAATCCGATAGGGGAAGAAGGAAAATAAAGGTGTCTGTAAAAGTTTTTCTGCTGTTTACTACATCCTAATCCATAGAGGAAAACCAAATTGCTTGTCTTCTTGTCTAAAGGCTGACAATACTAGTGGAAAACCAGTAGAGGTTTTTATTGGACGACAGAATGTGTTATAAGAGATTGGTTTTCTCTGGATCATATGCATCCTTAAATTCATTAGTTGTATTATCAGTTTTGCAGATCAAAATGAATGGACATGGAAAAAGGATATACCAATAGATGCCCATTTAGCAAGATTACTATGTTTGTAATTCATGATTCCTTAAGTAGAATGTAATCAGCGCACTTATGTACCTTCCAGATTGAAATGGTAGTGGCTGGAGAATGGTATTGTAAGTTGTTTGTTTTACTTTGACATATTAGCAAGAAAATTGCAACGACACTCGTTATCTATCTGTGTTGAATGGTGTGCTTTACTCAACTGGTCGTGATTAATTAGTCCTCTCGAATGTGCTTAGTTGATTGTATATTTTTGTCTTATTTGTACCTTGTCGTAGTCCAAATTCACAAAATTGTCCTGAGCAAGCATAGAGGTGACAAAAATATGAAAATGCTGTGCTTTTGCTGCTTAAAAATAATAACCCAACAGAGTTGAGTATAAGAACTTGTCCTCATAAAAAGTTGGGACATTTTTGCTCTCAAACTAGTTTAGTTTAGATATCATTAGAATCAGTCGTTATATGTAAGATATTGTTTCTTTTGAAGTTTGAAACTCTTGTTACGGTTTTATAATTAGAAAATTAGACGAAGAAAAAATATTTAAATTGATTTTAGTGTCAACTGATAAATAATTATGAGATCTTTAGATATATTTTGAAACAGTTTTTTTTTTTTTTTTTAAGTAGGATAAAAACAAGTCCATGTGATCATCTTCTCGTGTATCCTTTTATCAATTCATTTTGAAATTTTGTTTATTAATTGTTGTTGCTACTTGCTTTCCTTTTTCTTTTCCTGTTATGATTTTTTAATAAAAAGTTGAAAGTATAGGATGAGTTATATCTTGCCTAACTTAACAAATTTCAACAAATTTTCGTGAATTAAAGTTTTTATTTTACTTTTGGTAACTTTTTAAATAGGTGTATACATTTTAGATTTTGCCCCTTACACTATTATGATGAATGTGGTTTATTTCCATTATCAGATATCTTGCTTTATTTGTAGACAGTAACTTTATGACGGGTATAGATTAGACAGAGAGTTTACGTTTTCAGTCAAATTATCATGTGAGATAAAAAAATTGTAAACTACAACAATGATGAAAAATTGGTTTCTATTAACTTCAGCATTGGTATGATCTCAATATAATTTTTTTTATAATCTTTTATCATGTTTAGATCATTAGAAAAAAAAATTGTCATTTTTTTTTCTTTTCTTTTTGTCCTTGCAACAAAGGAAAACGATTAAAAAAATGATACATGGCAATTGATACACGAAATTGCAGAACCATGGAATTTCTCAGGCAAAGGTTTTCCTCATCCCTCCGCTTTGTAGAAAAATAATTACAAGGATCACTACCTCTTTGTCTCAGTCAATTTAAATTTACTTTAATTTTACATAATTAATTTATAAAATGAAATTTATATTCATTTATATACTATAAACATATTTTATATTTTATTTTTAATCAATATTAGAATTTCTGTTCGAAAATTTACCTAAGAAATAAGAAACAGAGTGATGTTCTGTAAACTCGACCAGGAAGAACTCAACTGCAAAAAAAAAAAGAATATTACAATACATAAATAGTGAAATGAGACAAGATAGAATTACAAATGATTGCATTAGCAAAAAATAGTATCCCGACAACAGTTGTGAAAAAGACGAGAGAAAAGAGAGTAGTGTGATGGATGAAAAGATTTACAATGCATTATTACATGATTTGATTCACGTAGTGAATCCAATTAAAGAAGAAAAGGGTTACTGTAGGCTGTTGTTGTACCAGTTGTTTACTCAAAAACAAAGAAGTAGGTGGAAACAGAGGCCCACAGAAGGGTATGGGATGGAAAAAGTATACATCTATAGAGAATTTAATGGCTGTTGTTGGTAGTAGAGCGGCCAAATCCATGCCCAAAACTTACTATTTTAATCACTCCCTTCTCACTTTCAATTACTCTCAGGGAAACCAATTTTGGGGCAAGTCCATTTCCAAAAATCTAGTTGTGGACCAGCTTTTCAAGCGTGTAATCTTTCACAATCGATACCCACTTTCTGATCAAGAGCTCACACTGACACTACTTCAACTGTCACTTTCTATATTTTATATCATAACAAATTTCTTTTACTTCACTCTGCCTCTCACATAAAACCAACATTGTTATGGATTAGAAATAATGTTAATTTATAATATATAAATGTATATAAATTTTACTTTAAAAAATGATTTTGTGAAATTGAATTAAGTAATCATCATAGCTGCTACAGGAATGCTTCTACCCCCAGAATCTGTATACGCTCTCTCAAACTAAACACTTCCGTGTCCCCACAAAATTATTATAAAGGACAAAGCTTTATATACTTCTATTGTGCTTTCAGCACTCTGCTTCCATCAAATTCAAATTTTATCTTAATTATAACTCTTAATATAAGCTTTTATTCAGCAAATTAGCCAGAATTACAACAAAGTTTTATCTTTACGAGATTATTGCTCAGACCGCAAAGGTGGATGGGGGCAAGCATCACTCTGATCCACTGCAATTCAAGAACATATGAAACACTGTCATGCTAATATGCTATAATTTTTTTTCTAGGAATGAACTTTTTGATCAGTGAAGAAAGAGTAAAAAACCAGAACATGATGGGAAATCAAGTAATAAGTTGTTTCCTTGACAAAGAAACGGACACCATCGAAATGCTGTAACTGTTCTAGCTTTTACAATAAATTGCCATTGTCAAGAAACAATTCAATTGGACATTTCTTTTGTATCTGCAAATAAAAAACCAATATATTCTGCTTGTGAAGTTTCTGATATGATTGATTTATACTATTTAACTTAAAATTGTGAAGCTGGTTTGTACTTTCTGCAGAACCTGTGCATTAAAATTAATGATAAAAAGTGACAGGTTTAAAATTAATGCTGAAGCACCTACTGAATTTACAAGGTGGACCCTTTGATTTCCATATTTAAAAGCTATGGTCTGCAATTATATAGCATTGAAGTTGAGTACCATAGTATGGTTCGTTGAAATATAAATGCATAACTACACTATTGAAGTCAGAAGCAAAAATAGTATGGTAAATCCCTTTCCCAGAGATTCTTTCCAAGGATTTCCTCTCAAAAGTGAACCAAATCAATTGAAGCAAAGGTAGGTTAATGCATGGAATTGTGGAGACAATATTGGCAAAACTAAATTAAAGCTATGATGCGTTAAAAAGACATTATGGTGAACCAATTTTGGAGCGACAATTTACGTTGGTTGTTTCAGTGCCGGCTCATCCGGCTGCAATATTGGACTTCATGGCTAACCACATTAAACATGTCAGATACTATTTACTACTGATGAAAGGTGAACCTCATTGATTAAGTTGCAGAAATCAATAGTAGGAAAGGGAATTTGACTTAGACTTGTGTTGGAGACAGGGTTTAAAGAATATATTCCAACTTCAACCATTGAATTGACAAAAGATAGATAACCATGATTTGGTGAATGCTTTCCAACGTGGATTAGATGCTATTCCCATACGAGGTATATATAATATATAGCTCTCTCCCCACCAAAATTTTCTGTTTTCTGGTACGATTTTCTCACGTGTTGGTTACATGATCATGCCAATGAACCTCAAACAAAACATACAATTGAATAATAATTTCTTTTTGATGCTTTTGCACTAACAACAGCATTAATTAGTTCCCTCTACCTCATGCATTTTACTCGTGGAGAAAAATTTAGTGAGTATGCATGACATGCAATAAATGATTATTTGGTCATTTCTGTACCATGATAGCAGCAGCCAGCAACTCAGAATAGCTAATATGGACGAAGTTAACATGGGTAAAATTCTGATCTTAATACATGATTGCTTTTTTCCGTATCTGTACAACAAGATTTGTGCATTAAATTGGAATGCCTCCAACAGGATATAGTAGTGATAGTGGTTATCGTTGAGAAGGAAGATAGAAACACGAGCAAGGGCTCCTTTGTTGTAGGAACAAGATTATATATTGAAAGGGCTGTAAGTAATGAACTTCTTTTTTTGGTTTTAATATAGCATAGAGTTTTCATAATCAAGTTTTAAGGAGTTTGATCTTTCTCATAGGGAAAAAAAATGTATTTTCTTAATTAGTTTTACCTTCGAAAGATATTTTAATAATTGCATTGGGCAAAAGTAGTTGGAAGTTTAAGTGCGAGTAGTACATTTCATATTGATCAGGAAAAGATTCAGTGGAAGATATATAAAAGATTTGACTCATATGTATCTGATAACTTAATATATTTTTGTTGGAAATTTAATCTTTATTTCTCTTGAAAGTTTTGGTCATAAATTTACCAATCATACAGGTGGCAATTTAAAAGTTCCTTGCTGCTAAACTTTCTTTTTTAAATATTAGATCATGATAAGGAAATGAATGAAGAAGTATATTTAGTTTTTGCATACTTTTATGTATATGCCTGTTACGAAACCCGATGTTATAGTGCTATTTTATACACATAAAATCATTACAATATCTAGAATTAGATGGAAATTGATATCCCTAAATACACTCACAAATATTTAAAAGAATATATTTTATAAATTTTTAAAATAAAATTTAAATAAAATTATAAAACAAAATATAATATATAATATAAATTAAAATTTAATTTTAATTAAATTTAATATAATAAAATATAAATTAATTTTAATTTTAATTAAATATAAATTAAATTTTTATTTTAATTTTTTGAAGATAATAGATATCACATATCATATTCGATCTATTTATAAATGAGTATTAAAATGTTTTTCACCTGCTACTCACGAATTTTTTCACCTGTTACTCACGAATATCAATTATCCACTATAAATTTTATCCATAAATAATCACAAATATGAATATTTTTATAATCCTATCTAAAATTTTAGGTAAAATATTGTGAAATAGAAAAACGTAATCACGTCTTAATTATTATTATTTTCCTAGAATATGAAATGAAGATAATAAATTCAATTTTTATTTAATCTTAAAAATCAATTCGATAAAATTAGTTTCTATTTATATATTATAATTTTATATCAAATGAAATAAGTTAAAATTTTGATTAAAATAAATATTTATGGCTTTGTTATATTACAAAATTGTCCCATAAAATAAATTTTGTTTTTATTTATATATTATAATTTAATTTTATATTTAATTAAATTCTCAAACATATTATATTACCATAATTTTTAAAGAAGGATGGTAAATAGAGTTTCTAAAAATCGGTTGGTTGTAAGCTAAAATAGAACTAGATAGTTTCACCATTTACCAAAAAAGTATGATAGTAACTTATTAGTGGATAGGTCCAACTCCAAGTATAACCCATTAATTGTGTTATTTTTAATATAAATTTTAAAATATTTTCTCTTCCTAATTCTTTTACTTATTAAACGGAAAAATATTTTTTTATTTCTAAAATAGGAAGGATGTTTATTTTTGTATTTAATATTTTTCATCATGAAGTATTAAGATGGCTAATATTGTGAAGGAAGTTAACTATTCCCAAGATAATATAACATTGATTTTCTTTTTCATTATTTTGCACATATACAAGAAAGGTGAGATCTTGGCCTTAGGTCCATTACATTTTTATGTCCTATTTCCTTTCTCCGCTTGTTTTCTTACAAAAGTAAACATATACCTTTTTCCTTCTATCTCTCTTATTTTGTTTTTTATTCTAACTTCGTTTTTCAACTATTTTGTGATTACATCATACTCTATTTCAAGATAATTTTGAAATTTGAGAATATGAATACTTAGATAGATATTGGTAGTTGGTTAAGAAGACAATTTATAATAGTGTTTATTATGTTGAATTTGAGTATAACTGTATTAATACTTGGTTAGTAAATTGCAATGAATCCTTCTAGTGACTTCGTTTTTGAACTTGGAAAATAGACGTTGGATTAAAATGTTTATGCCATAATGCTTTGGTTTTCATCTTGAATGTAATTAACCATTTGGAGTTAGGAGTGTGATTTTTGAAAAACATGTATAATATATCATTTGAATGATGATTGAAATCGTTGATAATAAATTAGATCAACTTGTACGTGTTTGAATTACTAGTTTTGGTTTTTCAAATGTCTAAGTTCAAATGAAAATACTAAACAAAATTGATATTTATTATTGAGTTAATTTTAGTTTATGTGAGGGATTCTGACTCAAACTAAAGTTAAAATACAATTTTTTTGTTAAATTTTGCTCATGCGAAATTTTCTTTACTTAAGAAAAAATGAGATAGTAAACTCAGATTTATGTTATGTTCTTGGGAAAATTTTATTATTCACGATCATTTGGACAGTTAGATTTGTGGTTTTATTTGTGTTATTGCTTAAAAATATTAAAAAGAAAAGAAATAAGAGAATTTGCAGGATTGATGGTTAATTCCACCTTTGTTATCTAGCAGAAATTTAAGAGAATTTAATAATATCTATCCTAAAAAAACCAATTTTGTCCTTGTAAAATCATACTTTCTGATATTTATCTTAAAACCTGCATATTGCATAACACTATAGATTTGATCCCAATAAAAAAGAATAGATTCCAACTAAACTGAAACATTCTTTTATTAATTTTATTAATAATATTATAGTAAAATAATAATAATAAAATTACTTACCCATGTGTTTTCTCTATTTTCTCTTGCCAAGATGATAAAATTATTTTTCATAAAAAAATTTGATTCATATTATTAGTATAATTTATTCTTTTAATTAAGTATTTAAATTCAATATTTTTTACAAAAATATTAAACTTAGTTTTATTTAGAAGATTTATTATTTCTTTATGAAAAATTGAAATTGAAATTAAAATTACAAAAAAAAATTGAAATTTTTATTTAAATATATTATATTAATTATTTATTAAATATATTGTATTAAACTTAGTTATTTTTTAAAATATATTGTATTAATTATTTATTAATATATTTAATACAATTATTTCAAATATTTTTTTCAAAAAATAGTATTCTTAAATATCATTTTATATTATTTTTATCATTAAAGACATTTTAGTAATATTTATTTTCTATTTAATAAAACAATTTTTTTATTTCTCACATTAATCAAATATTGCACTGATTTTTATTAACTTTCATTTTAAATTTATTTCTACTCATCTTCAAATCCCTTAAAAAAAGTAATTAATTTACTTTTAAATCTAACAAATTCATCTCTCAAAGCGAACATATTCTTAATCTTTGTCCTAATTTTGTTTAAATGACACTCTTTCATTTAAGTAACAATTTTAAAAATATATAATTTTATTTAAATTTCTAATAATTGAGATGATTTGATTAACTAGTTACTCAATTCTAGTTTTATGTATTTAAAAAGTATATTTTCAGTGGCATATAAATAAAGTGATATAAGAAAGTATTATTTCGATATTAAACTAAGAATTCCATTGAAGTTCTTCTTCATCACTTAAAAAAAAAGTATGCATTTTATTTTAGTCAAAACCAAAACCATCTCAAAGGGGCTTCTTAGATGAACTCCTACTTATTAAGATCGGGAAAGAAAGAATAAAATGGATAGATTGGATTATGTAAATACATTGAATTATTTAAACAATTAAAATTTTAAAATTAAATGATTTTTATATGAAATTAGTTTAATTAAATTATACAAGATTAAAAAATATATTTTAAAACAGAATGTTAATTGATAATAATTTAAGTAATTTAGATCATTTTAATTTTAATGTAGTTTATTTAAATTGTTGTATAATTCATTTCAATTACTTGAACAATTATGAAAATATTAAACTACTGCAAAATAAAGAAATAAAATGATTGAGTATAAATGATTAGAAATCATAATAATATAATTCCAATATTCATTAAATTAAATATTAAATGTCATAATTTTTATGACTTCAATTCTTTATTATTAATGATTTTATCTTGGTCTTTTATTTATTTTCTATTAATTGTTTTAATTATTAATTAAATTGAAATAATGAATTTTGTTGGTCAGTTTTGAGAATTTATAGCATGATAGGTGTTACATTTGTAAATTTCTGAGAATTTTAGGCATGAGCGACACCTATCTATTCATCATACGTTCTTTCAAAAGTTGTGTTAAGCAGTTATGTTTGATTTTCAGTTTCATTTACCATAATGTCTTATTTGATCTTAGGGTCATAATTTAATTTGTTTAAGCAAAATCTGTTTTTTACGTTTCATTTACCATTATGTCTTATTTATTCTTTTTAATTTATTTAAGCAAGATTAAGGCATAATTCATTAAATTTTTTTTTTTAACTTATTTCAATATGTTTTTAAGTCAAGTTCATATAAAAGCTTATGTATAGCATTAAAACTTTTTTTTAATGGAAGATATATACCGTTACTAAATTATTTTCTTTGACATCTTAACAGTTATTTTAAAGCTGAGATAAATATATTAAGAAATACTGATAAAAGAACTAAAAAATAAAATTTAAAACTTTGAAATACATTTTTTTTATTTTTAATGTCAAGTTATTTTTAAATTAAATATGATTGCATAGTTTTTTTTTTATTGAGTTTTGATATTTAAAATATATAAATAAATATTTTATATTCATTTCTCTATAACAAAGTTAATATATATATATATATATATATATATATATTCCAAAGTCATAAAAATATAATTAAAAATAAGAGTTTAATTTATTATATTTCCAAAAATTTAATTATGTTTTAAGTTTATTGTAAATTTCGGTACTTTTAATTTTTAATTCAGTTATTATTATTATTTTTAGTGTATATTAAAAAAATATTTTTTTAATTAAGTTTTTTAATTTATTTTTTAATTTGATGACGTTATCTTCCGTCATCTTACTAATATTTAAAAAATGTTAGATTTTGGAACTAATTAATATTAATAATATTTAAGTTAAACTATTTCCGCAATCTTATTTCTATTATGTTTCTTTTTTTATTTGAAAAATTGAAACAATTAGTTTCCAAAACCTAACAAAGATAAAAACTGCAGAAATGATTTAAACATACAAATATATATAAAAAAAAAACTTTATCAAAAACCACTAACTAATTTTCAACACAGGTCAATTATCAATAAAATTGATAAATTTTGTCAGAAAATATAATTTTTCTTTTTCATATCATACCAAAATTGTAGTTATGTATATATAGTTTTGTATACTTTACTTATAAATCTATATTTATAAGTCATGACAAACGCGTTTAAACTATATATCAACAAAGAAATAGTATAAAGGATAAATATTGATTGTTTTATTTAAAATATACCAAAAACAGACTGTATCCCTTTAAAAAAATATATATTTATGAAAATGAACCTGAACACTTTTTTATTTTATTTCATATTCAATATTGTTCAATATTGTGATTTTTATTAATCCTTTTCAATAAATATTTTTTTTTGTAAAAATAAGTATAAATATTAATTAGAATTTAAACAAATAAGTTAATAGATATAAAAGGGAGAAATATGTACTGATATAACAAATTTCTGTGCATAAAATAATAAAAGTATATATATATATATATATATATATATATATATATATATATATATATTACAATGGATTACACCCTTGTAGATTAAATGCAAACCCTCACCCTCCTTTGTAGGTCCACTGTTTTAAGTAAAATTGTTTCACTTCTAATAAATCCCTTATATATTTGAAAAATATAATAAACACATGTTGGGATGTTATACACACAATCATTGCAATCCCAACAAACTGATTTATGATAAGAAATTTGAATTTCAAAATAAATAATCATCATTTCAACCACTGTCCTTATTTTTTTTTAGTTTTGTTCAAATTGATTTTTGATTTTTTTTACATTCAAAGCAGTCTTATTTTTTTTTATTATTTTTGTTTAATTTAGTCTTTTTTTTACTGTCTAAATTGTGGACATATAGTATTTAAGTCAAGAATGACATGACTCGTTTCTTTTGATGTGATTGTCCACCTCATCATATTAGTCATGTCCATTTATCATCTTTCATCTTCAACCTCAAGAACCCTAGTTGTCATGACCTTCTCCTTTATTATACTATCACTGTAAGGCACAACACTTCATCACCGTGAACCTAGGTTCACGACATCGTGAGAACCAATTCATGGCCAAACCATCTTCGTCGCGCTAACCTCCATCACCATAGCATCACAACAAAACCCTCGCATATCTGTTAACCATGTCCATTATGGAACCGATAAACAAAAGCAACACAATCCAAGAACAGAATCTAGTTTTCTTCACGAACCACTACGAGACCAAAGCAAGACACTCATCTCCACCTATCATTCTCTTTTTCGTTGCAATCAAAGAACCTGCGAATCACCAAAGGCAAGCCCAAATCTGCTATATGCCTCCTCCATGTAAGCCACCACGAACAACATCTCTCACACATTCATCTTCCTTGCGCCTCCATGGAAACCTTTAAGAATTAGAAATCCAATTACACAACTTAATTGTGCCACCCAAAGCATCGCGACACCACCACGGTCTTCTTCGCACCAGCTCCTTGACCTGTAAAAAACACGAAACAACAACACAACATCTTTGCTCCAGAATCTCACAAGCCACTGCCTACAACCCGCCAGCACACAATAAAACCCTAATTTTGGGTGTAAAGATGAAACTACTACATGATAATCTCTCATTAGACAATTGTCACGTATGTCAAAAGACTTACACCTCAATTAGTAATGGTTGACCTAGACACTATGTTGTACAGTTTAGACACTATGAGGAAAAATGATCAAATTAAACAAAAATTTAGAATAACTTTGAACGACGAAAAAAATTTGAGACCACTTTTAACAAAATTGATGAAAATAGAGATCAAAACAGGTATTAAGCCATAATTTTTTATAATGACATTTTATATCATAAGCTAAAATTCATCATGTATAAAACATAACATAGTGATATAATATTTTTTTATACAAATTAAACCCAAAATTGATATAAAAAATGACAGAATGATCAACTATAATAAATTACAAATTTTCTTTTATAACGGTTGCACTTAATCGATATAGAAAATATTTTTTATATTAACTGAACCTAAAATCGATATACAAAGTAATAAAGTAACAAAAATTAGTATTAGACGACAATATTGATTATCACTAGTATATGTTTTTTTATATTATTTTTGAAGTTTGTTTTGTATTTATATTTAATATGAATAATTCTATTTTACAATTTGTAAAAGAAATTAATATGTTATATTCTAAAATTATTTCTTGTTAAATTTTAGTAAAGAGAAAACTTTACCATTTTGAATTAGTTCGCATTTGAACTGAGTTTTTTTATTCATATTTTGAAATATTAAATAAAATAAAAAAATCAAAATTTACTTTTTTATAAATTAAAGTTAATTCATCTATAAATTAATTTACAGAGGTCTAACTGTTTTTAAAAAAATTATTTTATTTTATATATAAGTTTATATAGAAATGAATTTTATTTTTAACATTTTTTTAAAAGATTAAGAACAGGTCCAATTGAGTATATGAATGTTCTCAACAGTCTTTAATTTTTTACATTTTATTTGATATTAAACTAATACGTATAAATTATCATGTAAACATATAAATTCATATAATGTTTCTGGAACTTTCTTTACTATATATAACACCTGCAAAATTATATTGATATCATATAGAAATTTAAAGTGAATATTTACATAATAAAACTACATTAAATAATGATTATCCACCATGAAACGTTAAATTGAATATTTTTCATTATAAAAAACTGTTGTATTAGTTATTAAATAAAGATAATTCAGATATTACTAATTAAATTCACCAGTTTTGACTTTTCCAAGCATTATAAATAATCTGACTGAAAATAAATAACGTTTTTCTTATTATAAGATTTAAACGTGCTCACAGAACCAGCATCGGTAATTGCATAATAAACCCCACCTTCCAATCCAATGCTAATGCAGTCTTGTGCATGAAGAGTATGAGCAGATACATGATTAAAAATATATTTGAACGGACTTTGTATAATCACTTCTAAAAGAAATAGAACAAAATAAATTTAATTTATATAAAAAATAATTTACAAAAAGATTATGTGTAATTTTCAAATTCTTTTATCTTTTTAATATACAGACATTATTTTTTATTTTATTATTTATTACAAAATTGTTTGAAAATGACTAAAAAACAAACATTGAGTTCCCATCATAGAAACAAAAGTTATGAACCAAACTATCTTCTCTCTCTCAATATGATGCATTTATGTTCTTTGTCACTCCCATTAATGCAGTTACACCAGCTCAATACTCTCATCAATAACTTCCAAACCCTCTTTTCTTTCTCTTCTCCTCAGTCATCACCATTCACCACCCATAACTTTTTTTTGGATTTTTCTTTATTTAATCATTCATTATATATTTTTTTCTTTTTGCTCCACCACTTGATCCTCCTATAGAAACCTATTCTTAAAAGTGTTTCTGGTCTAAGTCACCCTAAAATAACTCCTTCTCTTCTTTAATCCCCATCCACGAGTTTCTTTGAGGTTATCCAATGACACTGTTTTTTAGCTATATGTAATTTTTTACTTTTTTTTTTGTAACTTATATTACTATCTCAGCTTTCTTATATTTAAGCCTTGTTTTGGTAACTTCAGACTTATCTCAGCTTTCTTCTGCATAGTTTCATTTTTTGTCTTCTTTTCGTGTAGCCATTGTTAACCTTTCACACCATGTCAACTCCTTTTCGACTTTGTCGGTTCTGAATTCTCGTTTACATCTGTCAAGAAAGTAATGCATTTTCTCTGTAATGCCTTTTCTCTGCACGTGAGAGAGAGCATTATAGTTTAGCAAAACCAAAGTTCATCAATGTTCAATTTGTAACTTTACTAACTCTGTTCATGGTTTTGGAGCAGATACGACAGTTTTGAAACCAACTTTTTTCTCTCTCCCCCTTCTTGCCAGCCACAGTTTTAGCAGAACCTCTGGGTCAACTTAAAACATCATCTAAATACCAGGACTTATAAAAAGAGGAGAAAGAGAGCACATAACTTCATTGCATAGAGAGCGAGAGAGACTTGAATCAGTGTAGGTTTGAAAAGAAAATCTCTATCCTTTCCCTAAGGTTGATCAAAATCAGGTGACTTCTCCTCTCTCTAATTTCTTACTTTCTTTTTCTTCACAAAGCACATCCATCAAGTACATCACTGTACCATCATTAAACAAACATTCTCATACCATTTATATAAAATTTGTGGTAGATCCCTTTAATTTCTTATTTCTGTTGTACAGCACTATTCCATACCTTTACTTTTGTTCCAATATCCAAATTCTCAATTAGAGAATGACCATCCACTATGGTTGTTGTTACCAAAGCAGTTTTTGAACCTCAATTCTGCAAAACAAAACCTAAACAAACAGTCTTTTTGGTTTTTTTTTTCTGAGAAAGGATTTTCCCAAACCACTCTTTTAATTTATTTAACTATTTTTGGCCATCCCCAATTTTCCTTTTGAATGTGAGAATAAGACTGCATGCTGTGCTTGTTTTTTATTGCTAAAACAAAAAAAAAAAAGAATTCTTGGTATTACCACCCTTTTTTATTAATGTGTCACACATGTTGACTTGTGAGAGTTTTCACTTTCACTTTCTGTCTTGGCATGCAGATTCAGGAATAAGAGGTGACTTTCAAAACAGAAGGACTTAAGCAATGTATCAGTACAACACCAACTCTTGGAATTCTCAACGGCAACAACAGTCTATACTAGAAAAGCCTCCACAAAGGACATTCTTGGAGAACGATTTGGGAAGGAACATAGATGGTGAATCTTCTAGTAATGAAAGGAAAGTTCCTTCCTCTAATCGAGATCCCGACAAACAAAGTGGAAAAAAGCGTTACCATCGACACACTAATGAACAGATAATGGAGATGGAATGGTAAGGTTCAACTTCCTTTTTTTATCTAATTAATAAAATGAGAAAATAAAATATTTAATGCGGTTATAATTAATTATTATTTATTTAGTAATGTTTTGAAATGTGGTATTGTCAGTTTCTTTAAGGAGTGTCCTCACCCAGATGACAGACAAAGGAGAGAGCTGAGCAGAGAACTGGGATTGGATATGTTGCAGGTCAAGTTCTGGTTCCAAAACAAGCGAACCCAAGTGAAGGTAAAGGAGAAAGGAGAAAGGCTTTAGGATCTGTAAAGTTTTACATATTATTTATATTGGCTAGAGTAATCCACCCACACAATATTACATAAGACTAAAATATCATAAAATTCATTTTTTTATAATTATTTTATCTTTATAATTATATTAAATGAATATAAATATATATTATCTTATTTTTAGTTTTTTTTAAATAATAAAAAATAAAAATATCAAATGAATATAACAAAAATATATATGTCAAAATATTATTTATCTGTTATTTACAATTCACCTCTGTATATTTTTTTATTCTGATTATAAATTTTTATATTATTATTGTTTTTTCATTCCCTTCTTTTTTGCAAGTTTATTTTCTTCTCATGTTTTCTTTTTCATCATATTAATTACCAATTATTCTAAAAAATATTAGTTTAATTATTTTTTTTATCTTAATGCCACTCGTAAAAAGGTCACTATAGCTATTAAATTAAAAAGCAAAAGTTACCAGAAAAATTATTTTAGAAAAATATTTTTATTTTTTTATATGTTTTTTTGTGCGTCCAAAGTTTCTAATTTTCAAATTAAGAATAATATTTCAACAACAAAAAAAACTATTACTTTTAAAGAAGTATTAATACTAATTTTCAATTAGAAAAACATAAACCACTCTGGCATTTCTATGTAGTAAAGGAATGGAAAAATGTAAGCATCCAGTCCAGAAATTTTAACAGTTACTTCAAATATTTAGACAACTCAGATTTTATACAACTCATATCATTAAATGAAATTTATTTTTAACATATATAAATTTTACGTTCATTTAATATTATCTTTTTTTTACTTTTTATTTTTATTTTTCTTAAATAAAAGAATTCATTCTTTTATAATTATTTTATTTTTATATTATGTTTTAAATGAATGTAAATATTTATTATTTTCTTTTATATATTGTTTTTCAAGATCACGTTACAATATTTTTTCTTTTAATTTAACAATGGACTGATAATCTGAGGAGTCCATCAAATTCCTTTTAAGAGAGGAAGAAAAAAAAAGTTTAACATGTACTGCCCATTATATTCACCTTATTCCCCCTTCTTTTATCACATTATAACATGCAAGTTACTTCTTCTCTTTCCCTCTTTTATTCTCTATATTTTTATTCTGTGTCACCATCACTCTCACCAGTATTAATGGTTCTTAGTACCATTTCTATGCTGAAAATAAAAGCATCTAAGTATACTTGTTTGTCTTAAATATATATACATGTTATGCCATCATGTGATGATATTCCCTTATCATGTATACAGTCTCAACATGAACGCCACGAGAACAATCTTTTAAAGGCTGAGAATGACAAGCTTCGTGAAGAGAACACCAGGTACAAGGAGGCACTAAGTCATGCTTCTTGCCCTAATTGTGGAGGCCTCAGTGGAGAAATGTCCTTTGACGAGCAACAGCTGAGGGCTGAGAATATGCGATTGAGAGAAGAGGTAAATCACTTTGACCATTAAATCATACAAATTTCACTGTTCAAACCTTAGTATACTATTTTTTTTTCTTACTTTTGTATTTCAGATTGAAAAGATGTCAGCAATGATACCAAGATTTGCTGTAAAACCTGGGAGCTTATATCATAACATGTCATCTCAAAACCAGATGATTCCTCCTCGGTCCCTTGATCAGGGTGTTGGAAACTATGGAGCACAGACAGTTATGATAGGGGAAATGTTTGGTGGCAATAATGAACCCCTTGGGGCACTCCCAATTGCTAATGATTTTGAGAAAGACATCGTTATGGAGATTGGTAGCGTAGCAATGAAGGAATTCACAAACCTGGCTGAGGCTGGAAACCCTTTGTGGCTCCCTGGAAGCTGTGGCTGTGAGATTCTGAACCAGGATGAATATCTGAGATCTTTCCCTAAGGGAATAGGTCCAACACCCCTAGACGTAAAAATCGAAGCTTCAAGGCATTCCGCAGTGGTCATCATGGATTACAATAAACTCGTTGAGATCTTTATGGATGTGGTGAGTATTAATACTCTTCCAACTATGTTACATGGCCACCTGTAAAACTATCTATAGCTTCTGATTTGATTTTCCAAATTCCTTATCTTATTAGGATTTACTTTATATCTCTCGATTTTAATCTTGTACTCATCACCTTATTCATTATGTTTTCCATTTATAAGTTCGTTTTCATTTTTCTTTCATTGAAGGTGAGACATCATTGTAAGACATTTAAACTGGTTGATTGACATTGAAACTGTTGATAATGATTTTCAGAATCAATGGGCAAACATGTTTTGCGGTATCATTTCAAGGGCAGCCATACATCAAGTGCTGGAAGTTGGCCAAACAGAAATCTTCGACGGAGCCTGTCAAGTGGTAAGCAAAGTTTAATTTATTATAAATCTGCCTTAATTCCCTTCCATTTTATCCACTTTGTCACCTCTCTGGAGCATTGATGAATTTCATTTGTTGTTGGTTCAGATGTCAGCTGAGTTCCAAGTCCCTTCACCGCTTGTTCCTGTTCGTGATGACTATTTTGTGAGGTTCTGTAAGAGAAAAAATTTAGAATCATGGACTATTGTTGATTTTTCCATGGATCAGCTGCGACCTGGTTCATTCACAAAAAGCCGAAGACGACCCTCTGGTTGCCTAATCACAGAATTGCCAAATGGTTACTCAAAGGTTAATTACATTGATTTCTATTAACTTCTACAGTGTTTACTTACATTACTTTCCCATGGAGAAAACTTTGTTGTAAACAACTACTTTTCAAATTTTTTCTTTAGATTGTTTGGATTGAACATATAGAACTGGAAGATAATGAAGTGCATGATCTCTACAAAAGCTATGTTAATTCTGGCCTCGCCTTTGGAGCTAAACGCTGGGTGGCATCCTTGGATAGACAATGCGAACGTCTTGCAAGTTCAATGGCCACGAACATACCCCATAAGAGCATTGGTGGTATATATATATATATAGATATATGTCTCATGATCTTTCTTCATTTTTTCTTTTATTTATTCATTAAATTTTAAGATTGTGTAAAAAGGTTAGGCACACTCCATTGCAAAAATAGGTGACTTAATTAGTTTGACTTGGAATATTTACTATGTTTATGTATACAGTGCTAACAAATTCTGGGGGACGAAGAAGTATGATGAGGCTGGCCGAAAGAATGATGTTGAGCTTTTGTACTGCTGTTGGTGCATCTACTGCAAATGCTTGGACACTATTAACAGAGGCCGGTGAAGATGTAAGGGTCATGACCAGAAAAAGTGTGGATGATCCAGGAAGACCTTCCGGTATTGTGCTCAGTGCTTCAACTTCTTTGTGGCTCCCCATTCCTTCAAGGACCGTTTTTGATTTTCTGCGATCTGAAAACTCAAGAAATCAGGTAATGTATAAAAACTCATCGGTTACAAGTTACATTACATATCTCTATTCATAATACAGTATTTATCTAATTTTACTAAAATTTCTGAGAACAAGTGCAAACATGTTGAATTTGCAGTGGGACATTCTCTCTAACGGAGGACAAGTGGAAGAATTGGCACACATTGCCAATGGTCATGATAGTGGCAACTGTGTCTCCTTGCTTCGAGTCAACGTAAGTTGTTATAGTTTAGCATGCGCACTTCATAGTTTACACATCTCGTTATAGTTGTAAGTAACCTAGCATGCTGTTTGGTGAATGCAAATTGTAGACTCCGAATTTCGGCCAAAGCAATATGACTATGCTTCAAGAGACTTGCACTGATGCCACAGGCTCGTTTGTTGTGTATGCTCCTGTTGATTTAATTTCCATGAATACTGTATTGAGAGGTGGAAATCCTGATTGTGTTGCCCTGCTGCCATCGGGCTTTGCTGTTCTTCCTGATGGGCCTGAACCGATGAACAACGGAGGACCCATTCGTAAGGTTGGATCTGGAGGTTGCCTTCTAACAGTGGCATTTCAGATATTGGTTGATTCTGTTCCAACTTCAAAACTCTCTGCTACTTCAGTGACCACTGTTAGCAGTTTAATCAAGTGCATAGTTGAGCGGATCCAAGCCGTAGTGTGCAATGGCGGCACTTAGGTGCCGTCGAGCCCTTAAATAGTAAGCAAATTGATGACTGAAAATTTACATGTTGATATTCATTTGTTCCAGGTTTAATTAACGTATGTTTCACTTTTAGTAACGAATCTAAAAAGAAGTTATATAGAAACTATTTCAGTCATTAATTTTGAGTTTTCTCGTACTACATGCAGATGTAACAGATAGAGAAAGATGATAGACGAATAAGGAAGGTGGTCCCAACTTCATAGTATTCGGAAGAAGGGAAACAAGTAAATTAAAGCATCTTAGAAAACCCTATCTTCTTTTGCGCAGCTAGTGACTGATGGGCATTGACTTCCCCAAAATGAAAGTAGTTCCGTATGATTTATAGATGTAATAAATAAGTCTGGATTTCTCTTTATTTATGAGCAGAACTTTTATTATTGTGCTGTAAACTTGGATGGTTTTGTTAAGTTTTTTCCATTGTTTGACTTCTAAACTTTCTTCATGTTCCTTATGTAGCTCCATTTGATGTTTTTGACAGAACTTACCTAAACCTATTATACTATACTGTTTGTATAACTTTTTCCTGTTAAAAGACTAATTATGTATGCCTTTACTTTGTTTAAGTTCAAACCCAAAACTATTTGGTATAATTGTTCCTTGGGGTTATGGTTTCGTGCAGAAACTCTTTTGAACTATTTTGACTATATTTGCTTATATAGGTTATATATGGGATTAGTCTTAATGCTCAAGTGATTTTATTCACTGTTTGAAAAGCCTGAAATAGCCATTTTTTTGTTAGGTAATGGTTGTCACAATTCAATTCTTTATGATTGTGGTTAGGTATTACTAATAGTTATTTAGTAATTATCTTGTTTAGAAAAACTTCTTCCGTTTTGAAAAAACCTTATGTATACTACTCATCATATTTATACATAATTTTATTTTAATTTTTTAAGTTTTAAATAATATTTATTTAAAATTACTTTTAACTATATTAACTAATAATTTCTTTTATCTTAAAGTACAACAAAACAAATTCTTACCGTAAAATATTTATTAGTACTAGTCTTTCAAAAAAATAAATTTAATTGAGTTATACCATAAAGTATAAATTTAAACATATTAATCTCTTTGAAAAATAATTTTAATTCTATAATTTATAAAATAAAGTTTAATATAATTATTTACTGTTAGTATTTTTATACCAATCACTCTATTTTATTCACTTGATTTTTGAAAAAATCAACTAAATCATTAAGAATGGATAAGACGGATGTACTCATAACATCATAACTTTTAACACTTTATTAATATAAATAGTGAATACTTAAAATATCTATATTTACCAAAAAATATTCATGGGAGATATCTATATTGTATCTGTTGTGAATTTTACTCACAATCTTCTTTTCATATAGATTCCACGCAATTTAACAGATCGTGATCTTGGTGATGTTTTCTTATATTACAAAATTTCAATGGTATACCTCTTTCATTCCAATGTAACAAAATATATAAATCAACCAAGTAAGACAAGAATAAGAATACAATTGAATGACCTTGTTTCTTTTCATTTTTTTCAAATTAAGACTATTTAGTGTTTTGTTTTTTTTTAAATTATCATGCAGAACTACAATGGCTTATAACTCCGACAGAGTTATTTTTATTTAAATTCTTATGCTGCAAACAGACAAAGAAGATTAAGGATGAGATGGTTGATAATATTGAGAAACAGAGAGGAAAAATAGTTTAAAAAGTGATATGTAAGAAAATAATGTGGGAATAATATAGTTGATTGTAAAGTGAAAGTATATCATTAAAAAAAAAAAAAACACTTTTCAGGAAACAGATCTATTGTTACAAATGAGAAGATTTTGAAAGTACTTATCTTTTGGAAACCAATTATCTTGCAAACCGGATGTATAGTAAATTAAACTTTTTGTTTCACATTTCTCAAAAATATCTTTTATATACAGAAAGCAAATTTATCCATGGATAATTGTCAATCTTAAACAACAATTATTGATGACGATTAATTTAAGATCATTACCATATCTTTTAAATGAAAGATAAACAGTGACACTTACGAATAGAAAACTTATAATCTCCGACCTACGAACCGAAAGAGTAAATAATAAATGCATTCTAAATAATGCTCGATTTTAGTTTAAAGTGATTGTTTAGCCAAAAATATCACAATTCAAATGATATTCAATCTTAGCAAGAAGTAGTTACTTAAAATATAGTTTTAGTGAAGAGAGATTAGAGTCTGAAAGTTACTTGGGTTGTCTTTACAATAATAGTTTACATAATAAAACTTGATTTGTTGATATATAGAGTTCATTAATTAAGAGAAAACCAGTATAACACGTTCTTATGTACCTGCCGCTCGCTGTTATGATTAATGATGGAAATAATAAGTAGAAAACAAAGCTACCTATAGCAGCTTCTTCCTCTTGGTATTTCTACTTTTCACCTTTTCTTCTGTGACTGAATCAAATGCCTGCACAATTATTACGTATGATGCATGCAGTCCAAAGATAGGAACATGTCCACTGTATATTAAATTAAATTCACCATACAGAGGAACAGGTCCACTGTATATTTTTAATATAGATATGATAGATGTCTGAAATACCAGAAACATGCTAAAGCTTGGGCATTCTTCAATAACAGTGTTGATGAAGGACAGGTTTGCATGTGTTTCAATGCTCATAGAAGAAAAGAAATAAAGTTAGTTTTAATGCGCCAAATAAGAATCTGTAGTTGTACATTTCACATTAATTTCATAAAATGATCAGAGCAATACCAAACTTATTCTTTCACTATCAGTTAATTTATAATTCATTATCATATTAATTATTTATATTTAGTTTTATGAAATATATATATCTCCATACAAATTTTTTTAATCAAAATTTAATTAAAATAAATAAATGTATAATATATAAATAAATATAAATCTTATTTTACAGAAATATTATTAAAGTCTTTCTCTTAAAATTTCAAATTATGTAAGGATTTTTCGTCTTGTTACCAAAGAGTTTGTTTGCTTGTTCTGGATACATAAATGATATTTTTGTTGCTCAAAAAATCAGGTTTACAACTGTTATCAGTTCAATTATGATTATAATTACGCTAATCATCTTAATTATATTCATTTACTATACTTCTCCATAAAGATTTTATATAAAAATTTCTATTTTAAAATTATATAACAAATATAATCACAAATGCTCTATTTCATTCAAAACTTATCTCTAAGTTTAAATATATTTCTAAAAATGAATGTATCCTTATCTTCAATGTTTTATGTGTTGGCAATTTGTTTTAAAGAGTGTTACAACTTGTATTTAATGGTTTTCAAAAAGGAAAAATACTTGTTTCTATTTGATTTAGAAATACAACATTAATATCTTTTATGTTGTGTTCACATGATTTACTTTTACCAAATATAGGGAGGACAAATTTGCAAAGATTTGTTATGTTCACTTTTATTGAATAGCACATATTTGTAAATATAAATTAACATAATCTATCTATTCCCGTATCATGTTTTGAGGGAAGGAATTTGAGAATATTGTGTATGTTTTTAGTTATGTATCTTTCATTTTCAGGAGGAGTCGGTGATGTGTTTTCATTGTTCCAATCAATTTCTTCTCTCCTTAATTAATAAAAATATAATAAATAATAATAATATATTTTTTATTAAAAAATTTATTTATTTATCACGTTACTCAAATCATTCACAATCTTTATCTTTAAATCTACTTGTTTTTTTCCTCAAATTTTTTTTAAAAAAAACACAAATTCATCCATTCAAATTTATTCACTCCTTTTTTTTTAATTCTTCCACTCAAGTAAATATTAAAAATAAAATCATATTTTAGCGCTTGAAAACAGACTTTAAATAAAAAGAGATTATACTGTATGGAATTTTTATGAAAAAGTATTAAAGGAATATAACGAAGATAGTGATAAATAAAATTCTAGTGATGAAATTCATAATGTTTTACTTAATACTGGAATTGTTATTAATGTTGAAGACAAATAAAACAAAAGGAAGGAGTTATATGACAAATTCAAAGAACAATAAAATGAACGAAAAAAGCATTCCAAAAGTTTATAAACTTGAAAGAATGTCGAAAAAAGAATTATATCATAGTTGCAAAATCTTCTCCAAATTATCATCAAAATGAATCCTTGCCATACTTTATTAACATAAACATTTCTACAAGGCAATGGAGCTTTTACGTCTTATTTTAATGGTCCAAAAGTTATTTGTAAATGTAGGTAATATTACAAAAAAGTACAATTATACGAATACCTTATGGAGATGATTATTTGAAACCCAACATTCTTTTCTGAATATATTAATGAGTCAAATCCGCATTCGTTTACTTGGGGTACCCTCTTCCTGCATATAAATAAACAAAAGAATGAAGATGCATATTCACCAAGTGTACTGAAAAGAGAATATATATATATATATGTTAATAGTAGCATTCTAAAAATATACCTCTGGAAGATGTTGGGAGAGAGGCATTTTAGGTTCTGATCTGCATTTAGCATGAATTATGGGACCTAACTGTGACCTCTCCATGCTTGTTGCTAATTTTCCTGTGGGTTGATACAGGTATGCAGCTCCTCTATACATCCACTCCTCCATTTCATCACTGTAAAACTCCTCAAAAGCCTCTTCACACAATGCACATCTTTTCTGCTCCTCTTCTGCTACCACACCCAACTCTTGTTCATCTTTCGTTTCTTCTTTTCTTTCTGTCGGAAAAAAAGCTGCAGCTGACTTTTTTCCCACTGTCTCTGCACCAGTAAGCCACATCCTCTCCCTCACAAACCATTCACGACAGATTCTCCGCTTCCGATTCTTGGTCACATGCCAATCCATGTGACTTCTGTGTTCCTCTTGGCTTCTGAATCTCAGCCCACATGTTCTGCATTGTCTAGGGAGATCAGCATACAAGCCATTGATTACAGACTCATGCCGAACCTTCAGAATGTCTGCTTTAAACTCGGTTCCGATGGAATTCTGAAAAACAAATAATTAGTATTGGAATCTTGGGTGGCACAATCAAATAAACAAAGGCAAAAAGAATGAAATGAAATTATGATAGATAAATATATTAGTATTTGGAAAAGTGACTGCGACGCACTCTATTTAACATACCTGTGGTGGTGGCAGTTGTTTATTCGATGAGATGTCAGCATGAGAAATTTGATCGGTATCTGGTGGCTGTTTGCTTGACATAAACGGACCAACATTCGGATGAGGTATCATCGTTTGAGATGAAGCAGGAGGGTGACCTGGATGAAAAGGGTAGTTTGCAATACTTGGGAGTGGTGAAGGGAATAGCACAGTAGGTAACGTATTCGACATGGTTGTACTTGTAAATGCACCAGGTCTCTTCAAAAAATCCATCCCATGACCAAACTGTTGGGTTGATGGATCCTGAGATGGAAAAAACTTGGGCTGTGGTGCTTTCCAGGGATTTTTCTGGTTGGAAGAAACTTGGCCAGGAAGTTTCTCAGGAAACTGATGCATATGGGTAGTATATGCATCCTTGTTTTCAAAGGCGCCAACTGACCGTGCTGGTACAATCATAGAGTTATTTACAGCAT
Organism: Vigna reflexopilosa; assembly: GCA_027742785.1. Taxonomy (NCBI): domain Eukaryota; kingdom Viridiplantae; phylum Streptophyta; class Magnoliopsida; order Fabales; family Fabaceae; genus Vigna; species Vigna reflexopilosa. The sequence goes on along the minus strand of CM050917.1, from coordinate 40,612,610 downwards.
GCTTCATAGTAGGAGATCGAGTGACATTCTGATTTACAGAAGGTGTTGTTTCAGAAGCTGCAAGCACAACTGTTGGTGGAGGTTTCACATTAGAGGGAATGCCAGAAGCCATTATCGGCACTGCATGTCGAACCCCATTTGGGTTTTCATAACTTTTGGGAATGTGATTAATTGGATTCTTCGTAAGAGTCCTTGATTGACCCATTCTACTAAAGATATGTTGAGACGGGTTATAGCGATGATGAGAAATCTTCATAGCATCATGAGATTGAGAGGAGACCAGGCTATGCTTCGTCTGAATAAATCAAATTGCAGTTATTTTCAGAGGTATATATTTTAGCTTTCACATAAGCTATTTTGCAACATCATAAATCCTATATACTATAAAAATGCATAGCAGAAAGAACAAAAAGTGAGGAAACATACCGCCATAGCAGATGAATCATGAAGTAGAGGAAGCTGAGATCCAGTTGACCAACCCTTGCTGGCATTTTGCTCTGACAAAGTTGCACTAGCTGCAACAACAGGTATTTCCCTGGAGAAAAAACCGGTTGAAGGTAATGAACTTTTATTCCTGCTACGGTCTACTATGGTTGACTTCAAATCTTCCCAGTCAAACTCTTCCTCTTCTGTATTCTGCCATGATTTTGACCACACTTTATTGTCTATACAGTTTCTATGCATCTGTTCAACTAATAGTGGTTTACTGCCTGGACATTCTCGGCTTTCTTCTTTGCCATATGCATCAATTAAATCTTTTAATATTTCAGGTTGATATCCATTACTAGGGCTGTAGGTGATAGAAGTTGAAAATTGATTACACTCAGAATACTGTATTTGTTGCCTTTTACTCATTTCCACAGTTCTACCTAGTGTTTTATCCACTCTATAGTCAACTACAGGATGAAGAGAGTTTCTCTCAATTAACCTGCCACCACAATGTCAACTGTTATATTCTTTCATTGATGTAGACAAAGATCTAACAGAAGGGGAAGAGAAAATTCCAAACCTGCTACTGTCTGATAAAAGTTTGTGTTTCAGTAGTCACAGAGCCAAAGTTTGCATTGCTAGCTAGCACTTCCTGATGAATTTCAAATTCACGAACCAACCTGCGAGGATAAAACAAATATTGTGTCACTATCCCACGTTGTTATCTTTTAGCAAGAAAGGGTTCCCAAATAAGTGTCGAGTATTTTCTATTGAGTGCTAAATATTAATCCCTTCCCAGAATTAACGGACAGTACTTACTTGCTTCACCCCAGACATAAAATATGAAAAGAGAAAACTTACCAGTCAGAAAGTGTGTTCTAAATGAGATATGTCTTTCATTTATATCTACTAAAAATTTTGCATCATCTAAATATAATATACAATATGAAAATATCTTTCTCTTCCAAAATTGTTTTCTTGAATACTCTTTGTTCAAACCAGATTCTAAAAAGAATGAAAGAACAAGGCGATAAGCCATCAGAGAATCAGAGAGGGTTTAAAAAGGAATAAGTTTTTCTCTCATAGTCTCATTCAAAAATCAAAACTCATTGATGCCTCAATACACCATGGCTAAACATAAAAAAAAAAAAAAAAAAAAAACTAAGTCTTTGGCAAAAATAACGTGTTCCTACCTTATTCAATAATTTCAAATCGCAGGAGTAGAAACTATTAAGACATAATTTAAATATTCTTTTTTTTTTCTTCTCTATCTTAAATTCGTCGAGTAATATTCTTAAGATCAATCTCAATATATCTAAAGTGAAAAAAAGAAAAAGTATTTAAAAATACCATTCACAAAGAGACAGATGATAAAAAGATCCCATCGAGAAAAAAAAAAGACATTCATATTCATAACAAAAATTACTTCTGGTTTTTCATGCAAACAATGAACAATTCCAGTAGTGAAAGAACTTGTATTGAAAAGAGAGATATTATACAGAAGCTTACACAATCCACAATCGAGAGCTTCAACTTCGACAGCAAAAGTGTTTCTGAATTTTGTTCACTGTTTCTGTTTAACTTGTATGTGCCAAATTAGAGGGAATACTAGATTTTCAATCCAAAGTAAATTTATCTATTCTGCTTTATCTTTTTCTATCATATATTTCTTTAACCACACCAAATCTTTTAAATTTGAACATTTATGACCTTTTATCTTTTTATGATATGAAATATGAGAACAACGTTAAAGAAAATGATTAGTCTTTTGACAAATAAATTGGATTTGTTGAGATCTCGGAATTAATTATGTTTTTTAAAAAATAATTTTAGACTATTTTTTAATCTCTTTATTCATTTGAAAAAGTTCAATTTCATCTATTAATGTTTTAAAAAATCAATTATATTCTTCCTCAAAATTAAAAATATAAGATATTAGACGATAGGAAATAATATTGACATACTTACATTTGTTGCACTTTAAAACTCTCATTAAAAAAGATGGTGATATTTTATGTCTACTAAATAAAATATATTCAGTTGATAATCTAAATAATAATATTTTAAAATTTATTTTATCTTTTGATTTAAAAATTTAATTTATATTATTATATTGTAATATTGAGTTGGTATATTTTTTTAGAGGTGTCAAAAGTATTATTTTCTTAAATAAAACTTTAACACACTTTCCGTAATGTAGCGAAATAATCCCACGACTATTTCTGGTAATGTAAATGTTATTGGCTTGGCTAAGAATATTAGTTTTTAGATCATAGATAGATTTAATCTTTTTAATTGAACTTTTCTTCAATAGAACATTTTTTTTAAGTGTCTAACCTCTTAAATATTTTAAACTATAATTACAAATTTGAGAACGATGTTAAAGATATATATTGCTTAAATCTTTAACAAAGTAAATTATTTAGTTAGGATTGTGAAATAAATTATCATTTTTAAAAAAAAAATAATTCATTTATTTATTATTTATATTGTTTTAAGTTTCTAACCTCTTAAATTTTTTAAAATATTGAATTTTAATATTTTATAATCACATATTTGAGAATGATCTTATAAAAATATTGATTTAATCTTTAACAAACTAAATTATTTAGTCAGGATTGTGAATAATTTTTATAAAAAATAATAATAATTCCTGTATTTAGTACTTATATTGTTTTAAGTGTCTAATCCCATAAATTTTTTAAATTATTGAATTTTAATATTTTATAATTAAAAATTTGAGAATGATCTTAAAAATGTTGATTTAATCTTTAACAAACTAAATTATTTAGTCAGGATTGTGAAACTAATTATCATTTTTATAAAAAAAAATTAATTCCATTATTTATATTATATTGTTTTAAAATGTTCCATTTGGTCTTAAAAAGTCAATGTTATTCTTATTCTTGATATAGTTAAAGAAGTTATATTGAAAAAATGTATTGTTATATTGACATATTTACCCTTATGATGAGGCCATCCGTGATTTATACTGTGATGTTAATCGTAAGACTACCTCTATTTTTCGTAATTTTCTTTATTTTTTAAATTTAAATAAATTAATATTTTATTTTATTTTTTTCATGCTAGTATTTTCACTGGTAGTTCTAATAATTATATTTTGACAGCTTAGATATAAATTTTAATATTTAATTTAGGAAAATACAATGAATTTACATAAATTAAAAAGTTGGGTATAAAATGAAATTCGTTCCAAAAAATATGAAGAATGAAAAGTTTCATATTACTTCAAAGAAGAAATGTTTCAAATATTGAACGTGTTATTCAATAAAAATATATGAAATGCGCATATAATAAGTAATTGAAAGTTAAAATTCAATAAATAAGTGAAAGATAAATTAAACTATTTAATTTGGATAAAAAATAAATTAACTGGGTTTAGGGAAGCCGAAGTATTGGTAAAATTGGGTGTATAGTTTTTAATGGACACAACAAGCCTTCTGTTTATATGGTGTTTGGTTAGGAGCAATTTTTAAGGCTTCAAGCAGTAACATCTTTTATTTGTGAATGTTCTTTCTTTTTTTCTGTGTGTGTGTGATTTTTATTTTTTATTTTATTTTTTCTTATGTTATTCCGTCCCAAATTGACATTAGCATTTATACCATATAATATCAAAAACCATAAAAAATAAGTGGAATAGAAGATAAATCAAATACAAATATAAATGTCTAACAAGGACTAACAAAACATAAAATAATAGAGAACAAGTTTTGTCCACTAATAAAATAAATTGTAAAAGTTAATATTAAGATCAATTAAATTTCGTTAACTAGGTAATCTGTGGCAACTAGAGTCGTTGACGTCTCCATTTTCTGTTGAACCTTACAAGGAGACTCATTAATGTCATCTTATTTTTATGACATAACATAATGAAAATTTTAATTGATAAGTTTTATTGCATATTAAAAAACTAAGATGGTTTATGTTTTGCCAACTGTAATACTTGATAACTAAAATCTTTGATGTCTCCATTCTTTATTGAACCTTGCAAGGGATCTCATGGATTAATGTCGTGTCATCTAAGACATGACATTATGAAAATTATAATATCGTTGATGAAATTATATGGACACATTGACGAAATTACATTAAGAATTTGACAGAATCATATGAAGTTTTGTTCCCTGACAGCAAGAAACCAAAAGGAAAGAAAGGATATAACTTGTTGCTCTAGCATAACAGTCGGGAAGAATGCCTCGAAGACTTGTCTCATTTATGCACTAGTTTGAAAAAATACAAACAGTTGGTGCACATAGTTGGTACGCTATTCTCAGTTACCAGACAAATTGTATCAAGTCATTATAACGAAACTAAAACCATGTCGCCGCATACGCTGTCATCCCAAAAATAACAATGTACTACTAACATTAGTTTTTTATCTGGGGATGAAATACTCCAAGTTAATATGTAAACCTTTGGCTGCAACAAAATATGCAACTTACTATACATGTACATGACTTTGGCAGAATGGCCACGGTATTGCAACATTCAACTCTATTCTAACATACACTAACGGAAAATCATAAATTACAAAAAGCAAAAAATTAAGGTCAAGTTTAGTCAACTACGCTTTCGCTTCCGTTGGGTACCTTCTTCATCTCCACCCTGCGTAAACCGAAAATGATAAAAAGAAAGTTATTACTGAAGATTCCTTGAAGCATATGCAAACATGTAAATTACATCCAAACAAGCAGACGAGGAATATTAAATTCAAAGAAAGAAACAGGTTCACAATAACACATGGAAAAAATCATATACAAAAGACAAATCCCTTAAATAGAAAAAACTTTGACTTAAAGTATATACGAAATAGTTTATTTTAGACTAATCATTGTAGAACTCCTGACATAATCTCCTGACAAAAATAACAGCAGAGGCAGATGCAGAACATAAGAATTGATATGGAAAAAAAAAAAATACCTTTTCATCCGGCCCAAGATCTTCAGATGGTGCCATATTAGATTCTGATCTGCACTTAGCATGAATTATGGGGCCTAACTGTGACCTGTCCATGCCTGCTGTTGTCCCCGTGGGAGCATAGAGGTATACAGCTCCCCTATACATCCATTCCTCCATTTCATCACTGTAAAACTCATCGAAAGGCTCTCCACATAATGCACAAGTATTCTGATCCTCTTCTGCTGGAACAGCCAACTCTTCATCATCTATCTTTTCTTCTATGGTTTCCGTAGGCAAAAAACCTGGAACTGACTCAGTTCCCAATGCCTCTGCACCACTAAGCCACATCCTGTCACTCACAAACCACTTCCGAGAGGGTTTCTGCTTCCGGCTTTTAGACATCCGATTCTTTGTCACATGCCAATCCATATGACTACTGTGTTCCTCTTGGCATCTGAGTCGGAGTCCACAAGTTGTGCATTGTCTTGGGAGATCACCATACAAGGCATTGACAGCAGACTCATAACGAAGCTTCAGAATATCTGGATTGAACTCAGTTCCAACAGAATCCTAAAACAAATAATAAATTATCTCATGCGATCAAGCAAAAAAATGAAAAAACAAAAGGAAAGAAATGAAAATATTAACACTAAATACCTGTGCAGGCAGCTGGTTGGCCAATGAGATAACACCTTGAGACATCAGAGAACTAATTAAATTAGTATATCCAACAGTTGGCTGTTGGCTTGACATAAATGGACTGGCATTTGGATGAGGTATCATTTGTGGTGGGGCAGGAGGGCGACCTGGAGGTAAAGGTGGACGGGCTCCACCCTGTAAATGTAAAGGGTTATTTGCAACATTTTGGAGTGGCAAATGGAATTGCATAATAGGTAACGGATTCGACATGGCAGTACTTATAGAAGCACCATGTCCCTGCAAAGAACTCCCATGACTAAATTGTGAGTTTGACGAATCCTGAGATGGTGGGAAAAACTGCAGTTGTGGTGCTTGCCTGTGATTTTGCTGGTTGGACGATATTAGTCCAGGAAGCTGATTAGGCAACTGATGTATCTTCAAAATACTTGCATCCTTGTTCTCAACACTGTCAAATGACTGCTCTGGCATAAATGAAGATTTATTTACATGATTCACAATAGGGTTACTAGTGTGTAAAGCTTCAAACTGACTCCTAACATGTTTTTGTAATGGAGTTATTGGATTTAATGCAGGTGGTCGAGTGACATTCAAATTTACAGAAGGCCTTATTTCAAGAGTTGCAGGCAAAACTGATGGTCTAGGTTCCACATTAGAGACACGGCCAGAAACCATCCTTGATACTGCAGGTCGAACCCGATAGGGATTTGTATCCGCATTGTGAATGTTATCAATAGGAGGAAATGTAAGAGTTCTTGCCCGGCCCCTATTACCAAAGATATGTTGTGACGAGTTGGACAGATGATGAGAAGAACCCAGACTATGATTGACATGATTTTGGAATCCAGGTACCTGTCCCAGTGGTTGTCGTCGAAACTGCAAAGAGAGAATAGATATATTTTCAATTCTATCAGAGCAAGTATTGGCAAGTCCTACTTCCGTTCAAATTATACTAATATCCTACTAAAGTTTACACAGTTGGGTGAAAACACATTGTTTTATATTACAGACAACTCTCATATGTATAGCTTCAAACCGAGTCCTAACATGTCTTTGAAAAATACCTATTGCATTTAAGGTAGGAGGTTGGGTAACATTACGATATACAAAAGGACTTACTTTAAGAGATGCAAGCAAAACTAATGGTCTAGGTTTCACATTAGATACATAGCCAGAAACCATGCTTGACATTGCAAGTCAAACCCAATAAGGGTTTGTATATGCATTGTGAATACTATCAAATGGAGGAATCGAAAGGCTCCTTTCCACTGGTAAAAGATATGCTGTGAGGAGTTAAATTATGAGGAATCTTCCTAGCATCATGAAATTGAGAATATAAATAAATTTTCAACTCCATCAGCAAGTTATTGGTAAGACTTATTTATTTCCTTTCAAATTATATATACAATAGTTTTCGTGAGCAAACAGGGAAAACACATAAAAGGTTTTATATTACACACACACCCTCGTGCACAATCTGTTTTGGCTTGAAGCAAGGAGAATACAGCAACAACCTACATTAAACTACTTTCTAGCTTTTATTATAAAATTATAAATATGTGTGGAAGCCAGTAGTCAATGCCAATAGTGATGTAGAATGGCCATTTAATAGTAGCAAGATGACCACCATTTTAAGGTTTCAAGATATGCCGAATAATAGATTATACCTAACACATGTTAGTTTAAGAACTAAACACACATGCCAAAAGCAATAAATAAAAGAATCAAACAAGTTTAAGCCTCTAAGGGTTACAATAATTATTTCGAATTAAAATACAAGCTTTTGAATAGAATCATCATCTTCATTTACAAGATCTAGAATCCCTTTTCCTATTTTTGTTTCCACCGTGCTACTTGTGTATCTCTTCCTATTTAGTTCTTCATCACCACATTTTTTAGTATAACTCCCTTTCTTTTTCCCTTAGAGCTTTAAGGCCGAGAACTAGATGCTGTTGCAACTAACTTCTCCTATCTTGTCCCTCGTCGGGTGTTCTTAAAAGATAACCAACTCTAGTTGCACAATGGCAAATGGAAACAGTTCCCAATGCCAAGGAATTATCATCAAGCACGAATTTATGTTCAGCACTTTTATCATCTCCAACCCATTCCACTTTCAACCACTCATTACTATCATTAAGGAAAATAGGATACATTAGGTGGGCAGAAGATTAGTAGGTTGATACAATGCTCTTTGACAACGCGCACACCATTAAGCCATAAACTCTTCGCTACCAGGTAATAGAGGCTCTAAAATTAAATCATGGACTAACTACTTTGAAATTTTAGCTATTAGGTAACACATGTGGTTTTATATTAAATCTATAACAGAATAAAATTCATGTAAATAATGGAAAGATGAGAACCAAACTTAACTCACTGAAAGGAAAACATCAAGACTGCAACTAAAAATGGCTAAATTATAAAAGGCAGGGGTTAACTCTTAAAAAATGTGGCTTAGTGAATACCCAAAAACAAAATTAGAGGTTGCCAGACAAAGGTGAGTAAATTTAAGGCATTTTATTGAGCCTACCCAAACAAACCTACACAGATCCTCATCACCAGTAAAATATAATCAATCACAAAGCATTTGCTTAGAGGTCTATATTTTAATGGGGAAACGTAATATCATAAACCATACTCAAACAACATATAGCAGAATTGATAAAATATAGAAGTGAGGAAACTTACACCCAAAGAAGCAAATGCATCTTCTGCTACAGCAGAAGAATCATCCATTGGAGGAAGCTGAGATCCACTAGACCAAACCCCCTTCCTGGAATCATGCTCTGACAAAGCGGCATTAGCTGCAACAACAGGCCTTTCCCTGGTGAATCCAATAGTTGAAGGCAATACACTGTTATTTCTACTATGATCAGTTAAGGTTGGACTCATATCTTCCCAATCAAATTCCTCCTCTTCGGTATTCTGCCATGATGTAGGCAATACCTTGTTGTCTATACCATTTCTGTCAAGCCGTTCTACAAGCAAAGCCTTAGTACTTGAAGTTTCTTGACTTTTGTCACTGCCATATGCATCGATTAAAGCTCTGGGACTTTGTCGCTGATGTCCATTACTAAGGCTGTATGTGATAGAAGTTGGAAACCTATTACGACCATCATCAGCATACTGCTTTCGTTGCCATTCACTCAACTCCATATCTCTACCTATTGCCTTGCCTACTCCATAATCAACAGCAGGATGAGAAGAGTCTCTCTCAATTAATCTGTTAGCAGAACTGTCAGCTGCATACTCATCCATGGGTGCAGACAAAGGCCTATCAAGTCCACTTCTTGAAGGGGAAGAGGATATTCCCAGCCTGCCACTGCCTGATAAAATTTGGTGTGTCTTACTACCTAGAATGCCAAAGTTTGTATTATTGGCATTTCCTGATGAATCCAACTTTTCAGCACCAGCCTGTGAGAATAAGATAAATACCGTGTCACATGCACTCATTATATCTGCTTGCAAGAAAAAGTTGTCAAATAATTTGTCTATTCAATGGTAAATATTCAGAAGCAAACCCTACTTCTACAATAAATGGATACAATACTTAATTCCTTCTCCACCAGACTTGTGAGAAGAGAAAATTACATGACTAGAGAAGGAAAGGAAAAAGTAATAACACTGACCATGGTGACAAAATTCCCATATGTAAATAAAATAAATCATAGAAAAATAGATAAAATGTCTGTCTGACATGTTGCGAGCAAAACTATTGAGTAAACAAAAATTTGCTGTCATTCATAACATGCAAACTGCTGGAAAGAGAAAACAGCACAAGTACTTAATTGTCATCCAGGTTTTTCTCCTTTGGCTCCAAGGACGCCAGTAATATTAATTTAGATAAAAGAAAAGTAGTATAACACATGATAATTAGAGATAGGAAATTCAGTAGATCACAATTTTGAAATACATAAATAAATAGAATATTGCAGTGCTAGGACTTAGTGTTCACTTGTTTTAATGTTTGGTAAAATTGATTTAGATAGTTTGATTTTGAAACATTCAATATTATTCAGAGGAGTACACAGATGAATCTTAACCATGGATTTTCAATTAGAACATGTCTGACTGTAAAATTGATTTTAGATGGTCAACATACAGGCCACTAATCATAATTCATAAAAGCTCCGATGAAAAGAGGCAAAGGGTAAGCAAACAGGAAATGTTAAAAAAAATATATATTTCCCAAATGATTCATGGTCCTACCAACAACAATGCCTCTATCAATTATTGCTAAATATGACAGAATTCCAATCATCCACAAGTTTGGAGAACACAATTTATCCCAAAAGAACAGACCAACATGCAGGAAAAGGATGATAGATACTGAGATATCCTAAAACAATGGGAAATACAATAAGATATTTGCAACAAAAATTACATCTGGATACAGTTATGTTTAAAGAATTAACAATTCCAAATACAAATAGTTAAATATACACTCTTAGGGTATCCACCAATAAAGCCTCGGTCTTGTCCCTGTACAGTTTGTATGGAAGACAGAGTTGTCACAAAAATAGCTTACACTATCCACGGTTGAGGGATCCAAGTGGCGCAGGTATTTTGGATTAACATGTATGCCATGACTAGGCCGCGGAGATTCAGAAGCTCTTACAGCATTCAGGGTGGATGATTGGGTATTAACTGCTACGGAAAATTGCAATTCAGCTTCAATCTTGCGTAGGACAGAAGGGGGAAAAACTTTTGACCATGTCCCAAAAAGATGCCGCATAGCAGGATGCAAACTAGACTGAACCTGCCTGTATGCCTCACAAAAAACCTGGAGGCAAAAGAAACAGAAGTTTCAATAGCGAGAATAAGGTTTTATAAATTAAAACAATAATGCAATTCTAATTCACATACTTCTGGGAGACGTAAAGAGAAGTATTTAATGTATTCCTGCCCAAAATTCTTCACAATACTGTCCAACAAATAGAGTGAGGGGAGCTTTTGATCTGCTGGCACCTGAAAAGAATATCTCCAAAAAATTGAATTCTCATGTGAATAGTTGCATAGTCAGATATACAATTCAACGAGAATCTAATTCTAGTAAGTAGAAAATCTAATATTCTATGAACTTGGTCATTAACACAGTTTTTATTCTCTTTAGATATTGTATTATTTGAATAAAAATATCTCAATTTGATCTATACTATTAAAAAAATTACAGAAACGTTTTCCTGCGTACTCAAATACCCGTTTATTCATCAACTTTCTCTCTTTTAAGCAGAAATCACTTCGTTCCAGCAAAACTGAAATAGCAACCTCACTTTAATGGCAATCCTGATTCTTTACAGAGTAAGTAGTTTTCATATTTAAATTTCAATTCTTAAGCCCTTAGAATTTACTGAAATCGAAGAAGACCTCAAGGACGTTGCACTCAATCTTCACAATGCGTGAGGAATTCCCCATGTTTGTTCAGACTGTTCTATTTCCTATTCTTCAAAATACCAGTACCAACTAATTATTTTTTTCAGTACGCTTAAGGTAAGGTCGAAAACAACGATGAATTCTGAATTGAATTTGAATACAACCCAATCGTTATCTTCGTCTATGAGTGATCACCATTTTTTTAGAAAAATGCAAAAAAGAACATAAAAAATGCATAACTGAAATATAAGAAAAAAAAACGAGAATGGGAACCCCAATAGTGACATTAAAAAAATGAAACAACAAGAGAGGGATAATTTTGACCCAAACAATTAAAACGATTCCATGACATTTTACAAATTTGGAGGGGCAGAAGAAGAAGTTTCGGCGGCAACGGAGACGGACCTCGAGAATCCGAGCGCAAATTGCATCAGCGATGCCTTTGGCGTGCTCCCTCTGCTGTTCGGCGATGATTGTGAGATCGGTGATGATAGGCTTCAAATTACAGGTGAGTTCCGACAAAAGGAGGTCGTAAATCTGGACGATTTCATCTGTTGTCGGGGGCGGAACGGGGACGCCTGCAACGAGTCTGAGTTCGTCATCACGCTGCTTGAGGAGTGCCTTGAAGCGGCCAACGAGAATCGACGGAGGAGGTTTCTGCGCAGCGATTGCGATCTCATTGCTCATGGGTTTTGAAGCGAACGAGGCCGCTGGTCTAGGGTTTTCGGGAGGGAGAATCAGATTTTGGGAGAACATAAAGAAACAAGAATTGGGTTGGGATTCCCGGATAGAGGAGGAGGGAGAGGCTAGGGTTAGGGTTTGAGAGGATGCGTCGCCGTTTCAACAGTTTGAAGATAACGGTGTGGTGTGGTAAGCGGCGGCAGAGAAAGGGGAATTGAAATTGAAGACAGAAAATGAAATTGAAAGGGAGTTGTAATCGGACGGTGCGGAATCTGTATTGGAAAGTTATGACTTGAAACCCTTTTTCTGGTTATGTAGGTGTGGAGTATGGAACTGAACTCTGAAGCCCAAAAATTGCACTCCTATCATTCCTGCCACCCAATAGAATATCGCTTTCATTTTATTATTATTTTCTTCTCAGATTTTTCTTTCCATTTGCAGTAATACTATTAATCAACATTTTTTACCAAAATAATAACAAATAAGTAATGGGACACTTGGACATCCAGTGTCACTGTGGTTAATAAAGCGTTTTATTTACTCAAATAAATTCTTTAACCATGTAAGATAAGGGATGGAACAAATTTTACCATAATTTTTTATAAAAGAAATAATGTCATATATAATTATTAGTATTATTTGGTGTTAATATCAACACTCCAAAAATTACTAACATTATTTTGTAGCTGAGTAAGGGTTTCTCAGATACTCAGTAACTCAAAATAAACTTTAATTATATCATAATATGTTTGTGTACATACTTTTTTAAAAGATAACATTATGTCCTTCAAGCATAGGAGGTTCTTTACATGTATTTATTCAAATACATACTGTACATAATACTATAATTTGCAATAAAATATATACACCACTTCAAATCTAAAATTTTAAGATAACTGCTTTATATATTTTTTATGTTATATGTTGCTAAATAGAATTTAAAATATAACTTAAAATATTATGTTTGATTAATGTAGGTTAATAAATTTCAAAATAAAATTTTAAAAGTTAATATATGTTTAAAAATATAAAATGTAGACTATCTAAAATACAAAAATTAGATAATACAGATAAATATAAAATTATTATTATTATTATTGGGTTGGCATTAATTTCATTTCATCTTTTTTTAATTTTCAATTATGTATTTTTTATACAGCGTGTTATTTTTATTTAACTATGACTTAAAATATTGTTTAATTATTTTAATCTATGTTTAGATGTTTTTGTTATGCTTAATTTTATTTTATTTTAAGGCAATTCTTTGGTAAAATAAGGATGAAATTTTAATCTTTTGTAAAGATAAAATATTTTTTTTATTAAAAGTAAGATATTGTCAAACATTTTGAAAAACAATACCTTCAGGAGTAAAATTCATGTTAAAATTTATTTCAACAGTGTTATAAAACTTTAATTATGGCGAAACAGATATTTTACACAAAATACAAATAAAATTACATTGTTTATTTAGATTTTACAAAAAAATTTAGATTAATTAATAAAAGCACATAAATAAATTGAGAGTACAGTTTATTGTTTATATAAAACATAGATTTTATATATTCAAGTAATTAAAATATAATTATAAATAAAACATAATAATAATTTTACAAAACATACATGTCATACTCAATCTTTCCCTATTGATTCTCTAAATTAACTACTTCCTCAATCTTTTGTCAGACAAGCAACCACTTTAATTTTGTAATTAGAAAAATATGAATCAAAAGATAATACTCTAGAGTCGTGCTCGTAAGGCAGTGGTCAGCGACAAATCAAAATCTAAGCATCAAAATTCCAGAGATAGTGAAACATCAACAGCGATCAAATATATCATCTAACATACACACATGAACATCTTAAGAGGCCCATTAGGGCAAATTCCCAGAATAGTCGTATTCTTCTCGGGATCCAAGCTGAAGGAAGCTCGAAGCAATCTTGGTGATTCGGATACCGTCTTATTGCCATAAATTTTGAAGATCCCGCTCTTGAACTTGCCACCAATCTTAGCGAAATTGTTACGGATTCCGGCGATAATATCTTCGTCAGAGGAGCTGGGATCGGCGTCAGGATTACATTATAAGATGGCATCGCTAATCTAATTGCATCGCGTATTTGATTAGAACTTAGAAGTAAGATTTGTGAATAAACTTGTATTTCATTTACTCTGTTTCTATGGATAAAATAAGTACATACTACTCCTTTTACATTTGAAAAGAAGGTTAGCTTAAAAGAGGCTTCTCTGCATCATATTCACTCTGAAAGCAACCTTCTTTCCCTTTGGCCCAGAGCACAAAGTAGAGCCCAGTGAACATCTGGAACAACTGCAATACAGTGTACTGAACAATAAAATACTGTACTTGAGAAATCATATGAAACATGGCTTAACCGTAGGATTCAAAAGTCACTGACAATTTAAAGAAAAAAAAAAAGCATTAGCACAGACCGAAAATGAAATAAACCACAAACCACAAAGTCATACACAACTTATTTACCTCCATGCTAAGCAGAATATCGCCAACGACAGAAAAATTGCTCAAAAAGAATGTAACTCAACAGTACCAATTTAAAAACCTTTCAATATTGAGCTTCTTTTAAAAATTCCCACAATTTAACAAAAACCCATAACCATAACAGAACCAAACTTACCAGGGAACTTAAAACGTAGACACAACAACAATGTAACTCTAAACCCCAAAAAATCGAAACAGAACCACATCAGGAAAAACCACAACCTTAAATCCAGAAAGCTTCCACGAGTATAAACACAACACAATGGAACACAACTCCAAAATAAAAAATACATAAGAACAACGAAGAATATGCAGAAGAGAGAGAAAAAGAAGATCAACGAAGAAGCAACTAATCTATTCACCTTTTTAATATTGCCCTCCATATAACTGAGCATAAGTACATATATAGAAGGTTTAACACCAGTATCACAGTATAGAAAGTTTAACTAAGAAAAATATAGAAGGCCTGAATCAAAGTCCAACACAGAAGGCATGCAAAAGTTCAAGGCGTGCAAGGGTAGCCAATGAAACCTAATCAAATTATGTTTGTTCCCAATGTAATCATTCTTTTGTTTACCAAAATTCCCCCAAAAATGCCAAGCATAATTGCACTGTACTGTAGGACATGCAACATGTTGCTAGTCATTAGAATGACTTACACATGAAAAATGTTCCAACAAGCAAGTGCAATGCTAAGAAATTTCACCTTGGACTCGAGCTTATCAACCTTGCTCACAGCCTTCATGTCCAAAGCCTGTGGAAATGACCCCTGTAAGAAAATTTCTTTGGTCATTAAAATGCAGTGATTAATTAAAATTTAAATCACATTTCATCAAATGTAGGTTTATGATTCTATTATCAAAAGCAAAAGCTCTCACTTACTACGCCAGGTCCTTTTTCTGGCAAGTAATCCAAATTTGTTCCATGAAAAATAAAAAATCAAGTTTCAGTCTTTCAACGGTTGCTACAAATTGTAAGCCACAACAACACAGCTAGCTGATTTGTCTTTGAAGACCTTTGAAGCCAGCACCTTACCATGTTATCAAATCTTTGAAGATCAACCGTTAAATATCCAACACAACTTATGGTGTGCCTGCCTGTAATTTGTGGTGCTCAGGACAGTCTGAAGAACGCATATAAATGCATGAGGGTCTTTTAAGAGACCCATGCCGCAAGTACAAAAAATCAGTAAAAAATATACAAATAAAGACTAAAGATGAATTTGAATCACCATTCCTTCACGTTAAACACCAATCCAATGTGAGAGAATTTCCATGAGTAAAAAATCTTATACAATCGAGTTTAGTCTAATTATTTATGCTTATACTATTTGAGCCGAGAAGAGTAGCTTCAATTGCACCCCCTAAGACCATATTCATGGTTGGGTTCTTCAATCTCAGAAATTTCTTAGGAGAATTGTGGTAGGAGTAGATGAAAAGTTCTCCACGCTGGAAGAATTGTTCTTCACCATGAACTCCGAAGAACGGTGAAAGGGAACGAGAGCTGAGAAAGAGGAAGGGAATGGGATGAGGTACATGAAGAACTTCAAAAGCGTTCTTAGCCCTGGAGAGAGAAAAAAAAAAACAATGAAGTTCTCAGCATCCTAGATGGCAATGTGGACCCACAAATTTATGCTTAAGAACCCGTTTTTGGTTCTGGGTAACCACTCTTCACTACTACAGCTCCAGCCACGTCAAGCATTTTCCCTCAATTTGACATGATTTCAGCAATCACAACTTCTCAATTAATCAAACATTTTAGCCATTTGCCCATAGGAGATTTCTTTTATTATTGAGCTAGTATAAACACTTAACCCATTTGTATTGTGTTGGGATTTTGGGGTTTCCCATGATGAGTATTCTAAATTAATCTGGTTAATCAGTCCGCGCTATTATCATTTGTCATAGGGTGTTCAAAATCATTATATGAGAATCCCTGTTCATTGTTGTAGGAAGGCATAAATTACTGTTGTACATATCATGCTTAGCGATTAAACTGATGAAAGAATTTTGATTACTTTCGCATCAAAATTCTAAAATCTAAATGCCATACAGAACTTTTTTAAACTTGGTACATACTGGGATGGAATCACTGACTTTTGTTCAAACTCATGGCAGTTTGTTTTAATAAATAGAACCCCAAACCATGTCAGAGGAAAATTAGGACCTCCCCCATCCCCCTCCCAGGATCAGTCAAATAAAGTAATATAAAGTCCTCAACATTCATTTATCCATAGATTATTAACACCGGACTCACCCAAGGAAAAATAAAAATTAAGGAAAACAGATCTAGAATTAAATGATAACATAAACTAAATTCAGATCACAAAAAACTGACCTTTCCTTTGATTATAATCCAACAATCCTTCTTGTGGTTGTGCTTAGCCACCTCCTCAAAGGTATTGGTACCTGAACTCATCACGCCCTCTTCGCTGCCAACAGAAAAACCAAGTACAACCCATTGCCATTAGGAGGCTTAAATGCTGCAAGAAATGGACTGATACAATAAAATAAATACTACAACTTAAAGCAGCCCAAATAAAGCAAAACAAAACGTTAATCCTAAAATATTACCTGTCAATCCTAAAATTTCACCACCATCTGATAACAAATCAAATAGTTTCACCCAAAAAAGTAGTCACACCCAAAAATAAAAAAAGTACCACACACCCAAAAAAAATTGAACACAAACACAAGCGCTAAACCCCAGAGCACAATGCAGATTCACAATCCAGAAAGCTCTATATGGGCAAATCACACATTCCAACCAAACACAATTCCAAAACAAAAAATCATACTCTTTTACTAAGGCGAAAACTTCTTCCATAGTCGAGATCGAGAATGAAAATCAAAGTACCAACAAAATGAAAGAAAAGAGATACACAGATTGTCGCGAAAACCCACAACCCACATACCAACACAACTCCAAATGAAAAAAAAAATCACAACCCTAAAAAAATCAAACAGAACCCTAGACCATAAAAAACCCAGAACCAGAATGGAGATGTACAATGCAGAAATCACTACACGGGGACCACAAACAACACCAACCCAACAAAACTCCACGTCCAAAAAATACCCCTTTACTAAGACCATACGTTGGACCAGAGATGCAGCAAAGAGGAAAAAAACGAACACCAGAAATGCAAAGCCTGAAACTTTGATTTGAAACATGCACACAACATCTACAGTGTTCGCGCCAATTGTTGATGCACGGTTAAAATGACATAAAACTTGTAAAAGAGATGGATCATGCATGGATAAAATGGGAACTTTAAGTGAAAAAATATGGCAATTTTTAAGTGAAAAAAAGACAGATGTCTAACTGTCTAACTAGCACCAGTTTTAATATTTGTACATTACATTTCAATATTTAAGTTTATATATATTTGAGTGGTATTATTTGACAGCTCAATATAATACTATTTTAATAATATTTTTATTATTTTTTAATCTAAAATTCTAATACGTATTATTATTATTATTATTATTATAATGGATTGTGGAGTGGAAATGAGAAAAAAATGTGAGTGTTAAAGAATATTCTTTTATATATTATTGTTGATAACATATCTACACACCAAAACTTCACAGCATAAATTTTATTGCAAATTCATTCGCAGGTCTCTCTCGTCATGTAACTCTTTTGGTGCCCTTCAATCTAATATTAATATAGAGTTTCTACTACCACAAACTCTTCTTTATTTCCTTTAGTTAGGTTTTCTTTAGTTATTCAAAATTACTTTTCTTTATTTTTTTTCTTTTTTAATATACTTATTTTATTTTATTTTACTTTCGAGTCATTAATAATTTTGAGAATAAAAAAAACAGAAAAGACAATTAAGTGCATAACTATAATTAATCATCTCTTACTTTGATATTGAAAATCAAAGTTAAAGAGAAAATAACTTTTAAACCTTTTTTAGTATAAAACTTTAATATCTTTAATTTTATTTAAATTTGGTTAATAGTTGAAGTGATTAAATATGCCTTTGAAATTATTTATTAATTGTCATGCATGCAAGTCATCTGTAACGAACTTTTACTTATGTTTTATAAATTTAAAATTTTTAATCGTTCTTTTAAGTTTAATTGCACAATAACATTAATTTTCACTTATTACTTTAAGGTTAATTATATAATAATATTAATCTTTGCTTTAATAAACTAACATGACAATTAATAAAAGCCAAACACGTGTTTAATTACCTTAACAAATATAGAGTTAAAAAAATAAATGAAATTTAAGTTTTTAGTATGATATTTTTTCTTGTTTATTGTTAAACTTATTTTGAAAAATGCAACTTAATTATATTGTTGGAGATTTTCATCTTATTCTAATCAGAGATGATTGTATATATCTTTTTTTTCTTCACATCTGCAAGATGCAAGAAGAGGAGGAGAGACAAAAGTAAAACATGTTTCAACTGTAACAAAATTAACCATATATATTAGTGCTACTCATGGCTATATAAACCCTAAATAAGGAACACAATTTGTTTTTCCAAACCAAAAAGATACAAGGTTGGTTAAAATTTAGTACTGAAAAGAACATAAGTGTAGATATTCTAGATGGCGCAATTGGGTTCCATGGGGACGAAAAAGTCTTGGTAGTAAATTAAAAGTTATTCTGGTATAAAAAAAATTATTAATTTTGAAGAAACATACCATCAACAAACTTTGTTTCTACGAGGAGGAATAGTTTGAGTCTTTAAAAGAAATTCATATTAATTTTTTAATAATAATGAAATTAAATTAAAAAAGTAATACAATAAAATCAGTCATTAAACTTATTTTTTTAGATGCAGATTGTCCGGATCATTCTATACTAACCACTAGATCTGTTATTATAACATTTAATAATTAAGATGAGTTATCGATAATAGTATGTTTTATTAATATTAATTCATTTTTAAAATTATTCAGGCTGAGAAGCTCCTATCGCAGTAGCTTACAAACTAGGATGAGTTGTTGATGAAGATTTGGAGTAGATCGATGTTGAAACAATGTGTCACAGGTTATGAAGGATTAATATTTCAACTTGATTCACATGCAAGTATGTATGATATAAGATAGAAACATTATCTTTTTATAAACTAAAGATGAAAATTGGTTTATTGTGCTAAGAATTGATTTTGAGTTAAGAACAACTTTTTGTAGCTCTTGCAATGGATAAAAAAAAAGTTAACTTGCTTTCAGAATAAAAACATTCTAATATAAATCTAATTAAATCAAAATCAATTTTTTGATACCAGTTTTGCAAACTCACCCAAACATGAACTTAGACAGCTGTTTAGAGGAAGAATCACGAGTGTTTCAAGAAATAGTGAAGAGATTTTGGTTTCAATTTGATCACCTGATTTAGTAATGTTCTATTTTGTGGTGAAACAGAAAAAGAAAGAAAAGAAAAGCACATTGAAATCTGAGACATTTTGTATTCTTATGATGGTGCATTTGTACATTTGGAAAACATTAAATGATGGAAGATGGTTTGTGCCAAGTTTCAGAAGTTGAATAATGAATGAAGTAAACGTGGATCGGAAGGATTTGATAGACAATTTATCTTGCGAAATCATTCAACATTTTTTAAATTTGTTCCTAACAAAAGATACTGTTAGAACAAGTGTCTGTGTAGAAGGTGCATTCCCACTGGATGTTGTTATCAATCTGAACTTGTCAGAATTTTGCACCAGATATGAAACACGAGGTAACTATTCATGGATTTAATTTACGAATTTGAAGAGGTAAACCATTGTCTTGCTTAATAAGCTTCCATTTTCAATTCACTTTACGAATTTGAAGTTGTTGACTTGACTCCTCATTATGTTATCTTTTCTGGTTCTGAGTCCACCCAGCAACTATATCTGGATTGCTACTTCTGGTTGAGTGTTATTTCTGTTACCAAAGTTCTTCCCATGCCGAAGAAAGAAAATTTAGCAGACTCTCATAACTGTGGTTCTTTTATTGCATATCTTTAATAATAACAATAATAATAATAATAATAATTTGAAATCAACTTATTCATATGGGTGTGAAGCTATTATTAATAACTATTGCTCTCAGTAATTTATACGAAAGCTAGAAGATGATAATGATTGATTACATGTCGGAAGTTATAGCCTTCAATGTGTCATAAAAAATATTGTAGGAAGACATCTAATATTCCAATTTATTCGGTGCACCAAATTGGTGTAAGGCAGACACTTTTAGGTACAAACTACTTCCTTAATGGGAGATGTAATCGCCATGTTATGTGGTATGAGTCCTACTAATCCCACAGTAACAACACATTCAACAAAAATGTAAAATTACTGCGATTACGTTGCATAAGATAATGTCTTTCGAGTAAAGGAAATACCATCATCTGTGCATGCATGGGAAAAAAGGACAAACCCATTTGAATCTGATACTGAAATGCCAGCAACCATTTTCCTTACCGTTGTGATGTCTTCGTCGGTGTCAGTGTGATGTCTATAGCTTCTAACGTATGCTTTAAGAAACAGAAAAGCACCCTGCACAAGGAAACTTGTGTTTGAATTGAACCCCTCATATAGGATCCCAAAGTGGCAACTTCTTTTGCAATGTGAGAGATTTCATCTACATCTATAACTAAACAGAGAAGGATGGTGCTGCCCAAGTTCTATCTGTGTTTCTGGCTTCTCCTTTCTTCTCTTGTGATTCTCTTGATGAACCATCCAACAAAATGTGACGATGGTGAGTACTACTTGCTCTCTCTTCAATCTGCTAATGTTCTTTATTGAAAGAAAAGTTTTATTAGTGATTTCTCAATATGCAAGCTAGATCTTATTAGGAGACAGATTGATCTGGAAATATTGAATCCGAAGGGAGGCTATAAATCGTTTCTTCGTAGATATTAAACTCTTGATCATTTCATAATTTGGGTTAAGTGTTGAAGAAGATTTTAGTATAAAATGTGCTTAAAGTCTCTCAATTTCCAATTACAATACGATTTTGATTCTTGTATTTTATATGATTGGCGAATCCCATTTCTCAACTATACTAAACCACAGCACAAAATTCACCTTGGTAAAAATTTAAACGGCTAAAATCATCCACTTTTAAATATCTAGAGGCCAAAGTTTACCCTATATTTTATCTTTTTATCTTCTGTCACCTGTTTTGGTTATAAGTTTGCTAAATTGGAACAAAATATCACATGTAATTTGTTTTTTACTTGACACAGTTTAAAAAATTAGTAAAAAAATTATATTCTTAATATAGAATTTGCGGATAGATGACAATCAAATCTCGTATGTCAACATTTTCTGGCTTACTTGCACATTCACGGACATGTGCATACATACTATTGAAGTTATTATGTTGAACCTGCACTTACCTCACCTTAACATTCTTCTGCAGATGAGGAAGACAATCTTTATCAGGGTATCAACAAGTATCGAGCATCAATAAACTTGAAAGCTCTAACAAGGAATGACAATGCAGATTGCCTTGCTAATAAAATAGCTGACCAATTCAAGAAACAACCCTGCACGAATACCACAGGTTCTAACACCGTACCTGGCACTGAGCCTCAGTTTTCAAACTATCCAGACCTCCTATCAAAGTGTCACTTGGCCATTTCCAACACAAGGGATGGAAATATAATGCCTGTTTGTGTTCCTGGTCTGGTTCCAAGTCTTGTGCTAACTAATTTCACAAAATCTCTCTACTCAGATAGTCTCAATGACACAAAATATACAGGAATTGGTATTGGTTCAGAAGATAATTGGATTGTTGTTGTCTTGACAACAAACACTCCTGCGGGAACCTTTTCTCCCTATACTTCTAATGTTGCCAATTTGATTTCCAGATCTGGGTTGCTTTATTGCTCAATGCTCTTCTTAGTTGGTTACATCTTCCTGTTATGAAACAAAGAGGATGGCCGTTGACAATGCTTTAAGGTTGCAATTTTGTTACCAAAAAAAAATGTTTGTCAGGGTGAGCTTATTGAAGACAACTGTTTTTTCTAGATGGAAATGGAGATGCCCTTGTGTAAGTGTTGTTTTGGTTTTGTAATTCTATAGAATGCTAGAGGCAAATAGGAGAAAGAAAGCATTGTTCCCAAAGGATTGTTATCTCATTGTTGTCATTATTATCAATAATATAATTTTTTATAGCTTGGCATCTGCCAAATGATACAAGCTAATATGGATGGGGTTAACAGAAAACAGGCAATATATAAACAAGTCTACTTTGAAGCTAAGGTCTAATGAGAGAAAAAGCATAACAGATGGTCAGACTCCATTGGTCTAAAATGTCATTGTTGGCACTCCTTCAGAAAGGCAGTCTAAACTGCCAGCTACACTCTCATTATTTTACTCCATGGTAAACAAATCAAATTTTAGCATATTCTTGGATGAAAAGTTGTTTTAAGAATTACTCATGACATTCAAATTGCCTTAATTTTGGGGGAATTCACAGACATGTATCTTCCAATCACGAGCATTAGAATCCATGTGGATTTTGCGATCTTCTCCTTTACCATCAGAAGTAATGCAGAGCTAAGAACAGTTTTCAATATCTGCGCCTGCAATCCTTTGAAAAATCCCAATACGCCTTCTCTTTTCCAAATAGTATAGAGAGCTCCAGAGATTGTCCTCTGCGCCTTCCTCTCAGCTTCTGTACTCTTATCATCATCAGATTCAGCAGCCTGAATCATGACCTTACACCTATCGAAAATTCAAAAATCTTTAATCAGAGTCCCCAGCTTAGCATAAACAGAGAAAACCCTATTGTATCACATTAGCTTTTTTTATTTAGAGTACGCCCCTTAGAAAGTAATGACATTGATCAGGAAAAGTAATGCACACACTTCTTCGATATTCAAGAGATCTAATCCCCAATACCAACTCACAGTGGAGTAACTCTTTCCAACCCCTCTTACTATTTATTGGTAACATGCCTTACTTCTTTAACCAAGTTAACTGAACAATGTAACTAGCTAACTAACTCATGGTATCTATCAGATACATCTCAATCAAGAGACCGTAGATCAGCATAAAATAAAATTGAATTTTTTCTTCTTTTGCATAATATTCACAAGAATCAATAACAGAGGTAACATAACAAACTTTGGGGGAGACTAATTGAAATTGATCATCCACCTGATAGCTGGGTATGTCAAGCACGTAGCTGCACATTTTGAAACTGCACCAAGCACGAAAGCAGAAAATGCAGAGAGTGCTTCTGGGGATGACTTTGTACCTGTTCTATTGCTTATGTTGCCCTTTAATATTCTCTGTTTCAGCTGATCGTATGCAGTATACTGTCGAGGAGAAAAATCATTATCTGAGTTAGGTAGCCTGAACTGAAACCTAATCTGGAAAAACAGTTCCTCTCTGTCTCATTTGTATAAATGCATCCTAAAAAAGATACCTGAATGGATGGATTTGTTGTTAAAAGAATGGAAATGGCAAGTCCGTCATATGCTTCACTCCATGTACCCTCTGAAAGGGTCTTCCAGAATCCCTTGGATTTTCCAAATTCACTTGTCTGCATCCGCGAGGATGCTGTATCTAAGGGCTATAATATACAAGAACAAACTAGTGAAGATTGAGTACCTAACAGTAAGGAAAGGTTAAGTCGGACAACATTAAATTAATTAGGAATCAGTTTGTTTCTTTTGCAAATAATATTACTTAACAATTTTCTTGAGAGAACACTGCATTAGTTGGTGATATTCCTTTCTTTATTTCGCTGGATAATGTTCTTGCTATGACATCAACAAAAAAACCTAACCAAATCCCCAACATAACTGCTAAGCTTAGGTGACTCTTTATTGATCACATACCACAATTGCCAAATATTGACCTTAGTTATAGTTGTCATGTCAATCTAATTCTAAGTTAAGGAAAGCTCCCTCGGTTGGCATATTACAGAAAAGCACAACACATCTAAGTAACTAACAGCAGTTTTTCTTCAAAACATAATTACAATTATGCTTGCCTGTGTTATTACTATCGTAAAGACCCCAGCAGCGGTGGCAACAATCAAATTTGCTGCTGTTCCAATGTACTTGTTTCCACTTTTTTTCAAATACAGCTTCCTAAAGTAACTGTATCCATAAAAATAAATGAAAGACGAAATGAAGGACTGAACGTTTTTTGTCCCAAGGCCTTGGTACAGTGATAGCACCTGACGGGTAGCAATTGCTTCCCATAAAACATCAGAAATTCTCCTACACAAGACAGAGCAACAAAATCAAATAAGCAAAACTCACTATAAAATTCTTGCTTCCTAGATTATTTGCCTGGATAGAAAACATCAAGATAAAAGCAAACGAGCACCTGCAATTTTGGCAATTGGAAAGTTATTATTATCATCATTGGCTTTCAATATTGAACCAGATTTTCTAGTGGAAGTAGTGACCAATTTCCAGAACTTACCGATAAATAGGTAGAAGGGTTGAAAAGAGTTAGTGCATTGAGCTGGTATTGGGGCTTGGATTTCTTGAACGTCGAAGGAGTTTGCGCATTATTTTTCTTGATCAATGTCATTACTTTCTCAGGGAAGTAATCTAGACCAATTTATACTACTATCGTGGTAAAAAAAGCTAATGTGATACAATAGTGTGAACCAATTTCTCAGGAAATACCAGCTCGGCCACAATACCAGCTCAGCCACAATACCAGCTCAGTGCACTAACTCTTTTCAACCTCTCTACCTATTTATCGGTAAGGAGTTTGTGCATTATTTTTCTTGAACCAATTAGTTCGTGACCAGATTTACATGGCATACCCAATTTCCAGTTTTTTCTGCTACATTTTTACCAGATAAAAGGACTCTATAAACAAACACTTAAACCTAATTTGTTTAATTTTGGCTCGTGATCCAGACAAAACGCACTTACAAATAATGTCGACTACTACAATAATAAATACTAATAAGCTGCTTATATGGAAATTGGCCAAAAATATCAAAATTACGCTACTAAACAATCACTTGCACACGACAGCCCAACACATGAACTACAACAAGCACGTATATGTCAGAACATAACTAAGTCGGACCCCCAAAATGTTAAAAGGGTGAAGAATGGAACTTGTATTTTCGGTGATGCTGAGCTTGAACTTCAGCTTGATATTTTGTCTTGCAAGTATCAAGAGGGTACAAGACGGTGGTACTAACAAGTGACCCAATGGCACCAGAAGTAGCTTCTGACAGTGATTCCAGATCAAGCTGCATCTTCTCTTCTCAACAATCCCAAAAAAAACAAAGAAATGATCAAACACAAGGTCAATTGAGTAACAAGACACAAAATTTAGACTTAATGGACAAAAGGGTATTGGGATTTGAAGGATGCAAAACAAAAGGTGCTGTCTTTAGGCGCTCCCAAGACACCCATGAAGTGAATAAGGAAGGGTAGTTGAAGGATAGTAACTTGGTAAGGATTGGGCTGAATATGATTAGAAAGTTGAGCTTTCAACCTTCAAACTAGAGTTAGGATACGTTAATGAGGAAAAGACAGGCTAATTAATTATTGGATAAAAATAGGTTCCTCCTACCCATTCACATGATATTTCATGATGTCGTTTGAATAAAATGAATTAAGTTATCATATGCACAAAAATAAATTATAAACTTAAACTAATTTTTTAAGGAATTAAATAGAGTTTCTAGAAAACATGAAGTGTATGGTTCTGTTTAAACATTAACTCAAGTTATGCTTGCTTTTTTCAAAATAAATTAGGTAAGAGTATTTATAAAACCTTTTTAGTTTAACAAAAATCAAACTTAATAATAGTAAAAGAGAAAAATATTTAACACTGAATTGAAATTTATATTCATTCATTCTTATAACGTTTATCTCTTTGAAAATATACATGTGATATGTTTAAATATTTTTTTTTTTCTAAACTGATCTTGAATATATTTTTGGTTTTTAAATTTAACGTAAAAATATAATTATTTTATATTTCAAATTTTTATACAATTTTAATCTTTAAATTTTAAAAATAAATAAATATACTCAATTGTATTAAAAATTTTGAAGATGAATTTTAATTTTAATAAATAAGAAAAAATATAATAATTATTCTTTAATAGGTGACTTGTATATTCGCCATTAGAAAAAGAGGCATCTTTCAAGTTTTGAAGAAAGAGTAATAAATAGGGAAATAACATCTATTTAATATTTATTTGAATTTATCCATTTATTTGTTTTTATGTTATGAATTTTTGTCCTTTTTACAAAAAGATTTGGAATTTAAACATTGATTTTCATACATAAAAGTGATTATCATGTTTATGTTGATGATAAAGTTTTTGAAGTTAATGAGAATAAGTTTTTAGAATTATTTCCGTCAACAAAAAACCTTTTCATTCAACAAGTCACTACAAGGCCAGCAAAAAGTGTAGTTCATCCAATCAACAATAATATTTTCCACTTAACAATAAAAAAAGTTTATTTTTACAAAAAAATTATCACTTACACAACTAGAAGTTGCTTTTTGAGAGTTTAAAAAATAGTTTATTCTGAACGAAAATATTATGTTTTCTAATAGAGAAATCAAATTAGAGACCAAGTGAAATAGTGGTTAATTCTCTAATTCATTGGAATTTGATACAATCAATTTTCTTTTGCAATAGTTTTGTCTTTGTAATATAAATATGTTATGTAATTTTTGTTATCTTCCTTTGTGTTTCATACGACATGGTTGAGCATATATATTTTTTAGTTGCATCAAAACTTCTAAAAAATACTTTAGAATTCAATTAATTAAAGATTTGATTATAAATATAGTTTGATATCTTAATGATTCTAAACACCTACTATTCTATGTGCTATACACATTCTTTTGTAAAGGATATTTGTAAAGTATATTGATTGATTATGAATGTTTGATTATTCTAATCAAATATATAAATATAACTTGCTTCATACATGTTTTAACACACAAAAATGTTATAAATATAATTTAAAATCATTCCAAGCAAAAATAAATATACTATTTTTATATTTTTTTATTCTACCAAAATTTCAACTTAACTTAAATAAAATAATATTTTAACTCCTCATTTTGAATTTGTAAGAGAAAAAAAACTTATAACTAAATGAATTTAAAAAACTCATGTTTCTTATAAGAAATATATTTTAGTATAATAAATATAACTTATTTACCTTCTTACCTTATATTATATTTATTAGTTTTAAAATGAATTTTTGATTATGATTGATTCAATTACAATTCAATATCTCATAAGCATGTTTTATCTAATTAATAACAATTTCTTTAATATGTAAGGACCAATCAATTATCAACGTGTTTAATCACATATTCGTTTTCACTATTTTATAGATTTAAAAAAATTGACTGAAGGACCGTTTTGAGATTTGGTTTGACTAGGCAGTTTATATTATACAAAATATAATTACATCAATATAAACTTAAATTACCATAATCCATATTATACATGTATGCTGAATTTACTGCATACCACTTGTGAGATTTTTTTTTTACTAAAATAAAACTTATTCTAATACAAAATCTAACATATTCATATAATATTAAATTTTATTATCATATACACCATGAAATCAGAGAAGTTACGAGATTTTTTTAAGGAAAAACATAAACTTATATTTTTAATTTATATATTAAATATAACTTATATTTTTAATATTTAAATTTTTTAAGAGTAACCTACTAAACTTTTTTTTCTTATTTTTATGAAAGAAATAGAAAGTTATCTTAGACTATTTTAAAAAGAAGTTACGATTGGTGAAAAAGATAAAAGATTATTTAAAAATATTTTAAAGAGAAATAAAATAAAGAGATAGCGAAATTAAAATGACACTAAATATAGTTAAAAAATCTATTTATATAATAGATATAGCTTAACATTTATTATTTTGTAAAATCACCAAACTTAAAATCTAAGTCTGATTTATGAATTTGGATTATTTGTTGATTTTTTTTGTAGTGTTCCTCTACTATATCTTTAAAATACACTCATGAATACTAATTTTAATGTTTTTAAAATATATTAAAATAAACATTAATACATTTGTTGCTCAGATGAATAACAAAAAAAAAATCAGTGTTGTTGATATCGATATATTTGGATTCAATGTCATTAAATAAAGTTTTGAAATAATGTATCGTGATGTGAAAACATATTGTTAGTTAATTACGAGTGATTATATATTTTTAAACATTAATCATTAATAAGAAGCATACAAAACTATGACAAAAAAAAATGATAGTAATAGCGCAAAAATAGTATGTACAATAAAAAATAAAATTTATCTAATGTCCACGCTTCTATAACAATTAAAAAACATTTATCACACTTATCAGCATATACAAAATTAATCATAAGTTATATGCATATTGTTATTTTTTTTTCATACATATTTTTCTTAGCAGACAGGTTCAACAGTATATATCATCCAATTAAAACCTTAACAAGCGAAGATCCAGCTCTAATATGCTATATAATAGCATTTTTTTTTTAAAACAAATGAAAGCACCCAACATAAAAAAATGAACTTTAAAATAGTGGGTCATAAAGCATTGAAATTACGGACATACCATCCATGTGACGGAAGGGGGCCATTCAAAGTCAAAAAAAGATAACCGTTGGGATACACTGTCCAGCAGCAAGAAACCATCATTTTGAAAAACATACCATCTGTTTCCTTCCTTCCTTCAAATATTGCATTCCTTCCTCTCACGCCAACAACGCCAACCTCGCCAATCCCTAGCCACAACCACAATATGCAAGACTTTTTGGGCTCTCTTCGCCGCTCCCTGGTTTTCCGACCCGGGGGCGACGATGCTCCTTTTGCCGGAATCGCCGACAAGCTTGGCTCGGCCATTCGAAAATCGCGAATCGCATTAAAACCTCCTCCTCCTATTCCCATCCGGTGGCGCAAGGGCGAGTTGATTGGTTCCGGCGCCTTCGGTCACGTCTACATGGGAATGAACCTCGATTCCGGGGAGCTTATTGCCATCAAACAGGTCTATTTCTGTTTCGTCGCTTTCTTTGCTACAATTTTCCTTTATTACGTTCTAATTCTTTAATTATGGCTTTCTGTTAGGTTTTAATCGCTCCTGGTAGCGCTTACAAGGAGAACACACAGGTTAAAATCTGGTTTCACTTTTACGATATTTTAGTACTGCTAGTGTGCCATAGGTTTGCATTGATGAGCTTCGTAGAAGTGTTTTCAGTGGTCATGGTGTGGAATCAGTGTGGAATGAAATGCTCTTGTTTTGTGTAAGCTGGTTGATGTTTTACGTGATGACTGATAGAAATTCTCTTTATGCCCTGTGGAGTTAGGCTAATATTCGGGAGCTCGAAGAAGAAGTTAAGCTTCTCAAGAATCTTAAGCATCCAAATATTGTTGTGAGTGTGGTCTCATTACTCGAATCAGAGTACTTTGATTCTTTGGTGTTCAATAATGTAGTTAATGCTTTTCCCCCTCCATTTTGCTTGTTATTTATTTATTTATTATGATAGAGATACTTGGGAACTGCGAGAGAGGAGAACTCCTTAAATATTCTGCTGGAGTTCGTACCTGGTGGTTCTATCTCATCACTTTTGGGGAAATTTGGATCCTTCCCCGAATCCGTAAGTGATATTCATTTTATTAGTTTATGAAGCACATAAAGAATCTATCACGTTGTGATTCTTTGGTTGCTTAATGTTCATTTTTTTTTTCAGGTTATAAGAATGTATACGAAACAGCTTTTACTGGGCCTTGAATACCTTCACAATAATGGGATTATTCACAGAGATATTAAGGTACGGTACTTTTGCTTTTACTTTTACTTCTAAAAGATTCTCTGCTTTGGTGCCTCTCTTTATCCTTTTGGTCAATATGTTGTTGGATACAGGGAGCCAACATTCTAGTTGATAACAAAGGGTGCATTAAACTTGCAGACTTTGGTGCATCCAAGAAAGTTGTTGAACTGGTATGGTACTGTTGACATTATTAGTTCTTTGTGATCTTTTGAGTTTCTTGAGTAACGTGGCCATCATTTCTGAATTTGTGGATTGATATAGGCTACTATTAATGGTGCAAAATCAATGAAGGGCACGCCACATTGGATGTCCCCTGAAGTTATTCTACAAACAGGACATACAATGTAAGTGAATAATACTAAAAATATTATCATCCAAGCCCGGCCTTCTAATGCAAATTATGGAAATGTGTTTCACTATGCATGTTTAAATTGTGGAAAATCTAAACTGAGCAACAAAAATGACGTTTTTGTAATTTCTCATAGTCTTTAGTATGTTGCTATTTTTTTTGTCATTTTGGTCATTAAATTTGATGAGATATTAGCTATTCTTTATGACAAAATATAACTTGTGATTTTTAAGCTCCACTGATATATGGAGTGTTGCATGCACCGTGATAGAGATGGCCACAGGGAAGCCTCCATGGAGTCAACAGTATCCCCAAGAGGTAATGAAAGCCTTACCTAACTTCGTAATCTAGTTTTATCATCAACTTTCACATGTTAATATCTGTGTGAGTGCATATGCATGTGATGGGTTCAATGACATGCTTTCACTTAAACTTCTCTTTTTCTTAGGTTTCAGCTCTTTTCTATATTGGGACAACTAAATCTCATCCACCCATACCTGAACATCTGTCTGCTGAGGCCAAAGACTTTTTGCTGAAATGTTTCCACAAGTACATAAATATAACGCTTTTACCATTATGATGATACTATTTTATTCTAATTACATATGTTTTTGAAAAGGCTGGTGATTCGATTTGAATTTTAGGTTAAGAATGCTAATTTATTTTTGATGATTTGACTTTTAATCACTATGCATTAATTTGTGGTGACAGGGAGCCAAATTTAAGGCCTTCTGCATCAGAGTTGTTACAGGTATTTTAAACATTTTCCCTAACTTATACAATATCAATCGCTATCACAAAATATCAAGGCTTGTAATTGATAGAGGACTCCTCGACTCGGAGAAATTAATTCTCTTATTTACTTGATTTTAGTAAAAATTGAACTTCATGGGTTACATATGGTTTTGGTTCAACTATACATCAAGGTGCCAGTTATTGAAATCAACTAGAAGGGAGAACAACCTATAACTAATAAACAATCAACTATGAAACCCCCTCCCCCCTCAAGTGAGAGGTGAAGGTTGAGAGTTCTCAACTTGGATATGGGTTCATGATACTAGACACTAGGAGGGGCTGGTGAGAATTTTGCTGATATCATACTACTAACTATCTGTTAGAAGTGGACTTTAAGCCTAATTCAACCCTACAAAACCGGTTTGTAAGGTGAGCTTTGCACCCACTTATATACACTGAATTGGCCTTATCTCTAGTCCATGTGGGACTTCCAACACACCCCCTCACGCCGAGGTATAAAGACATTTAATGGGTGGTCCGATAGCGGCCCAATAGCGGGTGGAACAACATGCCCAACAACAACAGATATCGCTAGGATAGGCTCTAACCATGCTCTGATACCATGTTAGAAGTGGACTTTAAGCCTAACTCAACCCCACAAAACCGGCTTGTAAGGTGAGGTTTGCATCCACCAACACACCCCCCTCACGCCGAGGTATATACATCTCGAGCGTGGGATTAAACATTTAATGGGTGGTCCGATAGCAGCCCGATAGCGGGTGGAACAGCATGCCCAACAACAACAAATATCGCTAGGATAGGCTTTAATCATAGCTGTGATACCATATTAGAAGTGGACTTTAAGCCTAACTCAACCCCACAAAACCGGCTTGTAGGGTGAGGTTTGCACGCACTTATATACACTTAATTGGTCTTATCTCTAGTCGATGTAGGACTTCCAACACACACCCCTCACGCCGAGGTATATACATCTCGAGCGTGGGATTAGACATTTAATGGGTGGTCCGATAGCGGCCCGATAGCGGGTGAAACAGCATGCCCAACAACAACAGATATTGCTAGGATAGGCTCTAATCATGGCTCTCATACCAAGTGGAAAATAACACTGATTTATTATTCAAATCATTAAAAAATACATTCCGATACCCTCTATTTGTAATAATCTAATTCTCCTAAAAAGGGAAATAAGGAAACTAGGAAATCTAGAGAAAATAAAATAAAATAAAAGATTATGTATCTATTTTTTCTAATTAGGAAGATTTTAAAAATATTATCTCAAATTACAATACTATCTTCAGTGATTTTTGATAGTATGGAGACTGTCAGGCTTTTGGTCCCATTGCTTCTATTGCACATATTAGTAATGATTTTGTCAGCATCTGGGTCCTTGATTTTAGAGTCATATATCATAAAGCTAGTATTAAATATTCTTGCATAGTGTATGCTCTTGTAGAATCTGCTTCTGCTTACATTATATCATTAACAATCTTCAGCAGTTTCCTTTAATGGTATGGGGACCTCGAAGTCTCTTTCTAGTGCACACATTGGTAATGATTTTGTTGGCGTCTCTCACTCTTTGAACTCCTGGGTCCTTGATTCTGGGTTCAATAATCATGTAATCAGTAGTAAATCTCGTTTTTCTACTCTTTGTACTTTTGGTTATTTACCATCCCTCACTATAGCAAATGGTTTTCAAACATAGTATCAAAGCTTTGGTATTTCCCATCATCTTCCACCTCTTCCTATTCATAATGTTTTATATGGCTCCCTTTAATCTATTGTCTCAGTTGAAAAATCCAATTCTTGATAAGTTTTGAAATAATTAACATCTAGTTCTTCCAAGTTAAAATCCTTGTTTCTGTGAGTTATTTCAGTCAGGTAAGCATAATCATAGTTCGATTTTTACTCACACTATTAGTAGTGAGGTTTTTGTCCTCTTTTGCTTTAGTCCACTTATATGTATGAGGTCCAAGTCGTATTTCTCAAACCTAGTCTTTTCCAAAGACTACCAATTTTCTCTTTAGTGCATCTAGTACCATATCACGGTTTTGTAAACAAGAGAAAACTCATGAACTCAGAAAGTGAAGCTCTTGTTAATTGATTTCAGTAAAAATAAACTGAATGAATTATTACACACGATTTTGGTTGAAAAATACATCAATCCACCAATAACTTAAGTTAACTAAAAGCTATAACAAAAATAAATAACAGGTAAACGAACAACTAGCCCAACTGTGGAACCTTCTATTGAATTTGCTTTACTTTGCTTTTCCTTCAAAGTTACTGTAGTGATTCTGCCCTATTTATCATCTGCAGCATCCGTTCATCACCTCTGAATATCATGGATCTCATTCAATCTTACGCAGTTCAATCAGGGTTAGTGTCCAAGCTGTGAGTATATAATGTGCACACCATAACTTACTTTTTATCAACTATTTATTTTTCCTATCTCAGAATTCTTGCAATAAGATGGCAACATATGGAATGAACTCTAGAACCTTGTAAGTATATCTCTGTTTTTGGTGAAATTTCTTATGGGTATGGAGGATCAATTAAGACTATCATATTGGTTTTGCAGCTTGGATTCTGTCCAGGGATCAACTTGCACTGGCTTAAAGGATGTTTGTCAGATAGACAGCATAAAATTCTCAACTGTGTATCATAAAGCAGATTCCTACCAGAGAGCAGACAACAATGATGATGACATGTGTCTGATGGATGAAGATGATTTTTTGATTGGTTCACCAGTAAAATCTGCATCTCTATTAGCTTCTGATGATATGAAGGTGTCAAGTTTGTTTTATTCTTCCACTGTTTTAGATGTTTCCATTCATGATTAGTAATTTTTTAACACTGAGCTGATCAATTTGCTGGAGTAGAGTTGCAATCCTTCGAGCAAACCTGCGGATGATCATCCTTGCAATTTTAATGAAAGCCAATATTTAGAGAAAAACAGACCGCACTTATCATTTTCAAGTGAGCCTCTAGGAACTGAAGATGATGAAGAAGTTACTGAATGTAAAATTAGAGAGTTCCTTGATGCTAAGGTTCTATTTTAATTCAAGACCATATATTTGTTGACTCTCAGTATAGCATTACTCAATGGTTGTTACCTTTGTATTTTGTTATCTTTTTTCTTTAAATCTAGCATTGTTAAGATTAGAAACATTTTTTAATTTTATTTTAATGACTTACATTAGGCACTTGAACTGAAGAAGCTTCAAACACCTCTTTATGAAGAATTCTTAGGCATATCAAATGCAGCCATTGCTCCTACTCCCTTTGCAAAGAGTAAAGTTATGTCGGGTGTCCCAAATGTAACATCAAAACTCAGATCGCCTAGTCAGGCTTGGAGACGATTCTCAATGGTTGGCAGTGCTACTGTAGCAAGCCCTGGAAGTCATACCAAATACCGACCGAAGCATAATGGTGCTCACTGTCAACCTTTACAGGAAATTCAGCCACCTGAGCTTAATGAATCAAAGGAGACTCTTCGTGACGCTGAGCTGGAATCATCTAGTGTAAGGTATGTATCTGGTGCTTGACAGTAAATGCAATTTTATGGAGAAAACTTACATTCAGTACTATAGGCACTGTTTGTATTGGTCTCTATAGATTTGGAGTTTTACATCAGTAATCTGCCTAATAAATAATTTTATTAAATGCATCGCATGTTACGGAAATAAAACACCGAATCTGCATAATAAATTACCACCTATGATACTGTATATATGTTTTGTCCTTTTATTTGTTCTGCCGGTATGTGGAAAAGGGACTAAAATTATTTTGGTCTGCAGCTCAAACTTCTCTGAGAGGCAAAGGAAATGGAAAGAAGAATTGGTTGAAGAGCTAGAGTGGAAGCGAGGCAAGTTTTCTATTTTTACCAATTATAAAATATGGTCTTTACTTCTTTTTTCTCTTTCTTCTTTTTGCACGTATGACGGCTGGTGTATTTTTCCGTTTAGAACATATAAAATCATCTTTAAAAAGAGTTTATATTCCTTTCCTGGCATTTGGTCAGCTGCATGATGAGCTACAAGCCCTACTCCTCTCCTAACCAATCCAATTATACTTTTGTGGGTAAGATTGGGTAATTGGGGGTTGGGTTGAGTTATTTTAGTGTCTCCAATTAGAGTTGGTTTGAGGAATAGATTTATGAATTTCGAACCTGATTGTGAACCCAACTACATAATTAATAAATATATAATTTTTCTAATAATTTTACTATAAAAAGTCATTTATATGTTTTTATCATGTTAATATTATTTTTGTATGTTACAATTATTCTTGTTATCTTATAATCAGAAACATTGAAAATGTTTATTTTGAGGTGGTTTTTTTCTTAAGAGGTGATATTTAAAAAAAAAATAATAATTCAACTTGATAATATAATCCAGTTATAATTAAGTTGAATTGGATCCAGCTGCTAAAAAAAAGGTAAACTTGACTCAATTAATTTTAATTGGATTGATAAAAAATTAGATTAAATCCCGGTTCAATGGACCACTTAACCCCTTATGCAAATGTTGAATAGCACTTGGAAATGTCCATTACAAATGGACTTGGGCTTGTCCTATGGAACTCTCATTTAGAGAGTTTTGTTATCTTTTAGCCAAAAGTATGGTCCAAGCACATTTTCAATTTAAATTTCCTGCACCTCCATAGTCTAAACCTGCACCCTTATAATTTTTTGTATTCTGAATTACATATTTCGGAATTTAAAATAAAAAATTCAATCAGGATGGGACATTGGAATACAACTTATTTGTATTCCAGATCGTGCTTTCTAAAATGAAAATGTATGTTGGCTTGTAAATTCTGGAATATAAAATTTACATTTCAGATTATAGAATCTAAAATATAATAATTTATGAGAGGAAGAAATTTATGGAAGTGCAGGAAGAAACTGCCTAAAGGTTATATTGGGGAAATCCTCCCAGAGGTTGTATTGGAGGTGCTCACCTGCTCGAGCCTTCCAACTTTTAATACGCATTGTAATTGCCCGCACAATATTTCTTCAGCATTTATCTTTTTTATGTCTAGTTACAAACTACTGTTGAAGTTTTACTTTTGTGAATTACCCATCTCAACTATTCTTCTTTACTTTGTTCTATTTTTCCTCATGGATCCTTAATTGCTAATGAAACAGCATTTCTTTGGAATTTGTCCTTACTATTTCATGTTACAAATATTTGTCTTTTATTAATTACCCATCTTAACATCAAGCATTTTAGCTTTACACTATTTTCATCAATCATTTTACTTTGTTAACAGCAAACGTTTCATTATGTTTATTTTTTCCTCTAACCAAATGCTTCTTTGTACCTTAGAGATAGTAACATTAATAAAATTTTGGGAAATGTGTGAATGAATAAATGATAGAAGTTAATGCAACTAAATTGCCAAAAGTCGAAAGGTTAAAGCAGGTGCCCCTCTTTATTGCTAGAAAACGATTCGTCGGGGCTTATTTTCTTTCCTTTGATTGCTAGGAAATCAAATCCAGATATTCCTATTGGCACATGTTTGTACATTACTTAAACTATTTCTGACATTAAGTATATTTCAGAGATGATGCGTCGGGCCGGAACTGGAGGAAAGATTACATCTCCAAAGGATCGCAGATTTTATGAAGACTGATGGTTTTACTGACTTCCTATTCATCTTGACATTTTATACTACAGGGAGAAGAAAGCGTTTTCCCCTAGGAGAAGTCATATCTAATCTTGCAATGTCATCAAATAAGATGTTGCAACAAAGAGTTGGAAATATTTTGTCAATTCAATGTAATATAGCGGGATATGCATTATAGAGTGTACTGAGTTATGTATAAACATATATAATGGAAATATGCAAAGAGAATTTAGTCTGTTGGGTATAAAATAATGCGCGGTTGCCATTTATTTTCTAATTTATTTTGTCTGGATAGACATTTTCAGGGGGCCGTGATTTAATAGACCCTCGTAGTTAGTAATTGTATAACACGGGGAAAATAAGGTAGGTACGTTTGACTTACAAAATAACAAGCTGCGAGCATTCTTTTTCTCCACCTTTAAAATAAACAAGATTATCACTATATCCTGCTTTTTTATAAATCGTTATTGTAAGATGAAATGTTATTAGTCATGTGCATGATTGAGTGATAGTGTGAGGTTGGATCGAAGCTTCCTTTTTCACCCTTGAAACACGAATAGGTAGGGATGTCACTCCATATAAGTTCAACTTCAGACTTTGAAAGCAGTTGATTTTTAAGTCACTATTAGTGCACATTTGAATGGCCAAAACCCACATTCCTGTGAATAGTATGTGGTTAACAGACAAAAATCAGAGGAAAAAGAAATCTTGATTCTGCTAGTTAAGCAGGGAAAGGGAGTGGAATGTAGAAACCTGTCACATAGTAACTTTTAGTCCATTTGTACAAAGCAAAGGGAAATCAAATTTGAACTTTGAATTAAACTGAATGAAGGTTACAATCACGTTGAAACAGAGAAAAATTGCTTTCAGACATCATAGTTGTTTCCATTCTTAACATAAGGGGGCAAATAATGAGGGAGAATGTGCTACACACACCTTTGACTAAATATGTCCGACTAAGAAGAGTCTGCATCAGTATGGAAATTATTACCGTGGGTAACCAAGAAGGTAGAGGCTGTTTGACTTTGAATTGCCATGTTACTCGCCACTCATCCTTTTCATTTGCCAACGTGCCTCCCAAATTAAGCACAGTTTTTCTCACTGGACCCTGCCTGCCTTGATTTTCCATGATTTTTTTTTTTTAAAATCACAATAAGTTCTTTTTGTTCCCCTGAAATAATGTTGGGGATCTTTGGAATCTACAAATTTCGTTTCACTTTGGTTGTTGAGGTCAAAAAATAGCAAAAGATGCACCTTTTTCCTGATATTTTTTAATTGCCCTGTTTTGATCAAAGATTTCAGCCGGTCCCCCTCAAACAACGGAAAAATATGATTGAAAAGAAAA
The DNA here is from genome assembly GCA_027742785.1 of Vigna reflexopilosa. Lineage (NCBI taxonomy): Eukaryota > Viridiplantae > Streptophyta > Magnoliopsida > Fabales > Fabaceae > Vigna > Vigna reflexopilosa. The sequence continues at coordinate 40,574,189 of CM050917.1, read as the reverse complement.
AAATTGTGATCGAGGGGGCTGAATTGTGTTGTAAGAAAAGGCGAAAAACAAATGAGAAGATGTTTGTGCGGGCTGATTCCAGGTGGGACGTGTCGTTTTCTCTTAGGTTGGACAAAGAAAACCTTCAAACGTGAAAGACCTGGATTCTTGGTGGATCAACATGATCATCAAAAAGACGCATGAAAATATCATTTCTAGATTGTGAGAGAAATTCACATGATGGTAAATATGATAAAGATGTTCCTTTTCACTGGAGACAAAAAAGAACGAAAAAGTTTGGGCTGTTAATTTTATGAAGCTCCCCCTTTTCGGTTGTCTATTCACCCTTATTTAAACAAATTTCAAGCAGTTTTTATATATTTATTGAAATGGAATTTATTACAGTACAAAAAGGTTCAAAAAGATTCTTTCTTTCCTTCTGAAAGTTCATTCCTCATAGAGTTGCTTAGTTAAAAAAAAAAACCTATAATAAACGTCACCCAAAATTTAGAATTTAGAATTATTTATTATATTCTCGAAAGTAAATTTTACAAGAAAATAAATAAAAGAAAAACAGACCATATAATCATAAATTAAATCTGAGAAATCTGTTCGATACGGTCTAAAATATGCTAATAGGGTAATTCGAGGTCTAAAATTTTGATCCGCATAATCTGCAATATAGGAACACCGACAACCGTTATTTACAATCTTATGTCTGCCATTTCAACATGTTTCTAAGGAGTGGACAAATAGTACTGATTGTCAAAATCTTCCTTCCAAATTGTAAAATTATGTTGTCCTGATTCTCATGTACACACTAATACGAAACAACTTAGCATTTTTATAGCAAATAAGCAATGAATTAATTAATTAATATACACTATTGTTTAACGTCATTCCTTAGACGTCGGTTAAGAATAAACATGACGTATATTGATGACCGGTGACATTTTTGTAAATAAGTTGGCCATATATACGTAAGTTAGAAGGTGTCCCGACGTTTATAATATTTTAGACGCCGGGGCCCCTTTTAACTGACGTCTATATGTCTGACAGGTGGGTGAAAAGTCATTTCTTTCAGTCATATAGACGTTAGTTAGGAGGGGCTCCGACGTCTATATGGCGGAAATTAATGACTATTCATCTACCTGTCAAACATATAGACGTCAGTTGGGAGAGCCTCGACTTCTAAAGCACTTTAGACGTCTGTTATTCTGGGAACCGACGTCTAAACCCTAAATCCAGAAATTTAAAAAGTCACTTTTTGACTCCATTTAGATGTCTGATTCCGCCACTCCGACTTCTAAAGCACTTTAGACGTTTGTTATTTTGGGAACCGACGTCTAAACCCTAAATCCAAAAATTTAAAAAGTCACTTTTTGACTCCATTTAGACGTCTGATCCCGCCACTCCGACTTCTAAAGCACTTTAGACGTATATTATTCTGGGAACCGACGTCTAAATGTCTGTATTAAAACACTACGAACGCGAGGCAGTAATTACGCGCACTCATTGTTCATCATCTTCCTCGCGTTTTCTCTGCACAGGTTACGTTTTTCAGGTTCTTTTTCTCACTTTTACACCGTTTAAAATTAATTTTACTCCAATTACATTACTCTTTGATAAATTATTTTTCATTTGAACCGATTAAAATGCATTTTCATTGAGTTTTTGTACAGTTTTGCTCATGTCCTTAGGCAGCGTTCTTGGACGGCGATTTCTTGTGTTTTGCACTCCTCCAATTCCCTCCACTACATTATCAAAACCGTCCAATACAAAATAAGAACATACAATCCATTCTCTTCAACTAAAATATAAAGTTGTAAACTCGAATCACCATGACCTAGGAACAACTCGAGAGGCCTCAAGCGGAGAAAAATTTTATCAAATACGGCGACATTTTAGATGTCTGATCTATTAGTCTGACGTCTATATAGATGTTTGATCTATATAGTCCGACGTCTATATAGACGTCTGACCTATGGGGTCCGACGTCTCATTTAACGTCACTGGAATAGACGTCGGTTCAGGATCTGACGTTAAAAGCTCAAAATAACCGACGTTAAACAACGTTTTTTCACCAGTGATAGTAGAATACTGGTAAGGTGTTCTAACTTTAAAATATATATACCTTACTACATTAAAATCTCCCAAGATACACCATTGTTAGAATTGCCACTTAAATCTAGCCCTCTAATATTAATATTAGATCATCTCTGTATGTTGAGTGCATTATTGTTGTTTGGAGACAAGACAGACCATAAAATCCGAAAAGAAGTGCATAGAGGTACATGTGAGATTCGTGTATATTGAGCAATGATGGTTGTGATTGAAAGTTACGTCCATGCTTATTTTGGTCTTTAATTTTATCACATTGCAGGTCTTTTAGCTTTCTTTCTTTCATGTGCACTACATATATTTGGGTATATTCTATAATCTCTCAAAGGTATTGAAGAAATCTGAAAGAGAGGAAAAAGACGAATTAGACATGTTGTGGTCCGATTGCTTGTACGTGGAGGGATCAAAATCAGTGAGATATATACAAGATTTGTGGGTACTGTATCCACCATATATATCCAAACAAAGGTTTATGCTATCTATATAGTTACAACGATTGCGATGCATCTGTAGGTTTTGATTATCATGCCTGTCACCTTATCTACTTTCTTAGCCAAAGACACAACCCTTGTGAATTTATGCCAGACAAACTTATAAAAGATCCAACCCTTTTTCTTTTCAACCAAAAACTTTTCTTTCGTCTTTCAAAATACTCATCTTATTCCTGTCACTACCTCATATTCACAACTATTTTATTAATCATAAATACAATTCATTATTTATGTAACATTTTTTTTTATTAGTTCAAACTTTTAGCATACTTAAGTTTTTACAAATTTTTTTTAGTAAATCCTAAACCCTAATTTATTGGAAAGTATTGAATATAGTGACATTGAATACCGTGACATCGGTTAAATATTTTATTTTTATTTTTAATTTTACTTGTTATTATTATTTATTTATAATTTGAACTTACTTATATTTATTTTATTATAAATAAAGAGACCTATATATAACTTATTCATGTTTATTTTATAATGAATAGAGGATTATTTGTATATTCAATATAAGTAAGGATATTAATATTATATATAGTTTTTACTATATTTAATATGATATTTAGAGTCAGTGTTTTTTGAGAAAAAAATTATGTTGCATTTGTTATTACAATCACACCTGCTCGTAGCGCCATCGTTTACCGGTGTTCACCGTATCGTTGTCTACCACTGCTGGCACTGTTGTCTATGTTTGCCTGCGGCACCGTCGTCTACCACTGCCACTCTCGAAGTTTCAGTTTCGGTCGACTATCACACAATTTTGATCATCTCAATCAGGCGACCACAATGTCATCAACAACATCTTTATTGGAGTTCCTATGCGCTCTCAACGCCTTTTGAAGTTGTGGATTTTCTCCCTTTTCTGTCATGTGTGATAGCATATCTTGTCTTGTCTCAGTTAGCGATTTAACCATCGATGTCTCTCTTTTTCTTCTTTTAGGTTCATAGTGTGTGGTCTCATGTCCCGTCTCCTCTTAGGCAGTCATTCAGGACATCAAAGTTGCTCTTTTTGTCCTTTTTAGGTCTCTTGATTAGAGAATCTTGAATTTTTAAGGTTTTTCTTTCTTATTTATTCGTGATTTCTTTCGTTGTTGTTTCTTTTTACCTCACTTTTGTCACCATTACGTTTTAATTGTCAATATATGTTTTTTCTCTCATGACAGATGATTTTTATTAGTTTATTTATAATCGTAGTAGTGACTCTCCAACAATGACTTCTTTATTTAATGGATGTCAACAATGCATTCCTCAAAAATTTTATGGTATGAATTTCACATTTTAACCTTTCTCTTGGAAAAATTTAAGCAGGAACGTTTTTATGTGGATATATAAACGATGAAGGAGGTGAAATGGAGCATTAACTAGTAATGATTAGTTGAGTTTCATTGTAGTTATGTTGATGGGTTGGTGGATGTGTGGTGGTGGGGTGGGGTCTTAAGTTCTAAACTAAGAAGCTTGATGGAAAGCTTTGTGTGAGAAACGTTGTTCCTTCTGTTGGGTGACGCCATGGCAGCTTAGACCCACCAACTATTTCAAACTTATTCATTGCAAACTTCAATCTCTCTTCTTCTTTCCACACTTTTAATCAATCATATAACACATTTTTCTTCATTTTTAAATTCTCAATGCAAGTGCATTTTCCATTATTCAAAAGTTCCCAACATATACGCACTCAATTCTCCATTTCTTGAAAACCTCATCCATGCAATCCAAACAAACTCAAAATCAAAAGCGAACAAAAACCAAAACAGACAAAAAAGAGACTGTAGAATATATATATATTATTCTCTCTTTTTTATATAAAATGAATTTTAAATTTAATTTGAATGTAAAATTAAATATTAATAAATTGTTTAATAATGAATAAAATAATAGATTTAACAAATAATAAATTTTATTAAAATAAACTTTAATATTATATTAAGATATAGATTTTAAACTTAATAAATTATTTAATATTAAATTTTAAATTTAATTTAAATATAAGACTAAAATTAATAAATTGTTTAATAATGAGTGAAATAACAAATTTTGTTAAAAAGACACTAAAATGTTGTATATGTTAAGACACGAATTTTAAATCTAAATTAATCTCTTTATATATTATAAATTAATTTTACTTTTAATCCTTTAAATTTTTTTATAATAATGATTAATAAAAAGTAAATTGTTGATCTTTTAATAAGTTTTATTTTCTAGTGGCAAAGTTGGTGTTATTTCACAACTGGCTTTCTGGAAACTTTATGATAAGAAGAAAAAAGTGTTTTTTATTTATTTTGCAATAACTGAAAGCTAAAGGGTTTCAAATGCTTAACAAACAAGAAAACGAAAACTTCTTTTAGAACTAGGCCATGAAATCCATTGAGATTTTCATTCAATTGTTGTGTTTTACAGATGGCACAATATTTAAAGTTCATAATTTACATTGTGGATTAGATCAAATCCAGTGACTCGTGGATTGCATACATACATCTAATTCATCCTCTTTTTAGGAATCCAAGCTATCGGAAATTATCTTTATTTTTTGTGTTTAGTTTAATCAATGACATCACCATTCTTTTAGACCTTTAACTGATGTCAAAGACTCAGTTTAGGACTTTCTTTCAAATTCAAAGACACTTTTTCTTTTTTAATTTATATTTATTAATTTTATTGTTCACTAATCTTTCTCTGAACAACATCCCAATCGTCTCTTTTTAATTAAAAATTTCTTTTTTCATTTATATAATGAATAATTTAAACACTTAAATTTAATATACTTAAAGCAACGATTTGTTGGTAACATCATAATAGTGGATGATTTTATTCATATGAAATCTCATGTTTAATTTATAATGTAAAATGGATTTATATAGAGATTTATAATTAAATAAAATTATTGAAATTTATTAATATCAATATACATACATAAATTCTAAAAGTTATTTTTCATTATGCATGGACATGAAGATGTGAATTATTTTTTTTATGAAAACATAATTTTATTCCATTTTGCAGAAGTATTAGAACAGTATGAATTATATCTTTAGAGTATCTCTCGTCTGGAGATCTCTATAGGTTGGTTTTTGAAGTTAAAAATTGTTCGTATTATTTGAGTTAACCATTAAAAGAAGCTGGCATAAGTTGGAACGTGGAAACATTTTATAAATTAAAACATTGGATAAATAAATGATAAAATATAGTTTGTTCCATGCATGCAATAATTTGACCATATTCTTTGTTATTAACAAAATTTATTAAAAATTACACAATTTTAAGGGATGAACTTTTTTTTTTAGTGAGTCTCCTCATTTATGATTTTAATAAATAATGTAATATGGATATTAGAAGGGAAGTGTTATATATGGTGTTGTTAATAATGTGAGGTAATAAATAATAAATCCATAGAATTAATTGTAAGCTATATATAGGAGTCTAATTGTGACCACTGGAGAGATTGAATAGATTATTGGAGTTTATTTATTGCATTGATAAAGATTAATTTTATCTGTAATATTATCGCTGTAAAAGGCTAAATCATAAGAAGGGTAACATGCATTTTCCTTCATTTTTCTTTTTCTGCCATATTTGACTTTTCAAGTCTAATCCCAGTCATTTTTTCTTCTTTTCGGTTTTACTCATTATTTATTAACTTATATCTATTCTCTTGAATATTAATTTTTTACAATACAAGTGTATTGATAATCGAAAAATTATTTCCTTTTATGAGAACGTGATACTCTAACGAGTAACACAGTAGATAGATTTTAAATTATTATAATACTATCTTAAAATAATTAAATTTAAATTTAATTCAATTTAAAAAATTAACTTCGAAAATAATATTTACATCCAATTTTATATAGTCAAGATGGTATTAAAATATTTAAAAAATATATATCATTTAAACAAGGAACACAGTAAAGAAAAAACAACTTTAAGATATGTTAAAAAGATTATCTCACAATGATGTCGAATCTAAACTTATTAGTTTTTAACTTAAAATTTATAAATTATTTTTATATTTTTAATTATTTTAAAATTAAAATCGCTAATTTTAATCTTTAAGATTATATGATATCAATTAAGTGTTTTATGATGTCAAGACTGTGATGAAAACACTTTAATCTTGATTGTTTGGTCAAATACAATTTTAATTTTCATTTACAAGCACTTTTTTTACAATATTCTATAATTTTTATTAAAAAATTTAATATCAAAATTAGATGAATTAATATTTTTTGTCCAAAGTATAATAATCATGTTAAACAATGAAATCATCTAAAGATATAAGTTTAATTTTCACACGACAATCAAACTATTTATTTTAAAAATTACTACTAAATTATGTCGGTTACAAAGTCATCCAATAAAAAAAAACACATTTACCACAACAAGATAAAGATTCTCCTTTAAATTGATTTGACTGCCTTAAAAGTCATTAGAAGTTGACTCACACATCTTCTTTAAAAATATTATCATATTGACTATGAAAATTATCACATAACAAACCAATTTCTTTATAATTTTATTTTATATATATCTAGTATTATTACTATCACAAATAAATATTTAATACACAAGGTACATTAGACATTATAAACTGAGTGTAATGAAGATTAATGTTCAATTGGAGCACAAATACAAAATATATGCAAATAAGTTTTATCGTTCTTATTGTCTATAAATAGAAGTTCCATCATGAAAAAATCAACTAATGATCTTATATTAATTTATAATGTGATTTGCACCTATCTTTGTTTCACTATTAGATCATTATATCGTCTTATAGATGAAAGAGAGAAAATATGTTATATTCATCTCTTTACTTTTGAGAATTTTTCCTTGTTATCTTCTAATATCGTTTTTATTTACCAAAATTATAATTGACAACAATAAAATATTCGTTAAAATGTGAAAATAATTTAATATAAAAAATACTTATATTTTTCATTTTATGAAAAAATAAATATAAATATTAAACTAGTAAATTTCAATTACCTCTTCGAAGTAATTTTAATATTTAATCAACTAAAAATAATTGAATTATTTATTTAAATAAAAACAAACAATTTAATTTTTTAATAATTAAAGAATTTTTAAAATTATATAATACTTCAATACTATTTTCAAAGTTATATTATTTTTTAATTTTTAATTAATTTTAAAAAAATAATAATAAAATTATATTCTATATATAGATATATTTAAATTCAATGAAAATGAATAAAATATTCTCAATCTCATATGTTTTGGTTAGTAGAAGATAAAGATGATGGCCGACTGTCAGAGTCATTGTGCCGTGGAATGTCATTCTTCTTCTCTGTCCGTACTCTTCTCTCATGTCCTCTGCATACTTTCTGTTAATATTTTTTTTTTTCACTCTTTTGTTTTACAAATATTTTATGTAAACACTATAAATGAAATAAAAATTATTTTGATTTAACAAATAGTTATAAATATTTTTATATTAACTCTTTTCGTTTTTGCATAACCAAAAAACCACATAGAAATTAATTAAAAATGTCATAAAAACATATATGTAATTATTATAAAATAATTAATATTTTATTGTTTAATTTATGTATATGCACTAACAATTTCCTAAAAAAGACATCTTTTTCATCACTGTTTTGGAGAAATATAAATAGTGCGTTAACATCCGTTTTTGCTCTTAAAACATAGTTCATTCTTTCCCAACTATGATTCTTATAGAACAAATCATATTATATTTAAGCAAATTTAAATAACTATAGCATATAGACGTGTATATTTCTAATAATATAAAAGTAATAAAAACTGTTGAATGAAATCAAAAGAAAATTTCATTCGATCAAGGATTAGGGAATCATACAGATATTATTTTAGACATAATATAAATTACGTTGAAAAATTAATAATTACTTAATAACATTCAGTAATTTTCTTTTTCGTTTATGGAGGAATCTATAGGGAAATGAACGTACCAACAGAAAAAAAAAAGTATATTGAGTGTATTTGAATTTTGATTGAAAACTTCAAATATAGATTATGAATTATGGGATAATAAACTTGGACAACATTTTTTTGACAATATTTGAACATCTCATTTTGTGATTGGTCCAAAATTACTCCATAATTAATAATAATAATCATAAACACCACTATGGACCAATTACAAAATGACACGTAAATGATATTCAAATGTTGTCAAAAAAATGTTGTCTAAGTATCATTATCCTAAATTATGTATAAAATCACAAGAAAGACTCAAATTTTAATAGTAATTTTTTATTAATGTAGAAGATACATAACTTTAATAACTTGAAATCATAGGTAATATAAATCTAAATTTGCATTGATTTTAAAAAATATATATTTTATGATAAAAATTTCTTATCAACTAAAAATAAAACTAATTTATAATATATTAATATTAATTTTATAAAATTAAGTTAAGTTTAAAATCTATTTTTTTAATTATATGTATTTTTATAAAAATTGCTAAAAGTTATAGATTAAAAGCAAGAATATTGGAAAACATTAATATATATATATATATATATATATATATATATATATATATATATATATATTAAGGTAGCACATTCTAATTAATATTTATATTATAACATGATTTTTGGATAAGCCAAAAATTAATTTTAGATAATTGAATTTTGATTTCAATTTTTGTTGACTTGTAGTTTAAATTTCGAATGATGAGAAGTTGAACTGTGAAATGAGATTTTGTAATTTTGACTTAAATGTGTATTGAAATTTGGTTTTTGAAGAGTCGAATTTTGATTTGATTTTCCTGAAAACTGAACTATGACTTAATTTTTCATGATTTTAAATGAAGTTAGAATTCAATTGTCCAAAAACCAAATTCTAAGATATAAATCAATTAAAATTATTGAAATTTATTTCAACATTCGACTTTTCGAAATCCAAATTCCAAACAATAACTCGATTAAATTCACGAAAATTCAAATTAGAATTCGATTATAAAAAAAACAAATTCTAACATGTCCAAAAACTATGCTACGCAGGTAAATATTAACTCAAATATGTTACCTTAGAAAATAAAATGAAAATGAAAAAGCAAAGCATTGTATTCTATGTCTTAAAAATGTTTGAAAAGAAATTGAAAGTGGTAGTACAAGTTGAGAAAAGCGAACAAGTAGCAGAAAGATGGATTGGTTTGGATTGTGTTTCAGAGTTAGATATTTGGTGGTCCCATGAATTAGTACGATACAGATACACGAATCCATGAACGCATTTCTTCTGTGGTTGCGTTGCATTCTCCATTTCAAGGATACTTATTGGTTTACTTTCACCTCTCTCAAAAGGGATGGAATCTACCTTGACCACTGACTCTCCTTTTCTTCAAAACAACCCAAACAAAAAACAAAAACATTGTTTCTCCCTACAAACTGCACAATTCAATTGCATCATTGCTATGTCAACCAAATCTTGTTAAGATCACTGCCATCAATTTCATGCTCACCCCGAGGAAACCCTAATTCACTTGATCAATTCTTCACCCCATCCAATTGCAGGCTAAAATATAATCAAACTTTCATTCATTTTTATGTTCATAAATTTTACAAATTATGCTCATACTTTCTCTTAACACTACAAAACATTATGAACTCTCACAAAAATATAAAGTTACATGTTTTTTAAAGTCTAAAGGTCAAATTTATCTTTAGGAAAATGTTAGGATTTTGATATAACTCATGTAAAGTGTAAACTGTAGGATATGAAAATATAATTTTAATAATAACCAGGTTCAAATATATGTAAGAGAAAACTGAAGACATTATAACATTTGTTTATGTTTTGTTGGGACCAAGAATAATATAAGGATAGAAAAAATTGTTCACTGAATGCGAAAATTTGAAAAATAGTTAAATTTGAAAAATAGTTCTTTATAAACTTGTATTAAAATTAATAAAAAAACAAACAATATGCATTCAATAAATAATGAAGTCGTAGCCACCAAAATCTTTCATGTTAAAAAGTATAAAGCAAGAAAAGAAAAAAGAGTAAACACCTTAAGACAGAGAAAAAAGAAAGTTCAATGTTTCAAAGTGCTTCGATTTTTCTCTTTAAAGTGCAATGTTTTTATCGCATTTTCCTAAAAACATTATATTGATTGGATTATAGATGAGTCCATTACATCAAATTTAAGAAACACAGATTTTATCGGAAAGAAAGGCCTAATATAACTTAAGTGGTAAGAAAAGTGCATCATGGATGCCATAACTCTTGGTTTGGAGAAACGTTATTAATATAATTTAAAAAATACATATCTGATTATTGATTAAATTTATTGAGTTTTAAAATTACCTGAATCTCACGAGTTAAATTCTAATAAAATGCAATTCGTAAAAGATGGTTTTTGACATCAAGTATGATAAACAATTGATACTTTAAAACAAATTAAAACTCTAAAAAAGTTATTGCATTGGTAAAAGGTATTTGTGTTGTAAAAGGAGCTTCTTCCACGCCCATTGGTATGAAAATCTCAACCAAATTAACATAATATATATTTTAAGGGGAGGTTTGTTAGAAGTAGACTTTAAAAGTTCAACTCAACCCTACAAAATCGGCTTGTAAGGTAAGGTTTACACTCACTTATATCTCGATAGCGAGTGGAACAATATGTCCAACAAACAACAATATCATTAGGATAGGTTTTAACGATGACTCTGATACTGTGTTAGAAGTAAACTTTAAGTCTAACTCAATCCCACAAAATTGACTTGTAATGTAAAGTTTGCACCCATTTATATACTATGAATTGGCCTTATCTCTACGCGACGTGAGATTTCCAACAAGGTTTAATGATAGGGTTGAGTGCAACTCATGCATTAATAGTTTAAGTTATGTAATTCAACTGACTAAATTGAGTTAAGAGACAATTTTGGTGTATGTTTAAATTCTCACAATTGAAAAAGTCTTATGACGTAAACCATAATTTGTTCCCGACATTTCATATTGCATTTTGGTATCGGGCTTTGATTTATGTCGCTTTCCACTTGTATTTGTTTTTACGATATGAAATAAGATCAGTTTCCTCCTTTTATACGTACTTCTTTACTAATTTGTAGCCTTTTTATTACCAACATGTTATACTTAAAATACTATCAGCAATGATAAGTTGAATAACATATTATACACCTTATAACAACTAAACAAATACAAAAAAAAATGAACTTTTATTTAGTAGTTTTATCATTTTTCAGAAATTCAAAGCATAATTTAGCTTTCTTTTTGTTATCCCTAATAGTCTGCATCAGAAAACAGTATAAAAAAACATTTTAAAACTCCACATTTAAGTTAAATTCATACATAATATTATTATACACTATTGAGAAAAAAAAATACCTACTTTGTGTAACTGAAAGTTAAGAAACATGTTACTTTTGAATAAATAATTGTGTCTAACCTATACATTTGTGTCATGTCATGGCTTTATAGCGTGTCCCCCGGTGTTTCTTAAACTCAAAGTTTACAAAATCAAATTATTTTTGTCGAAGAAGGGAACTAAAATACTTTCCCCAATGAATTATGTGATCTTAAAATAACTTTAATTTTGAATGACTAAAAATGTAGTTATATTAAAACTAAAATATATATAAAAATAATATGTCTGAGTTTCTTTCCCATTTTTTTAACATATCAAATGTCATTTTTATATGTATGGATTGATAATCTATATATGAGGATTACTTTATAATCATCTCATAAATATTTTTTTGCTATCAATTTTATTTTAAACGTTTTGTTTCATATACGCTTGAAAATGAGGAAGAGGAAAAAGTTGAACTAAGCAATGAAACGAGATGGATCATATTTCATCTACTTTCGTCCTATTTATATTCTTATTTTTTGCAAAACTCTTTTTCTATAATATATTAAACGCATACTTTTAGGAATCTAGATTATTCATTGAATTTTTTACCCTTGTGGTTGTGCTTCCAAAATGATTTAATTTTCATATATTAATCTTTTAATATATTTTAAAATATCAAAGTATCTATTTTAAAAGCACACTAAAAGATTACACCAAAAATCATAAATTATATTTTTAGACGTTGTTAATGTTAAGTGTACAAAACTTTAATAATAACTTGAATAGCTTGAATGCTTATAAGTAACTGATAAAGAAAAACAAATTCTGATATAGTCAATGGTCTTAATACAGTTTGCAAAAAGATACTTAAAAATATCCAGGGCTAAAATAAATATAATATTTAATTAATGTAATCTATAATAATAATGTTATTTAAAAATATTCTTAAGATAATGTACATAAGAACATCATTTTCAATAAATATTTATGGAATAGTTATCATATGTAATAGAAAAATTAAATAAATTTAACTGTGATCTTTACTTATTATAAAACTAAGTATTTTTATTTTTTTTCTTATATCATAAAGGAAACATTCCACATAATTACAACCTCCATAAATACCTTGACAAGTATTCTAGTATTTGTAAAAAAACTCATACATGTAATCCCTTTTTCCTAAAATATCATAGTTTTTAATTTAATTATACTTTAAGAGGTAGTTATTTTTTATAATTTTTCAGAGATATAAGATAAAACGTTTTATATATATATATATATATATATATATATATATATATATATATAGAGAGAGAGAGAGAGAGAGAGAGATAGACACGACTTTTCATGATGATGTCAAGTAGTTAAAACATCCTTAATTTATTATATTTGTGACCTTATATTATTTTTCATTACCATTAATACTTTTAATTTGCATTGATTTTATATATAATCTATCTTTATATGATCATAATTCTTCAAATTTATTATTTAGTTAAAAATAAAGGTGTATGTGCCGTTAGGAGAATCAATTATATAGAAAGAAAAATTAATTTTTCCTTTTATTATATCACCTATAAATTAATTTGAAGAGTTAACAAAATATCATGGGAGGAGAATCGATTAAAAAAAAAGAAAAGAATCGATTCTCCGATTTTTATATGACTCAAAATCTAGTTTTACTTTCTTAAATCACCTACGATTCGACAACCAATATAATTGATTTCATACCATTATAAATATATCTAAAATCGATTTCAGTACTACTATAATTGATTATATTGCCTCAAAAATACACCGAGAATCGATTTTAATTATTTTTATTTATCCAAAATCAATTTTAATGACAAAATTGATTTCAATCTTTAAGAAATGCATTCAGAATCGATTTTAGTATTTTGAAAATGCAACAGAATCAATTGAGCCCCACTTTTCTTCTTTCCATAATTCATACATATGTGAGGATAACATTGTCTTCTCATTTTGCATGAAGAGGAAATCACCCTAAATCTCCATAATATGTCAAGATGAAATTTAAAACCCTAATCAGCATTATTCTTTTATTTAATTTAAAAAAAAAAAACAAAAACCCTCTGCCGTGACATCCACACCTACCCTGCACCAACTTCAATCATTTTCACCGTCTTGTGTTTCTCCTACGTAGGACAAGTTAACCACCCTTGTCCATTTTCTCACTTTCCTCAAACTATTAGAATTACATACCGTTGAGAATAACAAAATTAACCTGTGTTCTTTCAGCACGGGAACTCGCATCCCAAACGTGCTTTTTGATTAAGAACTCTGACTGGGCAGCTACCCAAACAAGCCGTGCCTCTGCGCATGTTCGTGTGCTTGCCCCCGAAACAGAGTAACGATAATAACTGTCGACAACAGCCATAGCTGATGGGAAAATACGGCAATTCAATGATTCATCACGTAAAGGAAAATAGAAAAAACAGGACAAAAAGAGAAATTAGGAAAAGGACAAATGTAAAGTTTTTATTAATTAGAGACACAAAAATCTCAAGGTTGGAGTGGCAGCTGCAGGTAGCTAACTAGCTTTAGGAAGTAACCACACAAAGTGAGTCACTCCAATTTAACAATTCATTGTTCTCGTGGTCACCACCTACTCTGCACCTTCTCAGCCTCTCGTACTTTTCTACAATAACATCATTCTCCACACACCCACATGCAGCACATTCCTCTTCCAAATCCTCCTCGTCCACTTCTTCTTTTTCGTCCCCGGTTTCTTCTTCCTCTGTTTCCTCGTCTTCTTCTTGGGTATCTTTTACTTGTCCAATGATTTCGTTTTCCGATTCTTTTTCATTGGTTAACTTTTCGTTTTCTTCTGCGTCATCTTCTTCTTCCGGGTCAAAACTTGGAGTGTGGTTTGTCAAAAAGCAGAGGCGAAGTCGGCCATGGCTTCTTTCAGCTCGAAAGCACAAGGGACTCGGTGGGACCTTGGTGACCTCAATCACCAGCCTGCCGTTTTCACGGTGGGGCCTCATGCGAAGAGGCTCCGATCCTCTTATCGTCGTCAAAGGGGGCGGAAAATTCTGCGCTTTCGCTTTCTTCGCTGTCGAAAGTTGACGAGTTTGCCCTTCTTGGGTTTGTTCCCTTGTCCCCGAATAAGTGTTCACCGCAGAGAGCATGTCAATGCTGCTCTCATCGCTGTCACTGCCGCTTTCGTTTCCGAGGCTTTCGGTGCAGAGTTGGAGACTCCGTGGGCTGAGGCTGAGCGAGGAGCGTTTCAGCTGAGGGTGCACGTAGGTGGTTTGCTCCTCCAATGGCAGTTTCGAGACGTTGGAGAGTGCTTCGAGGAAGGTCCAAGAGGTGGAGTTAGAAGGTATGGTGGAGTTGTTGTTTTCTTGGGTGTGGGGTTTGAAGGTTGAGTTTGAGTTTGAATTTGAATCCCAGAAAGAGGATTTGAAGAATTGAGGAGGAGGTGGTTTTGAGGAAGGTAGTCTGAGTTTGAGTGATATTGACTCAGCGAGTTGGGAGTCGAGGTGTGACTGCAATCCGTGGCACACAATTGCAGCCATGTGGCGGCGATGGGTTGTGGAGATTTTGAAGGGTGAGAAAAAGAAAAAGTGGATTAAGAGAACAGAGGTCTCTGTTTTGTAGAGGTGTGAGGGGTGAGAAAAGAAGTACAAGTGTTGTAGTGTGAGGTTTTATATTGGAAGGAAGTGAGTGTGAGGGAGAAGAGAAGAGAAGAGAAGAGGAGAAAATGTAAGTGGTGAGCATTGGCATGGGAAGAAGTGAGGGAGGATGCTAACCAATTTGTAGTCCCAAAAAGTGGCTATGCGGAACCTTTTTCTTCATAACCACTTTTTTTTTAGTAGAGCAACTTGATATATACAATTCTTAAATAACACACAAAAAACCCAGAAGTGAATTTTCGAAATAAGAAAAACGAGGGGAGTGTTTCTTCATAAAGTATTTTGTTTACTGACATCATGTTGCACCAAAGATTTACCATTCTCATACAAATAACTAAAACACCAAATTCTAAACAAAATTACCATACTTCCAAAGGAGTACTTCATCTACAAAATGTCACCTTTTGTTAACACCATTTCATTTTTTATTTTTCACAGTACAGGAATAGTATTTAGTACACACAATTTCGTTTTATATATATTTTTTGTATTAAAGTTATATTCGGTAAATGTAATTTTCTTTTTCTTATTGAAGTAATGACTGAAAAAAAAATCGTGCTAATAAAGGATGAATTTTTAAGTATCCAAATTCATAATGTGCAAAGAAAATTAAAAGACTCTTAAGCTCTCGTATATTTACTTTTAATATGAATTTAAAAGACTTCAGGTATCTTATATATAAATTTATGTTTATCTTCTATTTTTATTTGTAGCAAGACTTTGTTTGTATCTTAACCATAGAAACTTAAATTCATGATTTTTAAGTATAATAATTAAAATGTAGAGTTTGCTAAACTACAAGAACCACCAAGCAATTTAACCTAACAATGATTTATGAAGAATTTTTCTTGTTTTTATTTTCCTACTGGTAGAATGTTCTTAGTTGAAAGTCTTAAATTTGCAGAGATTAGGCATGTTCTTATGTGGAAATGAAGGCTAAATGGGAGAGACACGAGGGCTTTTGTCGGCTGCAAAATCACCCGCTTTTACGCTTAGAGAAGGCAACAAAAGCGCAGAGCACACATGTGCAGCGATATCTTACGGTTATATTCAAGATCTCCCGTACAGTTGTTTTAAGTATATTTACATATATTATAAAAGTAAAATTATTATAATAAAACGAATTTTCATAAATAAAATAAAAACAATAAAAAAATATTAAATGTATGTAAAAATAAAAATATCATTTATATTATTTTGAAGTCATTCTACATATAATTGTCTAAGGTTTTAAGGTCATGTAGGGCACACATTAGGTCGATTTCTGCTAATTCATCCAAAGAAAGTAGAAAAAGGAGTGAAAGATGAGTACACGGGCTTTGAAAATAATGGTAGCTGCTTAATTGGTTCTCCTCTTTATGCAAAAATTATAAACAGAATCTTATAGGGCAAATGAAAAAGACCAAAGTTTTACCTATTTACTGCCATGAGTTTATGATTCACTCAAATGGGGTGTTTGGTACATGTTTGAGGGCTGCCTGCAACAATGATTGTGCTTTGGGAAAATCTGGAACCATAAAAACAGGATCCCATGACCTTATGTTCTATTGCCTAGGGTTTCAAATTTTGGGATAAACGCAACAGTGAGTCCTATACGCGGCAGAACATGTTTGGTCTATAATGTTGAAACAAATTCAAATTCCTTCATCATAACACTACATGCTTAGGACACAAGTTTTAGTGCCATTCACATCATTTCTTTTTTAAATTCCTTGTCTGCGACTAATTTTAAAATACTGATATTATTTTGAAATGCATGTATTTAGAAGAGGTGTTGTCATTTAAAAACGATGGAAGTCAAACTTTAAATAAGGACTTCTAATTGTCAAACTTCAAAAATATAATAATTAAACGTCTTTCGTGTTATAAAGTGTCGGTTTATAGTCCTAAAATTCGAAATCAGTCCACGTTCTGTCTTTTAAAATTTGCTTTTCGGTTTCCTTAGGCAGCTGAAAATGTGGTTTTGTGAAGGCGATTCAACAAATAGAGGAAAAAACATTTTAAAATGCTACGTATTATAATCAATGTATTAAAACTAAAAAATAAATAGAAATGGAAGCCAAGTAAACAAGAATTAAAAAAATAATGCATCGCACCGTCTACTAACTATGCTGTTTTTTTATTCGGTTTTATATATATATTAAAAAAAACTTATAATTATCTGCTTATTTCTGCTCAACCAATTAAACTAAACTCGTATCTTGCATTTTTCTAAAAAAAAAAAGGTAAATTAAAAAGGTACATGTTCATTCACATGATTACCATTCCAAAAGTCTCGCCTCAATCAAATTACCTTTTTCATAAGAATTTGAACATACTAATTACTATTTATGATAAAAAAAAATAGCAATTAGTAATTAGAAATATTAAATTTTAAATAAAACAATTTTTCGTGAAATATTTAATGAAAGAGATTAATATAAAAATAATAAAAAAATATATATAAAAATGAACTTGTCGTAAGACGTAACATACGAATACTAACAGTTGAATATCTACTGTAAGAAATTGATGGTGAAAAAGTTGTGTGAATCCCGTGAAGAATTTTTTTCAAAAATATTAGATTGTGAGGTGGCCTTTTTTCTTTTAACCTCTGACGAAAGAATTCAAACACTGTACTAGATATAATTCGAACGAAGAACAACAAACAATTTCAATTTTTTTTCTACTTTCTAATACAGGGTTGAATCACAAAACATTGTTTTGTGTTTAATATCATATATTATGAACATTTTGACTTTTGAGTGTCTATTATATCATTTTCTTAGAATAAAGCTATTTGCTTACATAGCGCACCTGCAATGTGTCAGAGTTGTTCATGGTAAAAAATAAACAAGTAAAAGAATGTGAAACTAATCAAATTAAAGAACAACTGAAAACTGAAATTAAGATCTAATTTAACTCAAATGAAACTTGCACACACATTCTTTATAAGACTAATTGAATAAAAATAACTACTTCATTCTTTCTACATTTTCATTCTCTTAAGTATACGGGTTTATTTATTTTATATTGATATTTGTCTTTAAATAAAAATTTAACCCCATATTAACAAATACTATAGTTTAAAACGTGGTGGTTATCGTCCTTGTTATGATTATTGTGTACTTTTAAATTTATTTAATATTCATGGTAAAAATAAGGATGCAAGAGAAAAATATCTTATCTAATTGAAATCATTTTAATAGTATTAAGTTAAATTAGTTTTTTTATATGTAAACAGTACTTCAAATTTGATTTTTTTTAAATTGTATTATATGCTTCGGTCTTATTACAAATGAAGTATATAAAAATACGATAAAATTTATGTAATTTTTATAAATTTTTAAGTATTGATTATTGAAGAACCAAAACTTATGCATTTCTTATGTTTCGGTTATAAAGGAATTAAAGATTAATAGTTGGTCAAATTTTAAAATTGTTACTAAATACAAACCTTAGGCTTCATTTATTAATAAAACCAAAACATATTAGTCATTGGCTTCGGTTTTTTTTCCTAAAGGAGATTAGTTTTGTAAAAGTTGTAAAGGTGTCAACTTCGTTTTTGTAGTTTTCTCCTTCACTCCTCCATTGCACATCCTTCCAGTACTGAACTTTGTTCATTTCGTGAAATCCTCTGGCAAAATCCATTGCATTTTCACAAACGTTATAGCTTCCACTGCAACTTGTTTTGCCTTCGTTCGTGCTCTGTCATGACGTCGAAGAGGTCCTTATTGTTCGCCACCATGCTGAAGGAGTACTCGAGGCCCTCCATTTCTGTCGTTGAAGCCCACTTGTTAACCACTTCCGTTCTTGTCGTCGCTCAACGTCACTGTTGAGTGGTTTTCTGGTTTTTTTCTTTTCTCTTTGCGTTTTTGGTTGAGTTCTACACCTTCCACATACATTGACGTCTAAGAAAGCTTGTGTAGTTATTTATTATTGTTGATATGTCTATGTCATCGTAGCCATGTAAATCGAGTGCAATAACATGATATCCAAGAGAATTGAGAGTCAGAATCTAGTGGTGCCATCCGTACCAAAACTCACGGAAGCCATGAAGGAACAACACTGTTGGTAGGGATGACAACAAGTCAGATGGGGTATGGATAGTGTTTACCTGCAATCCGACCCGCAACTCACAATTTGCCCGGGTCAGATGCGAGTACTCGTAGATGCGAGTACTCGTTTCAAAAGAACCCACAGATATTTTAAAATTCACGGATACCCCCAAATATTAAAAATATATTTTTTATACATTTTTAAAATAAAATTACAATATACATATATATATATATATATAATTTAATATTAATCAAATTTAATCTAATAAAATATAAATTAATTTTATCTTAAATTAAATTTAATTAAATAAAATATAAATTAAATTATTATTTTTATTTTTTGCGGAATAACGAGTAATCGCGAGTTGAATAATATAAGACTTGCACCAAACTCGTTTATAAACAGATATTACAATACTTGTTATCACAATCTGCAGATAATAAATATATAAGGATATCAATTATCCGTCATATTTTATCTACAGATACATGCGAGTGCGAGTTATTCCTAGTTTTTGATGAGTGGTTTCTGTTTTTTTATTAGTAAAATTAATGCCTAAGTGTGAATTTTATGTTTCGATTTATAAGTCAAGACAAAAAAAAAGTGACCTTTTATTATAAAATATACTGTAATTTATTTATTTACATATAATAACTGTAAAAATAAGTTAAATAAGTACATTTTTGGAATTTTTTTTTTGAATTTGTTATTTCACTAAACATTAATTTTTGTTTGGTTGAACTAAAGACGGTAATTTGAAGGTGAGTGAAGAAAAAATAAATGGAAAAGTATTTTTTTAGGATCATTCGATTAAATAATAGAGAAAAAAATTGTACAATAGACTAATAATTGTTTTCTCCTAAATAATAAAGAGAAAATTGAAGAATCAAATAATCTTTTCAATATAATTTACTTATCTATTTACCTATCTATTATTATATTAAAATTATAAACTATGTAATAATGTATTCTCATACTTTCTCTTATCAATAACATTTTTTTTAACTAAGTAGTAGAAAAATTTTAGACAAAGGGTTGATCCTCTAGACTTAATCACATTTGTATTAACCAAATAGTAAAAAATTCAAAAACAAAATAATAGGGTTAGTCCCCTTGACTTAAGCTCACGCGAGTCCATATATCTTACTTATTTTAGACATCTCCATATGAGTTTCTTTATAAAAACTTTGAGGAGAAAAAAAAAAACAAAAGAAAATAATTAACTTCGTTACATAAATTAAAATTGTTTTATTTATACAAGCTAGAGTGTAGAAACTTAATGTGTGTATATAAATTAATTTTATCTCATGAAAAAAATATTTTCTTTTTTAAGAATAGAGTTGTCCAAAATATCCTATGCATAAATTAGATATATAAATACTTGAAAACATATGAAACCAAAATTTGTTGACTTTGACTTTTGTATATATAATTCTTTTAAAGATGAAGTACAATTCGAAAAATTGAGAACCAGTCAAAGAACTTCTATTGAACAAATAATGATTATATAGTCCAATTTATGTTGGTTTAAACTATTTAAAATGTGAAAACTCATTGGCATTCCAAAGTATATATATTATGTAGGCTTTTTGTGGCTTATATTCTTATCAAATTCTTTTGACATCTTGATATTGTAATTTTGAATAACTAATTAATTAGATGAAACTATTTGGGCGCATTCCTTTTATTATTTTAATTTGGTTGAAATCAACATTCCTAAGTAGTGAGTTTTAGGATGTTTCATACAAAATGAACCCTTTTTATGGTAACAAGCAAAGGCAGAAGTTTGATAAAGAAACACAAGTACTGACTCGAAATGGAAAGTATTTAAAAACTTAACATGCGCATTCTGGGAGCGATGCAAAGGTAAGAAATAGGTGTCAGGGAGTGCAAGAATTTTAGTCCATTTTTTTATTTTTTTAGATTATCTTCATCATGTCCTATTATGGTTGTCAGTTTATGACGCAGATCTTCCCCGTGACACAACATTTTCTGCACCCTATTCTTTCTTTCTGAACTCCCATCACCAATACACTGTTTCTCTATTATCTTTCTGTCTTTTTTTTAAAAAAAAAAAATGGAATAAGCCAACTTAAAACTCAACCGCTCTCTCTCTCTCTCTATATATATATATGGAAATATTAATCTAACAATTATATAATTAAAAACTATGTTGTTTACTATTATAAAACCGAGATTAAATTTATAAAATCTAGTATATTTTCTTGATTAATAACTTATATCTAAAAGTCTTTGATATTTGAAACATTTTGTCTCATGCTAACTTAAATTTTGACCGAATTATATCGTGAGTTTATATGGGTATATAGTAGAATTCATTATTCAACGTTTCATATGAATGTTGTTTGGATGAAAAGTCTTCTTCATGGGATAGGAAAACGTATTTCATTTAGATAAATGATAGTATAAGAAGGGTTAGTCGTAGTTAGTTTTAGGAGAAAAGGTTAATTAGAAGAGATTTATATTTTAGATAAAAAATAATTAAAATTTTAAATGAAAGTCAAACATTATATAAAAATATAATTTATAAACTTATTATTTTAATATTTTGAGTTAAAGTTATATTTTATTGATATTATGTCTTTTGGATTATCTTTTCTCGAAAAATTTATAAGTGGTGCGAGTCTAATTATTTTTCAGGTCATATTGACAATCAAATTTCTTAAACTCACATAAAAAATAATCTTAAATTTTATTTCCCTGGTTCGTTTAAATAGTTTACACTTTACACGGCATTCCACTAGCTAGAAATCAAGTTTTAAACTTTGCTACCTCCCGGTGTGCATTGAAAGAACATTCAAATGAGTTGAACTAATGTTGATTCGTCAGAGGAGAATCTCTATGTACAAGCATCAGCATCTTTACATACAAGCACCACAATTCTATTTGCTTACAATATGCACGAATTGTTAGCTTTAATTACCATAATACGTAATGAAATTCAGCGAAACACGAAATGAAACGTATATGGCATATATATAAACATCACACGCACAGTTATATAATTACCTGATAAAAGAAACCTAAACACTGGGCATCATACTTACAAAAAGATATTCACTATTAATTATATAAATGATTGAGACTAATATTTTTGACGAAATTTAGCATTCGCACATTTTATACACACATATATACATAAAAGCTTGCTAACTATTTGTAGTTCTAAAGATGGTGGTTTGATGCGAAAGCTTTTTTGGCAGGGAACTCGACAAGAATATATTATATGTGCGCCAACTGATAAGAAAGAAGAATAAAGAAAATATTTGGTATCTGAGTAGCAATTTAGAGTCTGTTTTTTTCCTGTTAAAGGCTTAGACCTAGAGAGAGCTAGCTAGGTATGACAAGTTGTTTAGAGAGGAAAAGTGTGTTATTTGCATCAGAATCCATATGTAAATGCATGTTCTTTTAGCCTTGTTTTTTCTCGTAATGGAGAATCTTTGTCAAAGTATACGTCACGTCCTTTTGAAGTTAATAAATTGAAGCCTAAGGTTAGCCATGCTTTGAAATTGTTTCACCATAAATTTATGATCTTTAATAATAGGGACTTTATTGGGACTGAGAAGAGAATCACTTTGATCGCTTAAACAAGGAAGGAAACAAAGTCGAATTTTTTCCCCCACCTACCTTTTTGACCATGTGTGAGTGTCGATCACCCTTTTAATAATTCTAGTTTGTTTAAGCTCCTTCCTTTTCAACTCAACAAAATAGTTGGATTGCTACGTAAACCATGCAAACATGTCAATCAGTTAATGGTCGTTGATCAAATTGCTAATTCCACAAGTACATCGAGCCCTTGAAAAGCTTCATAAACATCGCTATTAAATATATTATATGTATTAACAGACAGCGACTACCACTGCACACAACAGATAGCTATGCAGTTCTTCTTACAAAGCCTCAACTGGCACACATGTATATCATTTATTACTACATGTTACTTCTACTGGTATTTCATATATTCTATTCTACAATATGCTTCATTGGGAGTTCCTGCATTTCATCTTTCAAGTGGGAAACAAGATGACGGTGACAAATAGCAGAAGCATTTTTAAATATCAGCTAAATATTCTTTTCTGAAGCGGTCGATTGAGTTTTCCTGCTTCCCTGCAACAGCAACCGTTTCTTTATTCATTCATGGATACCTGAGAATTCATAATCAGATTTTCTGCGGAACCCACATTCGGTGTAGCAGTACATTCACACATAACTTGTTCTTACCATTCAATTAAATGTTTTGCAATGGATTCTTATATCTCCCTAGGATGCACTTTAACCCTAATTTTTGTAGAAAGGACGCAAAAGACATATCAAACCATAAACTTTTATTATGATAGAATTTGAATGATTATGTCATTATATTCAACTTTTAAATTTAATTCAATTTTATATGTATTGTAAATCACTTGTTTTTTAATCGATATATCATTTGTGCATGATATTCAAATATACTGCAGATAACTATTAACTTTTCAAGCCTTGGTCTTACTATGTTGGTACTGTTACTGAAAATAGAAAAACAAAATGGAAACGATTTTCATTTGCTTCAAATAATTTGAAGAGAAGGAGTGAAAAATTCGGACATAGGTGCAAAAATACTTAAAAAAAGTGACATAACTTGTAATAAATAAAACAAAAAATTAAAAAAATATATAGCGAGAGATACAACGTAATGGATTCTATATACCACAAATATATATAAGAAAGTTAAAACAATCACAAGATAAATATTTTAAAATATCATATATAATATATCATTATCAATTATAATGTATCAATGATCACAATCGATTAAGAAATTTGTTTTTATTTTCTGTCATAATAATGACAGCTATTAATATAAAATAAAAAGCAATATTATTGATAGCAGATAATATTTTCTCACTTTTCACCACTACATCTAAATAAAAGCTAATATATATATATATATGAAAAGCTTGAAGCATTCAATTTCCGAGGATCGGAATAGCTGCTATCTTGCAAGCTGGCTATGTAGCAGCTTTCATCCTTAAATATGACCGTGCTTCCAATGACCAACTCATCACTTTAACGTCACAAAAGCACTTATTTGCGTTGCACAATGCAGCATCTTTCCTCAACTTTCGCATCTGGTCGCTATATTTATTATATGTACAAATACGATAAAAGGAGCGTCTTATTCTTTTTACGTAACACAGTCCTGCAGCTAGTTTTTGTTCATAACAGTTCAATGTACTATACTACTGGTACAGCAGTGTCGTCCAGGCGCAGCCAACGGTTTCAACTTTGAAAATTCAATTCTGCAAAAAGGAGAAGATCGATAGGAAAAAGTTCAAATATTGTGAATCCAATTCTGTGGGTCTTTGTTTCTCTGAAGGCCAAACTTTGCCATCCTTTTTTATTAGTGAAAAGCACATATGACTATTAACAATTCAACTCCAGTAAGAACCTTCGGGAATCCTTATTCTCATTTCTCAAATCTCAATTTGATTTTCCAATACTAGTCTCCATATAATACTTTTACTTATTAATTATTTATTACAATATTATAATAACTACATTTGCAAAAAAGTTTACTTCCTTTCATATTACACAGACACACACATATATATATATATATATATATATATATATATAATACTCGTAATATTACATCTAAACCTTAGTATAATAAACATAATTAAATAGATTTTTAGTTTTTCAATTTTTAATGAAAATTTGATTTAGTCTTTTTTTAAGCTTTGACATAATTTAGTCTTAAAATTTTATCTGGATTTAGTCTTTTTAATTAAAATTTATTAGATTTATTTAACGTTTGAAACTAATATTTGAGTTGTTTATATTATTTATTACATTTTTACTTTAATCTTAATTAAGAAATGTATTTAAAACATTAATTAAATTTAACAAAATGTGGTTAAAAGAACTAAATTCACATACATTAAAAAATAAGGAATTAAATTGGTTCAAAGTTTTAAATAGATTAATTATAATTTTCACAAAAAAAAAATTGAGAAACCAAAAACATATTTAATTCTGATAAAAAAAAATAATTATTATCTTAACTTGAGTTTGGTTTTTAATGATTATTAGATATATTAATTAAAAAATAATTTTATTATACAATTGGTTTTAAAAAAGATTTTAAATTTAAATAAAATGTAAAGAGTAAAAGATTATCGTTAATTTCATATTAACATAACTAAAATTTGTGTAAAGATTGAACTTTTTTTTACTAAAAATAAAATATGACAATATATGCACTAAATCAACTAAAGATTTTGAATTTAAATAAAAAAGGACAATAGGTTGACTTTGCATATTAATGTTCAAACAAAATTATATAATTAAAGTTTTTGTACAAATGTTATACTTTGTGTATTAAAAATGAAATATAACAATATTTTTTATGCAGTAATGATCTAATATCTTACGAAATTCATCAATAATAAAGTGTAGTGATAAGTTTTTCAAATGATATATTAAGATATTATAGTAAGACATGAGTCAAACTTACAACATATATAATCATATATCTCTTTTAAAAGTTTTAAGTCTAGTGAAACCTTTTTATTGATTAGGAGAGCTTTGATCCCTCCAAATTTCATTATAGAAACAAAAATTAATATGTCAATAAACTTATAGCCCCTCAAATTTATATATAATTATCAATTTTGAAGATTCACTGTTTAAATAAATTTATTAGATTTCTTCTCTATAAAAATTTCACGGAGTTAATTAATATCCGACATTACTCATGGATATGAAGATGGACAGCTTAAAAAAACTTGCCATTACATTTTGATCCTTACAAGTTTTAATTTGTTCTTTTAGGAAGTAAAACATTACCTAAGAGAAAAACAAACATACAAAATAACACTTAAAATAGATATTGTTTATTAACTAATACAATTATAAAGGGAAAAACTAACTTGTCTAACTAATACAAAATTTCAATAACTTTTTGGTAATTTAAATCCACTTAGTGTTTTTTCTAGAAACATATTTAGTGACTCTCTCTCTCTCTCTCTCTCTCCCTCTCCCTCTCTCTCTCAATAAAAAATCTCTTTAGAATTCGCCCCTAACCTAACTTTTAAACGAGTTTTCTAAAAAATTTGCAAAATTCATGAAAAATCAGGTTAAAAACCCAATTTCTCGTTTAGGTTAAAGAAAAAGTGACATTTTTTGATAAATAAAATGGAAAAGATGACGTTTTGATGATTGATTTTAAAATGGTGGTGTTTGAAGAAAAAAAAATCACCCACAATGTATCCTAAACGAGCTAAGTCTTTCAAAATTACTTAATCCAAAGGGAGGGAATAGGATAAATTCTGATTAGGGAAAGTAACATCCAACTAAAGTTCATTTTAGCTTAGATAACACCTTTAAGAAATAAGAAGAAAACTCATTATTAATGCTTAAGGATGATGAAGTCATGAACAACTCAATTCTTAATGTCATGAAAACGACCATTCTTACTCTCTCAGAATATGTACATTGATGTCATTCGCGTTTTTGTTGAAAAAAAAGTCACAATCTCATAAGCAACAAAATTAGCCAACTCACATATAGATTTTTTCTATGAACATTGTTTTATATTAATACATCATTTATACTCCTTTTTCCCTGTTAAAGTTAGAATGTGGAAATGATAAAAAAAGTATATGTATTTCTTTCTTTATAACTGAAAAAGGTGGTGCAGAAAAAATAATGTTAGTTTTTAAAACTTTTTAAAAGAAAAATTGAATGCATGAATGAAGTTAATCTACATGTGACATGTTAATTAATCTGTGAATTAGTAATTGCGCTGACAAGGAAAACAATTTAAGAACTGACTATGAATAAATGCCTAATGTTTTGCAACAGCATGCAAACATTGGACAATATGGACATAGCTAAGCATCCATCTTTCTTATATTTAAAGGAGTTGTGGGACGATTAATTAAAATGAGATGTCATAATTATTAAAATAATAATGATAATATGGGTCATGTATATTGGACTATTGTGGGAATCAGTAAACGTAATGGTTAAGTATACCTCACATTTTATTTATAGTGAATGGTGTAGTAATCCAGTTGTGTCTTTTTAAATATCATTATTTTATTATTGTCGTATTAATCGATTAAAATAATTTGAAATATAATACTAAAAGAAATATGTCAATCAAAATAAATAGTAAACCATAGAAAATCTGAAACAGTAATGAAACTTTATGTTAGGTAAACAACTAAATTTAATAAATATTTTAAAGAAAATAACATAAGTATATAAGAATCTAGAATTATATATATATATATATATATATATATATATATATATATATATATATATATTGTTTTAAAATACAGGAGAACACTCTAAAGAGAAGTTTGAATAGTGTTTTAATATTTTTTTTTTCGTAAATGGAGTTTAATATTAGTTTTTGGGGGTTAAACTGTGTCTGTAGTTAAACACTTAAGTTCACAGAGATATTGAATGAAAAATTATCAAAAAAACAAAAGTAGTAAAGTATACTTTATTTTTATATTGGTTTTTTCCAAATTGAGTTAGGTCTAATTTTTTTTTTAAATTTTTTAAGGGATTTTACTAAACACGAATTTAACCACTCATGGTTTACAAACTAACCTACTAGTTAGACAAATTTCACTATCTGGTATTAACACTAGTTCAATTGACTATAACATTTTGAGTTAAACTTACAAGTGTTTGAATTTACTTTTCGATCTAAAAACAATAAAGTGGTTTTTGAAATGTTACAAAAACGAAAGGATATAAAATCAATACAATGAGCTTCTGAAAACTTATAAAAGATGTTTTTCAAATATAAGTTTTAAAAGAAAAAGCTTAGAGAGAAGCAGTGAGCATATAACAATAATATTGATAGGAAAAGTTCGTTATTCTTCTCTTCATGCAACATTTTTATATAAATGTCTTCGAAAAAGATATATTACTAATTGCTTTTGACTTTTTTTTATAAATGTGTAGCATTTAAGGTAGAATTAGAAGCTATGTTATCTCTTAGTAAAATAACTGTGTGCTGAAGATACAAAAATAGTAGACAAAAATCATGTATGAAACATTATTTGAATGTCCTCTGTCTATTAGTATTGTTTTGATTCTGAGTAGAATTTTGAATAAAGTTGATAATCTATAACAAAAAAAATGTACCACACAATATACAAAAAAGTACTGGAACATGTATGCATTAAAGTGTTAAACGATCCTAAGCGTTAGACGATCTTAAATGTTTAAGCATAATGATTTAGCATTGTTATAATTAGTCGTAATCTTTATAACTTTTAGTGCTAGTAAAACATACTTTGAACACTCTTGCATCATTAGATGATCTCGTATCTTTTAAACATTTAATAAATAATATTTAATGCTTCCAATTATTTGTCCAATACAGTTAAACACTATTTTATTTAAATGTTTATATTAAATATCAAAACAAGATTTATATAATATAAATAAATGGTACGAATAGGCTATGTAAATGGTATAAGTTTATTATTTAGCTAAATTACCCTTTGATTTGGGCTCGAGTACACTTAAATAGAATCTTATATCATATACGCTGATATTTTCACTTTCTCGTGTTTACTTTCACATCATAAAGGAGAAAGTCAAACGAAATACCTTTCGTCTTAATTTTTAATATTTTCTAGTTTTCAATAATTTTATTTTTTCTTGT
The DNA here is from genome assembly GCA_027742785.1 of Vigna reflexopilosa. Classification (NCBI taxonomy): domain Eukaryota; kingdom Viridiplantae; phylum Streptophyta; class Magnoliopsida; order Fabales; family Fabaceae; genus Vigna; species Vigna reflexopilosa. The sequence goes on along the minus strand of CM050917.1, from coordinate 40,544,876 downwards.
TTTAATTTTGTAATAACATTTAGTTGGAAAATTCAAAGATAATGTAAATCCAAACATAACATTGTAAATCAAATATTATAATATAATTAGGAGCAACAGAATAATTGATAGATCACTTTTTGTTTGATTTGTCTAACATGCAAAACTGATGAGGGAAAGATGGATGGGACTGGTTGATTAATCAACTCTTTAATTTAAAAATTAGAAATAAAAATAAAAACTATTTTGAAAAATGCTTTTATATATTATATTATTTTAAGATACGAATAGATATAATAATATTATAATTTAAATTATTAATACTTATAATTAAATTTTAATGTTTAATTATAGAGTTCTTATAGGTTGGACTACTGAAAAGGAAATACATTTGTTGATATAAGTAGTCAAATCAATTTCTTTAAGCTATTCTTTAATTGTATAGTCTTATACGCCTCAGATCCCTCTCATTTCGGTGTATGTTCGATTCGTCCATGTGTTCCTTCCACTGGAAGTCTGTCAAGAGCCGTTCCTTGTCCTTCTCTCTTGCATCGACGATCACTCCACACCCTCGTCAATGTGTTCGGGTGTCACAATTTAATATGTAAATATAATAATTAGTTTTATTTATTTTATTAAAGAAATTAGTTAATTAATTAGAATTTTAAAAGTATTTATTGATGAAATATGTTTAAAATATACTTACATTAAGTATTTTTTAATTTAATAAAAAAATTAAAATTATAAAATAGAAACAAATTAGCAGCTAATCCACCATCCTTCCGTTAATAGAATAGGTAAAAGTTTTCAATATGTTTTAATAGGATAAACTAGTTGATCTCATCTCATGTTTTAGAGACTGGATCTTATAAATCGAATTGACGAGTTTTACCGTTTCTAATTATAATAAAATTAATAAATGTCTATGGTCACTATTTATTTGACACAATTCAATTATCTACACGAAATAAATAAATATACAAGGATAAAAAGAAATATATATTATATAAGAATATTGGGCTAAATCACCAATAATTTTTCTCCTTTCATTTCATTTTTTTTTCATAAAACTAACAAAATATGACATGTTTTTACTTCCTTTCCATTATTTTATTTATTTTAAGTTAATTTTCATGTATTTTATAATTTTATCTTTTAGATGTTGATATGAGATAAGAAATATATTAAATTCTGAAACAGTTTTTGCAAATTTTTTTTTCTTTCAATTGATTTTGTAATAATTATGGGATAAGCTTTCCTTAATAGTTGACTTGGATTTTCTCGACCAACAACTTTTTTTGCTTTTTAATTTATGCTTTCATTTTTCGTAGCTTAATGTATTGTTTACTTAGAATATAATTAATGAATTTAAAAAGATTTGAAGGTAAAATTGTTTGTTGTTTATTTGAATGAATTTGAAAGTAAAGTTTGTAAAAATTAGTAATTTATATGATAGATTAAAAAAATTTACTTCAAAATCCACTCTCACTTACTTCTAAATCCATTCAAATAAATAATAAAAAAATTTATCTTCAAATTCTCTTAAATCCATTCAATCATTCTTTTCTAAATTTATTTAAGTGAACAAAACCTAAAAGATTATTACTTTTTGGAGTTCTAGTTATTTTATATTTTACAAAAGTCATTTATTTTTCTTTGCATGTTTTTTTTTTAATTTTAAGAAAAATAATTATGTATATGTCATACGTTTGTTAATCTAACACATTAGTTGGACGTGTTATATTTTTTAATGTTTATGTGGTGCATGCATTTGTATTTGTATTGATTTATTTTCTAATTTAATAAAAGTTATACACATGTGAGTGCTATTTATTTTTAATCTTTAGAAAATTTAGTTAAAATACAACATAAATATTAAAATGTACCTCTATTTTTTTTACTAAATAAATCTATCCCTTACTTCTCTTCCATTCCAAAATTATAAATTCTTTTTCAATTTTTCATATTTACTGAAATGTTTTACTAACTTGTAAAAAACAGTGCATCTAACTGTTATGAGAGACATATAAACGAATTGTCATTAACTTTCAAAGGGTGTTGTTCTCTCCACCATCATCCCTTCCTCCTTCCACCTCCCCATTCCTCTTTTACTCCTCACTCCATCTTTTTATTCCTATTTTATCCTTTAATAATTTGATCAACATTATTACATAAAGTCTCCATTACCAAAAACTGTCAACGCCCACATTTTGACTGTAATTCTAACAATCCGAGAGAAAACTGGGAATGCCATTGCATACGAAAATCAATCTATATTTACTTACCGTAAGGTACAGGGTCCACCAGAAAAGCCAATAATCTTTCTTGTTCACCCGAGACAATGACTTTAGGGGCAAAATCAATGTGTAAGGTGCAAGCAAGTATCTATAAAGAATTAAGCGCTCGTTCTTTTGCTATGTTCCGATTCAACAAAAACAGTATATGATAGAGATATCATTTAAAAAATGTCACTGATCTGAAGAAGGACTACCTACCTCTTGGTCAAGACACTCGAATTTCCAAACACTCTCACCCAGATCATTGATTTCATTCCACCACCTCAAACCAACTAAAATTCGCCCACTCACACTCTATTTAATCCTAACTCAAATTTCCAAACACTCTAACATCCGTTTCACCTTAAATGAATGTTGACATCCGCTTACGAATGTTCATATCCGTTTAAGGTTTCTAGGATGCTTTGTGTTCCTTTATTCTAGCAAGAATGAAAATTTGTGCTATGTTACTGCGTAAGTTTTCATCTTTATATATAGATCATCATTAAGAATTGTAGTTATTGAATCTAGAGTTCTCATATCATTTTGGGTACCTTTGTGTATCACCCAGGTCAAGGAGTATGTTTTTAAAAAAAAGGCATTTGTCAGATTCCAGAGGATATTTGGTTGGTGAGGATGGATTTGACTACATTAAAATATCATTTCTGAGAGTTTGTATCATTTCTGTTGTTTTTTTTATGCTTTATGCTTGTTTAATGTGTATAATTTCATTGGTTCATAAATTGACAATATGTAGAGACTATTCAAAAACCTATGCTTAGTCCAAATATTATGATGAAGCAAAACTGTGGAGTGAAAGGTGTGATGTTGCATTTGCTTGTGCTTCACATAATGAAATTGATCAATCTGAAGCAATTAACTTGGTTAATTCAAGTTGTCGTATACTTCTAGAAGGTAGTTGTTCTTCTAACTACTGAGACATGTATGTCTTTTGCCCTTCCTCTTCTTTCTGGTATATTCTAATGGAAGCTACTTGTTCAATTCAAATACCAGGTTCAAACATGCCTTGTACCCCTGAGGCAATTCAGATTTTAAGAAAAGCTAGTGTTCTCATTGCTCCTGTAATGGCAGCTGGTGCTGGAGGGGTGAGATTAAAATTATTGCATAATGTTGCCCTCACTTTAACCGAAGCAACACAACATTGATGACGGAGAAAGGAAACAAACGATTGAATATGGAGGAGGTGGGAACGAATCTGAGAGGATGAGAACAGATCTGAGAGAAAAGAGAAAAATTTACTAAGGCTTGCAAAGGGTGGCTCTCTGCAATAGAAATTTAGGATTTTAGTAATAAATAGGGTTAAAAAGTAAAAAAAGATTAATTTTGTAATTAAAAAAAAATTATTCTTTGAAGAAGTGAAGAGAGCAAAGGTGATGGTGGTGGTGGAGGGAGTGACTCCCACTTTCGAAATGAGCCTATCTCTTGACCGGGCCTAACAGGATCCAAAAATTTTCGCTTTCACTCTTATTTTTCTCACTTCCAATTTATACTATCTTCACCCCCCTTTTTAATTTCTGAAACACATCTACTGTCACATCCTCACCTTTTGCAAGTATTTATACACGTACACTACTTCGTAGGCCACTGAAATAATTAGTTTATTCCAAAGAAATGGTAATCATCAATATAAATAAATATTTTTCTTTTTTTTATGGTGTCAATTTTAATTTATATATATTTTTCTTACTAAAACGTGGTGAAGATTACAATTGTTCTCAAATATGTTACCTAGTGAGGATGTGGTTAGGTACCTGTACAGGGAACAGTGTACTTTATCATTATATATAAAAATTAATTATATATAATCTAATTTAATTAAATTTTAAGTTCTTAATAAATTTAAAAACTTTTAATTAAATTCATGAATTTTTTACATTTAAATTAATTATATTTTTAATCGAGTTCTTCTGTTAATGAAGTAATACTTAACAATAGTCATATTATCTAATTAATGACAAAAATTTAATTGAAAACATTTTTTTAAATAATTAATTTATCAAGATTTAAAACTTTATTAAACCTATAATCCATTATTATATATGATTAAACCTATAATCTATTATTATATATAAAGTGATATTTAAAAGCGGAATAAAAAGGAGGTCCCAGAAAAAAACCCTCCAAGTCGAAGGAAGGCGTAATACTGGGAATGGCGAAGAAGAACAAGAAGCAGACAACGGACACCGTGGTAAAAGCAGAGCTCAACGGCAACAATGACGACTACGATGATTCTCGCAATAAGAAGAAGCTTAAGAAGAGTAAGAAGAGGAAGAAAATACCCACAGTTAGCATGGCCGTGCCTGCTTCCATCATTGACAACGTTCCAACTCTCGAGCTCGCTACGCGGGTAGGGTACCCTTCAATTCAAATCTCCGTTATTCCATTTTCTCATTCGCTCTCCATTCTCAATATCCCTTTTTTTCTTTTAATACTGTTTTCCCTTTTCAGTTGGCTGGTCAAATCGCTCGTGCCGCAACCATTTTCCGAATCAACGAGGTTCCTAAACCTTCATTCCATGCTTTCTACATTTTCCTATCTTTCTATTTCTTGTTAACTTTAATTAATCTTTTAACCCTTTGCCTGCACCAACTTTTCGTATTATACCTGAAAGCTCTACGTTTTAGTCATCTTGCATTTTTTGTTCGTTTTCATTCCTTTTGCCTCCATTTTGTTCCATTTTCACTGTCAGAAAACGGGGACTAAAACGTTAAAATTTGCTTGTATGGGGACAACATCGTGTTATTATGCATACAGACTAAAAAAAAGTTGACAGAGACTAAATGATCAAGGAATCTTATTGTTATTATTTCTGATATAGATATTTTTGTTATTTCTACACGTAGGTGGTTGTGTTTGACAATAAAAGTAACCTAGAGAATGATTCCGTGCTGGATAATTTGGATGATGAAAGTGGTGCAGCTTTTCTGATGCGAATCCTGCAGTACCTTGAGACACCTCAGTATTTGAGGAAAGCTCTCTTTCCAATGCATAACAGCCTAAGATTTGTGGTTGGAACAATCCACTAACTTGCTTCTTTCCTTACATTTATGGTTGTTGACGGTTAGTCCATCCCTGACTTTAGATGTTTGCATTGCTCTTTGTGTGCAGGGCCTGTTGCCACCCCTTGATGCTCCACACCATCTGCGCAAACACGAGTGGGGTCCGTATCGAGAAGGTAGGCCTTCACATTCTAATAGAATTGCTATTCATTTCTTGTTGTGGATGAAAAGTGTACTTCTATTTTTTCTATATACATGTTTGCAAATGATTAATTTCCATGATTGTATGAGTTGGCCTTTGTAATATAGATTGTAACTAAATGACCTGTGCATTGGTATCGTTGGGTCAGATGGGCAAGACTGATATAGAACCTTTATACTGGGGACAAAGTTATTTCCATATGGTCCTGCTGTCACACTTTTTAAATTGCCATTTGAATTTAGTTATGGATTTTTTAAAGAAATTGATCCGTGGATATCATTAATATTTTCATATATCTCTGCTATCTATTCCTGAATATACGCTTTTTGTGAGAGATATCAACTTAGGTGCAATACCTCAAAAACTTGTGCAATATTAAAAGTTGATACTGGCTATCAAGGTAGAAGTAGAATCCAATCATAATTGGATAACAACACCAGCTGTACGACACATATTGCAGTTAATGTTTCCTTTTCATGAGAGTAATTGGTAAATATATAAAAGGATTTGAAATAGTGGTTTTTGCTGGGATTGGTTGACCTTCTTTAATTTGAGGAACATGTAACATTTAAGCTGGATATAATTTGTGATCGAAGATTTCATATAAACTTGTAGAGTATTTCTACCAATCAACTTTTAGTCTAGAAATAATCTATGGCAGTGAATGTTGGGCATTGAATCACTAACAGGCAAAAGCAAGCATGGTAGAGACAAGAATGCTGAGGTAAAAGTGAAGATTAAGAAAAAAGATACAATTAGGAATGCATTTATTAGGTAGATAGTTGTAGTAAAATGCCTAAGAAGAAGAATAGGGAAAGAGTTCATCTAAGGTGCGATTTGCTCATTTGAGAAGTGAGGCTCTGGTGAGAACGGGCTTTAGAACAACCTGTGCAAGCAGACCTCTGCACATAGTCTTCGTTTATTGATGATTTTCAGATTTTAAAAGTTCACAAATTTGCACCAGCCTTTTGTTTAAAAGTGTGTTTTAATTTTTAAACATTATGGGGAAAGGGGCCCGATTTCATCCTTAGAATAGAGCCTCCAAAACTTTTAAGATACCGTTGATGAGAAAGTTCTGATAGAAAGGGTAGGGGAAATGCTAAGGAAATTTAGGAGAAAACATTTAAAAGGACTTTACTCTAGTAGCACATTTGGTCTCTGATGGAGTCCAATGGTGTCAATTAACGTATTATTCTATCTCACTTGCTTCGATAATACTTGGTGTAGCTGGTTGGTGATGCTTATTGTATTGGTGCCTTCTGAATACTTTAAATGGACATTTTATCCTCTTTATTTTGCTGTTCTTTTACTCACATAGAAACCTGCTAAAGTAGAAAAGTATTTTGCATTGGCATTGCGATTACATTTTTGTTATTTTCTCCGTTGTTGCTATGGCTAGGTTTTGATATATTGGTATAACTTGATAGGTGTTACAGTAAAAGAAAGAGACTCAAACTCTGGGGCAACATTAGTTGATGTTGGGCTAGTGAAGGTATGGACATACACATTGTAGACTTCTTAACCCGAAGCTTAACATTTTTTGATACTTTTGTAATTAGTTAGGGGAGGGAGGGGAGGGAACGTTTGTCCCTTTTGATTCTCTTCTGTCTTTGTTCCTTCATTTTTCATATGGCAAGACATATCCTTCTATCCGTATTTTTATTCATGTTTGGCATGAAGTTTGGATTTTTGCATCTGACCACAAGTTCAACAATGATGTCTAGAAGTACCATCATGGCATTTCCTTTCTCTTTCTTTCATTTCCTTATCTTCCATTTTAATTTGCAAATTGTAACAGTTGTTGATTGTTAATTTTATTTTTGTAAATTAAATAACTTTGATCAGTCTCTTTCTACTCTTTAAATATGGCCGTTGAGTAGGCTTCAGTTTGTTTGTGTATGATCTGATTCAGTACACATCATATGCAGAATGTTATTGTTGACGAAATATTTGAACCAGGAAGAAGAGTAACTGTTGCCATGGGTACCAATCGCAACTTGGATTCTGGTAATATGATCTTTTCTTTTTTTACATCTGCTTTAGATGTTTGATGATATTTTCTTGATGAAAATTGCACTGTACAACATTAGCTATATTTGATAAAGCAGTGCTATATTCTTTTGAAAGTATTTCCCTCTCTTGCTTTCTTCTCCATTGAAAAAATTATTTTTATTTGCCTGACGTTATTCCTTTTTGTTTTTTTGTTTTTTATTGCGGGCTTGATTTTCCACCCATACATTTCTTCATATCCTCAGCAATATTATCTTGAAGTTCTTTTGTGTCTCTTGTGCTGAAACCAATGGTCATTCAGGCTTTTTGAATATATTTTCTATTGAAATCTATTACACAATTTCTCCATTTTTTTTATTTCAAGTTTGTCACGCACATGTGATGCCTGTATTTTTTCTAGGGGATTATTTACACATCCCTGTGCTATATATTTAAATATGGAAAGTTACCATATTCATTCAATCACATGCCTCATGTTCATGTCAAATCACTACTTCTCATTGTTGCTGCATAAGTTCTATAATTCTGGAACTAAAAGGAAACACTGCACCTTGATGTAAATTATTAATGAAGAAATTACATTTTTACGAGTGGCAAAATGCATTCAACATTTTCAGTATATGTTAAGCTGATATACAGTGAACTTCATCTAGATTTACCACGCCAGGTTGTCTCATCATCTAAGCCTAGTGAAGAAGGGGCGTATTGGGGATATCAAGTACGATATGCACATAATATTAGCTCAGTATTTAAGGATTGTGCATACAAGGTATCCTCTCCCTCATACACAGACAAATATGCTTGTAATATCCTTGGTATAATTTTGTTATTCAACCCTAACTCAACCCACGGGCCCTTCATTTGAATTTTAACATGGCAGGGTGGTTATGATTTTATAATCGGTACCTCTGAGCATGGTCAGATTATTAAGTCATCTGATCTTGAAATACCTTCTTTCAGGTATTGTGTTATAACATCCGCTGCATAATAATTAATGTTAGATTGCTTAAATGTTGATTGTAACTTTTCCTTGTGTTGGTGTTTTAAGTGAAAAGGCTTATAGTTCTAAGATATGGTGTTGTACAAACCCTTCGTACAATTTTTTTTTGGTTAACATATATTTGTAAAATGGTAATTTTCCAAATGGGTGTGGATTGCAAACTACGGCTTGCGCCTAAGACAGGTGACAGTAAAGTTATTGTAACTCCACAATTCAATAATAACCATCAAGCACTTTGTTTCTTTTATACATTTTGGAGTCTGGGTCAATATGATCAAGAAATGCTATATGGGCTGTGTTGGGAATGGGTTCTTTGATATGTTGTGAAATTGGTTTCTTATTATTATAATATTGACTTTTGCAATTAAGACAGGTTTTATTATCTGTGTAATTTCCTACTTATAACGAGGTTCTCTAAACTGACTAAATTTGAAGTATAAAGTTTAAAAGAATGTCAATATTATAATAAATTGATTAATAAATTGCTTATTTCTCTGAATTTCTAGACATTTGTTGATTGCTTTTGGTGGATTGGCGGGATTGGAAGAAAGTATTGAAGAAGATGATAACTTAAAGGTATTATTTAGTTTCTTTTAGTTATCTATACATGGGTGTAATTGTGAGACTGCTGCCAATCAGAGCTTCCATAAATTGCCAGAATCGCTGAGTGCATCCCTTTTTCTGATGTTACACTTCTGTTTGAGGTCATAATCTTGAATATCATCAAGAGTTGCGAGTTTCCTTCCACTTATTCAGTCTCTTCTTTCAATGAGATGCTTGTCTTTCTTAGGTTCTCATGCAATGATTTATGTATTAATTTTATTATAATTTCATTTACATAGGAAAAAAGAACTGTGTATTGGATATAAATTCTCTTGCTGCTCTACTCCATAAAATATGCAGGGAAAAAATGCACAGGATATATTCAATTTATATTTAAATACGTGTCCACATCAGGGGAGCAGAACAATTCGAACAGAGGTACTGTTTGACTAATTGTTTCCTTACTCAAATGGTTAACTTATTGATTATGTTTTAAGTCATTTTTCATCTTTTTTTGAACAGGAAGCTATTTTTATCTCTCTTCAGTACTTCCAAGAACCAATCAGCCGAGTACTGGAGGGTTGAATGTTGTTGAAATCTAAAATTTCATATTGCTAAGACATTGATTATCCAAATTGTGGCTGAAACTGAGACAAAGAGGGAATAGTTGAAAACCTAAATTAGAAATTGTGTCTCTGCCTCCTCCCAAACTGGCCATTATGCGCTGGAATTTTCCTACTGAATGTTTTGGAAGTTGTAACACTATTTATTGTTTACCTGGGTTGTAACCAAATAGAAGTGTTTCATCTATACATGTAACTGAGAAATGGAAGTGTTATTGAATCTATTGGATAACTACAATAGAAATGAGTAATGTTAACTTCTTGTTAAACTTCAGGATCACTATACGAACGTCAATAAGCGTTACTATGACATTATTACCACAGTAGAGAAAGATGCAAGTTTTATAATCAATCATAATTAGCGGAAATGCTGTCAGTTTATTCATTAGAAATAATAATGTCTTTTAATTATGTTAGACTGTTTGAAAAAGTACGCTTGATTTTCTTTTTTGAGACTCATTAAAATGTATTTATAATAAAGGTATATTTAATTTGGACTCATGATGTAGATAGATTATGATATAGTAAACTTGATTTTGATTCTCGGAATCATATGCATTTTTAAACAATATACAAGGCTATGTTTAATTGTTAACTAAATAGAATGGTTAAATCTTATCAATTTGTAGCAGTAGTTTCCTAATGGACTGTGTGAAAATTATTCATTCCCTTTTATGAATGACTTGTATTCATTAATTTTTAAAATACAATAAATTCTCTAATCAATATTAATGACATTTTTCTTAATTAAATCATTCTTATTTCAAAATTTCAAAAATATGTTCTAAATAATTGTTTTACAAAATATGTTTTCCATTTTTTAAAATATTTTTAAAATGGCTTAAATGAAAAGAAAAATATTTCTTTAAATATACTAAGGTTCATATAGAAACATTTTTTTTAAAATATGATATTGTTTTGGTGTTTTTTTTTTCTTTTTATCGAAGACAAAATGTATTTGTTAATTAAAACTAGCCAATTTAACTATTTTTATTAGTCTTCATAGTTAAATATTTGTTAGTGGATATAATAAATTGGATATGACTGGATGAATTTTTACAACTAGATTATGATAAATCGAATCCTTAAAATAATGTTTTTAATGGAACAGACTATATTTATGGATCGTTGTTTTTATTTTTTAAATAGAATACATAAAATGTAATTAACTACTAACAAATTATTACAAAATCTAATTTGCTGCAACTTCAGTGTCCCCTTCAGTCTCCTGCCTCATCAACTTGCTGATTCCGGCTGTGTTGGAAACCGAACTCTGTAGTTCTTGCTTCTGCATTTTTATCTTCCTTTCTGTAACAAAAAAAAGAAGAAGTCCAATACGATGTATGATAGAAGTTCAAATTTGAACGTGCGTTGTCTTGATGAAAAGATGTTTGCTTTGAAAAATGCAACAAAAAAAACAAAAAAACATCGGCATTCAAGATTATATGCTGCATTTAATGTGTGACATATAAAGTCAATAGTAGGAAATCTAACGAATTGATATTGTTGATCATATTACTATCTTATTTTAAAATTAATTTCAATTGAAAATTTAATAAAAATCAAGGAAGGTCAACAATATCTACCTAAAGAGAAAATGTTTCAATAATTTGCACAAAAGTTTTATCATTACTTACAATGTCCTTTTGACAAAGGTTTTTTTTTTTTTTTTTTTTTTTTTTTTTTTTTTATATATATAACAGACCCTAAGTCAATTTTATTCCAGCTAATAACATGATTTTAGTGAATTAGATAAAAATATATGTCGATAAATGATTTTTCTTTTCAAATAAATTTGAAAATAGCTATAAAAAGAACTTTCGTGAGTCAAGTATACTTAGTTTTAAACAAGCAAAAAATTATAAGCATCTTTTTGAAATAAAAGTATCTTGTAATAGATATAAATTAATTAGTAATTTTTTTTTCATAAAATTCTTTAAAATAAATTAGTGCGGTTAAAATAGATTTAATCCCGTAAATCAATCTTTTACTTATTCGGATTACCGTAGTGAACTAAAACTAATCCACTAAATTTTTTAAGTTATATCATGCTACAAAATTTATTATTTGTTTAGAATACCCAACCATTCATCCAATTATTATTTTTGTTATATTATTAACGAATTTAATTTTATTTAGATTTTAATTAAAAAAATTATCTTAAATAGAAAAAAATATTATAATTAAATACATTAGTGAACTAATACATTTAATCCACTAAATTTGAATTTTTTAAATTTGTTAACATGTGAGTCAAATTGAATTAATTACTTTAAAATAAATAAAATTTTGATTTAAAAGAGGGGCCAATATTGGATGTTTCAGAAAAAGAGAGGGCAAAAAGGTCTTTGCGTGAAAATATAGAGGCGCGTTTGGAGTTGAGGAAAAAAAGAGTGCCGCGTTGGTAGCATATAACTTAATTCGTCCCCAAATACGTTCATACCCAAAGAAGGCGAAGGGAGAGGGTTTTTTGTCTCGCGGAGTAAACACAAGACAAGGCGTGATAGAGTGCGTTTTTGTCTGTGTGGTGAGTGAGAGTCACAGAGTAATTGAGAATTTCAAATATTGGTTAACAAAAAAAAGAATAAGGGACCGTTGCGACTCGCTCGCGCCATGGAGAAGGAGAAGGAGAAGCAGAATGAGCGCCACCACGCCAAGACACTCATCTGTGCCCTCAACCTTCTTTCGCGCGACCTCCCTCTCCCTCCTCATATTCTCAATTCCGTCTCTTCTATCTACCGCAATCATGTAACCTCTTCTCTTTTCTTTTTCTCTCTTTCTCTCTCCTTTCGCTAATCTTGCGTTAGGTTTCGCCGTTTGTTTTTCTCTTCGCACTCGCTTTTTTTGTTCGTATGTGTATGCGCTTGGAATTTTGTGCACTCGCCAGCTACGTCGCCACTAGTCTACTCAATGTGCAAAACGTTGATTTCCTTTTCGGTTCCGTCGTTCATGTGTTCAGCTCTATTTTGTGTTACAGTTTACCTAGCCGTACACTTCTGGTGTCGTTTGCTTCTAGACTGTTCGTATAGCTCAGTTATGTTGTATTGTACGCCGTTACATTTTTTTTTTTTGCGTATAATTTACTAGTTGTTATCGAAATTGTAGGATGATGGAGGTAATTCTGGAGAGGACTTGATATTGGATCTTGAAGATGCACTGTCGAAGCAGCGTCCAAACTGCGTGTCTGGTTTTAAACTGGAGAAAGCAAGGGAAAGTCGGTATCGAAGTCAGATTCAGCATCGGTTGAATGATCTTCAAGGTGAATGATTCAATTTATAATGTGTTTGCTTGTTTCCGTGTTGACTTGTTGCTGAATTTGGATATAATTTGTAAATAGTTTCTTGGTGCTTGTTTTGTCTACCCGTAGTGGGGAAATTAACCGAACCAAGTGATATCATGTGATTCATGTAGCTATCCTCGTCTACCAGGATAATGCTGATACCTCCTTCACTTTTGTTACCAGTGATTGATGTGATTGCATAATGTTGTTATACTATTGATTGTCTTTAGAGGTATGTATTGTGCAAGCCCGTTTACTGAACTGATTGGAACTATGGCACATATATTTCAAAAGGTTTATGTGGTTAGGATGATTGCTTTGTCAAGAGGAGAAAAGTTGGTTGAGGCAGCAAGTTTCAAAACTCAGTCTAATTACTTTCTGACCATTATACAACAATTCATCACAATCATCAAATATATTGAGAAAGAATTATTCTCGTCCCATCAATCATTAAAACTTTCAATTAGCTGGTTGTATTTGGTATCAAAGATCTTACAAAGTCTTATGCTTTAGTATGTTTGTCTTCTTGATGTGAATCTGCCATGAAGTTATAAATAAATTAATCAGAGTGTATTAACTGTAGAATGTAGTTTAAAAACATGTATATGGCTTGAAATTCAAGTCAACCATATGTAGTTTAGCCAACTATATTTGGTTTAGATACCTTTAGTTTATATACCTGGCGCCTATTTAGTGTTTCAAGAGAAGGTAATTGAGTCAACTCACCAGATTTGGATGATGTAGTCGTGTCTGTTGCTTCATCACATCAGCTGCATCAAGGAGGAAAGTCTGTTTCACTTTTGGATCAAACGACTCACTACTCCTCAGGACCTAGAAAGACACATCAAGCACCTCATAGAAACAGTTATATTTGGCAATATATTTTTATAAGCTTGTTAGAGAGGGTGAATAGGATAAAGTATCCTTCTGACATGAAGCTATCTGTTTTGAAACTTCACTGTAGTGTTTTGAAGTGGCTTTAACTTATCTCTGAAAATGTCTCTTGATATGACCATATACATTAAGTGGTAGTGGTATCGAAGTTGGAGCTCTGACTATTTTACTGAAGAACTGTGTTACTGTGTTGATCCAGAATTGCCTTCAAGCAGGGGAGAGGACCTGCAGACAAAATGCTTGCTTGAGCTTTATGGACTAAAGGTAAAATTGATTCTGGAATTTTTCTACAGTGCTTAGTCATTGTGAGTCGTGTCTAATGAAGAGTTACCAAACTTTCACAAATTGATTGATAATTTTTTATAGTTGTTCTGCTTTTTCTTTTGATGCACCTGAAGTGCGACATAGTTTGACTGGTATAATAACCATTTTAGTTAACTCTTTAATGTAATGAAAGTTGAAAATAATTTATAGTGAGGAAATTCGTTGATTTTTTACATTTGTTATCAACTGCAACCGAGAAATGACAAATAATTTTGTCCTTGTTGGCAAGGACTTATTTTCTGGCAGCTTGCAGAGCTGCAGATGAAGGTTCGTACTGATGTGAGTTCTGAATACTGGCTCAATGCTAAGTGTGCTTATCCGGATAGGCAATTGTTTGATTGGGGCATGATGAGGCTGCGTCGTCCATTATATGGGGTTGGAGATCCATTTGCCATGGATGCTGATGATCAATTAAGGAAGAAACGGGAGGCTGAGGTAATTTTGTTTTTCAGTGATAAGTATTTTCCCCTCTTTCCTTTTGTGTGTTTAAAGCTGATTTCCTACCATGGATATCATGCTTATAGCGACATCTGCAGATTTTAAGGCTTCATTGATGCAATGAGTTTACATTTTCTTTTATGCTTTGACTAGAAAATCCAATATTATCTGTTTGTAAATACGAAATATATAATAAACATTTTTCACATGGGATAGGCAAAGAAAGGACACAAATGGCTTTCTTTTATTAAAAACTTTGTAATTTGTCAGTTGTTTATCAATTAATTCTCCAAATGGACAATAATAGTTTGATTGACAAATTGGGAAAAGGGACAAACAAATTCACATAGGCATGCTTATGGCGAGACGAGAGAATAAATTTATCTGGAAATTCAATTGTTATAGATCACCAGCCATACTTGTACTAGTTAAATACACAAGACACAGGTGTAGTGAGTCAGTTTCTATTTCCTGATGTCTGTGTGGTTTGAATATAAAATGAAACTACTCTATACAGCTCATCTCATTTAGTTCCTCACATGCAGAGACTATCAAGATTAGAAGAAAAGGAGAAAAATCATATAGAGACTAGAACAAGGAAATTTTTTGCAGAAATACTCAACACTGTCCGTGAGTTCCAATTACAAATTCAAGCTTCTTTGAAGAGGAGAAAACAGAGGAATGATGGTGTCCAGGTACATTTTTCTTCTCTTATTTTTCGTTTATCATATAAATCATATGTGGAAATTGAGGAGATCAGAATGGAAAAGGTGGTCGTTCTCAATGTTCTTATTGTAAGAGAATGTGTCATACTTAAAAAACGTGCTACTCCTTGACCAATTTTCCTGAAGAAGGATCAAATGTTTCGAAGTTAAGAACATTTGGAAAAAAAGTTTTCTGAAAAAGAATATCAGAGCATCTTTGCTTAAAGTCCAACAACCAGGCCCAAGCGTCTTTAACACCTATGGTTTCAATAACCTACGTTTGTCAATCTATGGATAGTTAAGGTCCATGGATAATTGGCTCAAGTGCTTCTATCACGTTATTGATTCTCTATTTTCTTCCTTGTCTTCTCCTATTTTTTTTTTTTATCTTATTGCCTTGGCAAATAGATATAAGGTTGCTTCCAAAAGAATTGGTCAAGTCTCTCTTTCTCCTCTAAATTTGAAGTTTGTTATATCTATTCCTAATTGTTGTTCTTTCAATCTTGTTTCTCTAAGTCAATTGACCTAATCGTTAAATTGTTCTGGAACATTTGATGCTTATTCTTGTCATATAGGAATGTGGTATAGATTAACTAATTGGTGTATAACATGAATATCAAGGTCTCTACTGTCTAGAAACAACTCCTTATGTGTCTTATTTTGCTGCTCCATCTCCAAAACTTCTTCATGACTACATAGGACGTCCAAACTTATTAAAGTTGAAAATGGTTCTTGGTCTGAACAAATTACGTGTATCAGATTGTGAATCATGTCAATTACACAACCATATTTAGTCTTCTTACCTAAACAATATGAAACAAGATGTAAGTCTTTGTTTTCCATCATCTATTTAGACATTTGCTTTGCATATGTATAGTGAATTTCATAATTTCTGAGACATTTAAATACATCGAATTTAAATTGATCTCATTTCACACTGGTTTTATTTTTAAGATGTTTTGTTTGGATAAAAAAAAATCAAATTGATTAAATTTGAATTTTTTTTCATTTGGAATATTTCGATTACCGCCAAAATCCAAAAAAAAAAATATTATATATGAAGCAATTTTTAGTAATTCAAAACATCAATATTGATGATCTTTTTTAGTCAATATTTGTTCATGTTACTTTTCAGTTAAAGCTCATCAAGATTTTTTCGACTAATACCGATAAAGTTTTTTCTCAATCACAATTATTTAGATTGACATCAATTGAGATTAATTTTATGATGCTAGTGGTTGGAGTATTTTTGTTGACTTTTCAATTGATGTCAACTAAAAATTCTCCCAATTGACATTGGCAAAAAAGAAATCATAATTAATGTTCACCAAAAGTTTTCCTACTCAGCATTTGAAAGAAAAATCGTTAGAAATTATTGACAAAGCAAAACATAGGTGTTGACGATAAAAATATAATCACTGCAGACATTGACAAAAAGATAAACACAATTATCGTCAATCGAAAATTTCTAGTTCACATCCATCAAAAAGTAGTCTACCTGACTTCATTGGAGAAAATCTTGGCTATTATCGGGCGAGAAATAACAATTGTTTACAAGAATAGATAAAAATAAAATAATCTTTAACAATTTAAATGAAAAAAATAAGTTTATTAACATTAATAAAAAGGCCCTATTCGATATCAACTATACAATGCCCTATTCGATATCAACTAAACAGTCATCTCAATAATGGCTCAATCTTAATCAAGTCCACGGCGCAACCCAAATCGAATTGAAGAGAGAATACAAAGAAAAGTCACATGAATTTGAGAGTATGACGAATTTTAAACTGTTACTTTTTTTTTTTTGTGGTAATTGAATTTTCTAATCTTAGATAATCCAATTACTCTCAAAATGCTAAAAATTTAATTTCTTTAAAAACACTGTACCCAAAATATATTTTGTTATAAAGCATTTCAAATACTCTATAAAAATGAATTACCCTCTTAAAGTTGTATATCCAAACACACCATTAGGGTCCAAGTAGTGTAACATCTTTTGGGTTTAGATATTGTGACTTTTATGGATGAATATTGTCCATGCATTTAAGTATATTCAATGAAAGTTTGATCTCAACTTTTGTCTATTTTCCAGTTTTTCTTTAATGGATCAAGAATCCATTTGAAAAATGATTAAAATTTCTTTAAGTGAAAATGCTAAAGAATACACGTCTTATACTCTTTTTATCCTCACAAGGAATCTTTCACCAGTCCACATGTCCATTCACACCATAATAAAAATGGAATTGCAAGAAGAAAAAGTTAGACATCTAGTTGAAATTGCATGAACTTTGTTACTCAAGGCTAATGTCCCTCTTCATCATTTGGATGATGCGGTTCTCACTACCTTCCTAATAAATAGGATGTCTTCTTCGTCTCTTGTAAATAAAATCCTTCAGTCAACCATTTTTCTAGAAGAGTCGTTGTATCACATCTCCTCATGTTTTTTTGTTGTACTTGCTTTGTTCATGATTTTTCTCCGGGCATATACAGCCTTTATGGGAGGACTATCAAAAGTGTTTTTCTGGGATACTCCGTCTTCTAAAGGGTTATTGATGTTATTCTCCGGTTACTAGATGAAACTACATATCAATTGATGTCACATTCTTTGAGGAAACCCATTTACTTCTTCCTTGCAAGATTTCAGTTCTTTTAAACAAATCTTACCCATTCCATCCTTCAATCCACCCATGTTCACCGTGAGTCTTCTGTTTGAGAAATCCAAAATAACTCTCCAACTGACAATTTAATAGGACCATCTCCTCTCAATATTTATCAACATTGGAGACAAAGGATTTATCACACCTCATACTAGTTGTACAATTTGTTGTACAGATAACTTTTCTTATATGCTCACGTATACTAGTTATATTGCAGAGTTCTTACTCCTTAGACCATTGTTTATTTCGGAAATATGATGAAGATTTTTTTTAGCTTAATTAATGCTGTGTCCTTTTCAGTTCCTGGACAGTTCATTTTAGATGAAAATTTTGCCCTTCGTTGTGGGTTAAGATAATATTTTTTATTCTCATAAATACTTTTGAAGGCATGGCATGGAAGGCAAAGACAAAGGGCAACTCGGGCAGAGAAATTGAGGTTCCAAGCCTTGAAGGCTGATGATCAAGAAGCGTACATGAGAATGGTGAAAGAGAGTAAGAATGAGAGATTAACTTTGCTTCTTGAAGAAACAAATAAACTACTAGTAAATTTAGGAGCAGCTGTTCAACGTCAAAAAGACAAAAAGTATTCAGATGGTATTGAGCCATTGGAAGATTCTGAAGCAGATTTACCAGAGTCAGAAAAGAATGGAATTTCTAAGGAGTCACCTACTGATGAAGATATCGATACGATCGATTCTGATCATAATGGTGATTCCAGTGATTTACTTGAAGGTCAGCGGCAATACAATTCTGCCATACATTCAATTCAAGAAAAGGTCAGTACCTATGGACACCTCTTGAAGAAAAAATACAAAATTTTTCAACACAATTTTCATGCTTTGTTAAACTTATCTCTTACTAGACATTTACCATAATAGCTTATTTGGGAAATTAGACGCCTGTTTCTATTTGGTGTAATGCATTTATCTTTCAAGGGGGGTTCCTTTAGACATAATTGGAGGAAATGTCAATTGTGCTTCATTGATATATTTTATTTTCTTTGTTTTCTCGATTGTGTGTTTAGGAGGATTTCTTCTCCAAATGTGTTGTATAATTTCCTGTTTTTGTGAGTTTCTTCTTTTGAGGAAAATAAAATAAGAAAGTCGCTCCTTATTAGTTGTTTGAGTAAAAGTTGTAGCAGCACAATGGAAAATAACCAACTTAGTTGTTTACAGGTGACTGAGCAACCATCTATTCTTCAAGGTGGAGAGTTAAGACCATACCAGATAGAGGGGCTCCAGTGGATGCTTTCTTTGTTCAATAACAATTTAAATGGAATTTTGGCTGATGAGATGGGGCTTGGGAAGACGATACAAACAATTTCGCTTATAGCATATCTTATGGAAAACAAGGGTGTTACTGGTCCCCACTTGATTGTTGCTCCAAAGGCAGTTCTGCCAAATTGGGTCAATGAATTCACAACATGGGTTCCTAGGTATGCCCAGAGCAAACATTGTACATTATTTCTTTCCCCTCTTTGCAAGGGGAGAGGAGATATGCATATGTTTGTGAATTTTGCGCATCATCATCATATTCACTTTTAATTTTCAAAACTCAAATCACGTGTTCTTTTTCTTTCTGATTTAGCATCACAGCTATTCTTTATGATGGACGGCTGGATGAGAGGAAGGCAATGAAGGAAGAGTTATCAGGGGAGGGGAAATTCAATGTTTTATTGACACACTATGATCTTATAATGAGAGATAAAGCATTTCTCAAGAAAATTCAATGGAAGTACTTGATTGTGGACGAAGGGCACCGATTGAAAAACCACGAGTCTGCTCTGGCAAGAACCTTGGACAATGGGTATGATTCTGCCCAACATATAGTGATGACATGGATTAATATGTTTACTTCCCTAAAATTCTTGATGTCCCATCTATTTTATTTAGGACAACTCTAAACAGTTCTGACGACTGCACTGAACTAGAAGAGAGTTATAATGAATAAAAATGGATAGCTTTCATAACATATAGATGATCAAAGTATTCAATGGTTAAGTCAATCCATTACATGATAGTGTAGTACCACACTTCAGGTGGTTTAGATCCTCTCTTCTCTAATTCTTAAATATTTTGGGTGCAGTTATCACATCCAACGAAGACTTCTGTTGACTGGTACCCCAATTCAGAACAGTTTGCAGGAGTTGTGGTCTTTGCTTAATTTTCTCCTTCCAAACATTTTTAACTCAGTTCAAAATTTCGAGGACTGGTTTAATGCCCCCTTTGCAGACCGAGTTGATGTCTCCCTCACAGATGAGGAACAACTATTGATCATCCGGCGTCTGCATCAAGTGTGTTTCTCTCTTCTAGTTTCCTATACTTGTATTCTTTTCCCCTCTTCTCTGATGTGTTTCATTCCATCTTTAGGTAATAAGGCCCTTCATATTAAGAAGGAAAAAAGATGAGGTGGAAAAATTTCTTCCTGGGAAATCTCAGGTCATACTCAAATGTGATATGTCAGCCTGGCAGAAAGTATATTATCAACAAGTTACTGATGTAGGCAGAGTTGGGTTGGACAACGGTTCGTGTCTATTTCTTGTCTTCCAGTTATTCCCTGTTTCACTTTTTTTAGCCACATAAAAGCGTACATTTTTTCTCATACTTTCTTTGGTTTTCGATATTGATATTCTAAAGGTATTCATCCTATTCCCCTCTTGCACTGTTGCCTCCAATGCTGGTTCTCAAACTATGAATTTAGTTTTATCTTCAACATGCTTGTGAAATAAGTTTAAGTAATCTTTTGGGAAGTAAGTTATGAACCTATTCCCCCCAGTTCCATATATTTCCCTTTTTAATATGTTTTACCAATTTCAACTTATGAATATGTAAAATATGACCATTTGCCACTTCAACATAAATATGGCTTTCAATGACCTATTATTGGTGTCTTGTTGTCTTCCCTCTTACTAAAAAATAGTACCCAGACTTTTAACATCACTTGTTTCACATCCCTGTATGATTGTCTGGTTTCTTAGAACTTCCTAACAATGTTTCCCCAAATATGTATATTTTACAGGTTCTGGAAAGTCAAAAAGTCTACAAAATTTAACAATGCAACTCAGAAAGTGTTGTAACCATCCCTACCTATTCGTGGGAGAATATGATATGTATAAACGTAAGGAGGAGATTGTTAGAGCATCAGGTAAGTTTGAACTTCTTGACCGTTTGCTCCCAAAACTTCGCAGAGCTGGTCACAGAGTCCTCCTTTTCTCGCAAATGACTCGACTTATGGACATTCTTGAAATCTATTTACGACTTCATGATTTTAAGTATCTTAGACTTGATGGTTCAACAAAAACTGAGGAAAGAGGCAATCTTCTAAGGAAATTTAATGCTCCTGACTCCCCATACTTTATGTTTCTCTTGAGCACCCGTGCTGGAGGTCTTGGTTTGAACTTGCAAACAGCAGATACTGTTATAATCTTTGATAGCGATTGGAATCCACAAATGGATCAACAAGCCGAGGACCGAGCACATCGCATTGGACAAAAAAAGGAAGTTAGGGTTTTTGTTTTGGTTAGTGTAGGATCAATTGAGGAGGTGATTCTAGAGCGTGCAAAACAAAAAATGGGCATTGATGCCAAAGTTATCCAAGCAGGACTTTTCAACACAACTTCGACAGGTTTGTAGTTTGTGATACTTTTGCCTAAAGGGCGATGGGAAGGGGAGATTTTTTCTTTCACTGCTTCAGAACACGTAATACATTTATGCCAGCAATTTGCTTCCTATTCTTTAGCAATTCTTCGAATATATATAGTATGCATTAATGTGCTTAACTGTCACGAGCTATGAACTGATTACAAGGATAAGTAGTCTTTAATCTTGGATTCTATTTATTTGAAAATCCAATTTATTACATGTCAAAAGTTAAAAGATTTAAAATTTCAGTTGAAATCAGTTAATTATTCCTTGCTAAATGATGAAGATTATTTGAACCACTAGTACTTTGGTTTGTGCAGCCCAGGACAGAAGAGAAATGTTAGAAGAGATTATGCGCAGAGGTACAAGCTCACTTGGGACAGATGTGCCGAGTGAGAGAGAAATTAACCGCCTTGCTGCTCGATCTGATGAAGAGTTTTGGCTGTTTGAGAAAATGGATGAAGAGAGAAGACAAAAGGAAAATTATAGATCTCGTCTCATGGAAGAACACGAATTGCCAGATTGGGTATATTCTCCAATTAACAAGGATGATAAGTCTAAAGATTTCAACAATGCCGTCACTGGAAAACGGAAAAGAAAAGAAGTGGTATATGCAGATACGTTGAGTGATCTGCAATGGATGAAGGCTGTGGAGAACGGAGAAGACATATCAAAGTTTTCAGCTAAAGGAAAAAGAAGAGATCACCACTCATCTGACAGCATTGCTCAAGCCAGCGATAACACAGTAGCAGAAGAAAGTTTAGAGTTGAGGACTGAAAGTGTTCCTATGGCAAACACGAGTGAAGATAGTTTCCATGTGACCCCTTCTTCAAAGAGATTCAAATCTGAAGGAACAAATTTCCTGAAACATACATACGAGGATGTTGGAAGTGGTTTGAACCACCATGTGTTATCATGGAATACTCACAAAAAGAAGAGGTCAAGTTTTCTGGGCCAGGGTTCATTATCTGATGCCAGAGGGCATTCTTCCAATGGAAGAGCAAACTGGAACTGATTTGAGTCATTGCCTATGGGTGCCAGAATTTTGCACAACTATGGATTGTGATTCTGCAAGAAAATCTTAGGGCAAAAAAGACAAGCAACTTTCGTGTATTAGGCCAGATTTTTCTATTATGTATGCAACATCAATATTTAGCTAAAAAAGTTAATGAAAGAAAATATTCCAGGTTAAGTTATATTCTATTTTCTTGGTAATTACACTGTTTTTCCTTGAGAAAATAGTTTAAGCAGATGTCATATAATTGTATGATTACAAATTGGTATCTACATGCATGTCTGGTTTTGCTTCACGTTTAGGAATTTATTCAAATTTGCACTCATCAGCAAAACAACCAAAATATAGCTTCATAAATTTTACACATGTTTGGCCGGTTCAATGCAGAATCAAAATAAATTTATTTTTAACTTGGAAAACTATAATGATTGATAAATTATTATATACTAGCATTAGCATTATTAATAGTTTCAATATAATATTAAATTTCAAATTTGACTTTTGAACATTCATATATTTTCATTGATTATTTTACTGTATTTCTTATTATTGATATTTTTCTATCCTGCGCCTTAAGCGCATAAGTGAACAATTTTTAAAAAAACTGTATGTTAGGTTGCAAGGAAAAAAAATTAAAAAGTGAGAAAAGAACAAAAAAATTGAAATAGATTAAAAATTATGTTTCTTGCATGTGTAGAGAAAGTGAATAAAAATAAAAGTAAATTGTCATTTTTTTAAAAATAACATATGAGAGGAGGATGCATTTTAAAATTCAGTTTTATTTTATATTGCTTTCACATTATATTATGTTATATATATATATATATATATATATATATATATATATATATATATAGACACACGTACAAGAAATGAAAAATAAAACATTTGGGACTAAAGAAAGACATCTTCGCAACTTTCCACCTTACATTTTGCATTCAAACTTCTGCACTCTTATTGTTTGGTTTTTCTTATTGATTGATCATTATAAGTTTGTGAAAGTTATGAACCTGGTGTGTATGTGGAAAAATAGCCTTACAAAATCATTCTGTTGAATAGCCAACAGATATTTAAAATGACAAAATACGAAACTCATCGCATTCTCACTCGCTATTGTGATCGGTGGCGATGCGGAATTCAGTTCTTGAAAACTGAATTTTAGGAGGTTTTATAATCGAATTCTAAGAGGGAGTTTCTGAGTGTTTTTAGTAGGAAAGGGAGAACAATTTTATTATTTATCTTCTAAATTTATTTCCATATTATGTTACAAAAACTAATATTACAATACAACATTTTTTACCCTTAAATTCATTTTATTTACTTCTCTCAAATTAATTACATCTTCATCCAGACATTTATAATTAATTATTTAAAATTTTATTCGGACATAATCATTTTGTATATAAATATATATAAATATAAAAATTAGACTATATAATTTTATTCAATTTACATTTCTTACTACATTTTTTTAATTTTTTAAATCCTTAGAAAATTTCAATTCACTAATAGAATTAAGTGTTCAAAAAGGGAGATGTGCATTGGCTCCCGTAAACAGCTAGTAGTTGAACATCTCATCAAAAGCAGAATCATATGTAAAACAAAATAACACAGCATCTAAGAATACAATATGTCATTACACTAATGACTGCTGGGAAGCAACTGAAAATGATAAAATCTACCTTAATGAAATGAAACAAAAAAAAACAAGGTTTCGCTACATGTTGCAGACATTTTATGTCCCGTCGATGATTGTCTGCTGCCAATTGATAAACTTTAAGTTACATAAGAGTTGCTTGAGCAGCAGAACATGAAAATACTTCAATTGCTTCAGTTCAATCAACCACAAGGTTCTTCATTTTGGATTCCAGTTCATCCGCATCACCTTCTTCAGATTCTTCGTCGATGTCTTCTCCTTCGGGGTCATTTTCGTCTAATGGACCCAGCACGTCAGGCGAACTCTTAAATATATCCGTCAACTCCTCAATGCCTTCTTCGGAAATGAAATTGCCATTAATATTCAGATGTTTGAAATCAGCCTTTTGCACCACAGTTACAGCCAATTGTTGAGCTCCATTTCTGGTTATTTGGTTGGCACTTATATCAACTTCCTTTAACTGACCATGACCTTCTATGGCTTTACTTATCAGGTTGGCACCTTCATCCTTGAGTTCATTCTCAGAGAGGTTCAACTTAGACAGAAACTGCTTTGCTGCAATGCAGGCTAAAATTGCAGGAGCAGCATCAGCTGTAATGTCATTCCCACTCAACTCTAAAACTTCAAGTTGAGGTGCTGACTCCTTAAGAGCATCGACTATAGCAATTGCACCATCATCTGCCAAATTTAGGTAGCTCAGGTATACCTCTCTTAGTTCTGTGTGCTTGGAAAGAGCTTTACTAAGAGAAACCCCACCTTCAGTGCCTAACATGTTGTCTCGTAGATCAAGCTTCTTCAGATGGGTACAATTCCCTAAAGCATCACACAAGGCAACTCCACCCTCAGTGCCTATCCTAGTGGAGGAACAACGAAAATCCTCCAATGAAGGAGAACGGTTCACAACCTCGGCTATAGCTAGTGCCCCTTCATCTCCAGTCATATTATTATGAAAATGAAGAACTTTGAGTTTCTCTGTGAAAGGAATCAACTCACAAACTGCTCTAGCAGCTTCCTTTGAGATACCATCATTCATCAGATAAAGCTCCTCCAAGCATTTCTGCGATTTCAAAAGTGCTCCAAATGCTCTAACACCTTTTTCACCTAATGCATTGTCCGAGAGGTTTAAGGACTTCAAGACACTGCCTTCAAGGGCCGAAGAGAATATTTTCATAACATCAAGAGCTTCTGCTTCTGGTCTTCCAGCAATGAAATCTGATAGATCCACTTCCCTAAGCTGGTCCTTGAGGGAAGTGAGAATGGGCTCGGCAACTTGTGCTGCTCCTATCCCAAAGCTTCTGTTGCTAAAGCATATTTTGGTGAAAGAATTCCCTGGATCCTTTAATGGACTTAAAAGTTCCTGTGCCTCGTCTGCTTCAATGAATGCCCGTTTGCCTTTAGATATATCAAAAACAGATTCATGAGGCGTAGTGGTGTGAGAAGATGTCACCACTTCATCCTCCTTTCTACCAGGTCCTCTTTTGAGAACATCAAGGAGGAGCTTACTACATTCTTTGGCATAAAGCTGAACCGCAGAACCTCCATCACCATCTGGCTCTTTCTCATAGTGCAGGTTTGCTGTTGCAAAAGCCACATCTTCAATCCTCTTTGCATTCTCTTCAGCCTCTTCCCTATCCAAAGTTCCATACTTCTGTGTGAAAAGAGATTTGGTAGTCAGATTGTTGGTCATCCTCTCCACAAGTGTATGTCTAGTGTTCTGACTAGGAGGCCATAATTTGATTGAAAATGATCTCTGCTGTGAATCAGGCTCCATGTCAATGATACCTACAAGAAGAACTAGTGTAAGTATGTAATGGAACATTTGAGGATACATAACAAGAACAGAAATTAGTTCATCCCAACTAGTTCGAGAAAACAATTTTTAACGGGGATGCATATCCCCAAATACGGTATCAGCCCTTCGGACAGAATAAAAGACTGAAGATGTCAAACTGAAAATACATTTCAAGAGATACGGCAGTTAAGTCAGTAGTTAATCTTGTCGTCATTATTGAAAGGCCCCATACCCCCAACTGTTGAGGACAACTTAACGCAAATTAAAGTTTTGAATGGATAAGAAAAATCTTTCGCTGTGACGAATACCATAAAAACGCAACATTGATTGCAAAAACAAAGTAGGACATTTTCTTTCCATTCCAATCATAAACTCTTAATGAAACTAATTACACATTGAAAACATGATGAAAAAATGAAAACGGTTAGAGTTTATAGTGGAAACTTATCAAAACGTGTCACGAATGTGTGTAGAGGGGTGTTTCCTGAAGAGAAGAGAACGCCCACAAAACCGTCGACAGCAATAAATAACCGACAAACAGTTTGGTTTGGTTCATTTCACCCACAAATCAAATCCATCCTAATAAAAATCTCAACTTTAAGCTAGAATGCGACAGATCTGACACTATGCAAAGCTACAAACTTTAAACACAACTTTGAAAGCCATTGGAGAAAGCGCGAGGAACTGGGAACAGTATAAACAAAGATAGGGAGGGAGACAAATTTAAGAAACCGCAAAGCGCGAAGCAAAAACCTTATACATGAGAAAAGGGTACCTCTTTTTCCGTCGATCTGAGGATTAGTTACCCCTCTACTGCAGTTCACTCTGCAGTTTCGCACAATCCTTTAATTTGAATGGTACAACCGTATAGTAACGAGAGAGAGAGAGAGAGAGAGAGGATGAGGAGGGAAACGTTAATGATGCTAAAGAAAAGGATCAAAGAGAGTACTTTTGTTAGCACCAAAACAAAAGTGTTGTTTTTAAAAGTGGCATGCCATTGGTTGTCGTTATAATCCTCAACCCTAGAAAATTTGAATTTGTGGATACTCATCTAACGCCGACCTAATTTCAACAACAGAACTTGTTTTCATTGAGGCTTTTTTCTTAGAAAGATATTAATTAGGGTGTGTTAAATGGTTAATTCAGTGGTTAAATTTTTTAAAATTTGATTTAATTTTTGAATTTATAAAAGAGTTCAATAACTACTATCTGCTAAGTTTTATTAAACCACTTTTTAATCACATTGTAGTTTCAGTAATCAATTTGATATTAATTTGGAGATTTTTTGTGATCAAGTTATAATATTTAAATCAATTTATAGCTTTTACATATTTAAATAATAAATCAGATTTCTTCATTTAATCAATAATTATTTTATCGATGTTTCAGACATTTAAACAGTGATTTACTTTTAAATTATCAATTTGGATTTAGTTATGTTACTCCTTATAATTTAATAAATTGGTTATGGAACACCCTTTTTTTAGCGAGCTTCGTTTTCATCATATATTATCCCATAATTTAATAAACTGTATCTTATGGACAAAAATATTTTTTCTTTAACTTTGCTAATATCTAGAATATTCCTTTTTATTAACGGTTTAACAAAAAGTCATCTTATATTTTCAAGATCAATTTAACATATTACTTATATTTACGTTACTATACAAGTAAAAGATGGATTTAAGTAAAACGAATTACACTGTAACTATTCAAAATTTATGAATTTAAACTGGACTTTTTCATATTATTTCTAATGTGCATCAATCACTTCTGTTGTCTACCACGAGTTTTCATTTTACAAAACAAATAATGATAAAATAAATATTTTAAAAAAAGTATACGACAAAAAGTGGTATCAATTGAATATATTATCATATTATTACCAAAACTAATAGATGTCTTCACGCACTTTCATTTATGTTTTGGTATTTTGGTATTTTTCTTTAAATTATTATAGATTACAGATATATCTAAAATGTAATCTATATTTATTAGATAACCTGATCCTTTCTCTTTCTTTTCAAGATATTATTCATAATATGCCAGGTACATTTTGTTTTGCAAACACTGCCGGGGTCTAGTGGGTTCTAGTCTTTAGTTATCTACTTCATCCCAAATAATTCTCAATTGAGTAAAATACTCATAAACATTTAAACTATCTTCGCTGAAAGTAGATGCTTCCATGGAAAAAATATATAGAAATAGAGTTTAAATTTAAGTCAAATCTCAAATCTTTATGTAAATCGATATTGATACTAATTTTATGTATTCTATATTAATATTATTTCTAACGTTATGTTGTTTTGGAAGTAATTTACTCTTCGTGAATATTTGAATAGATGAATTTGTATTCGATTTGAAGAATTTGAAAGCGATGAGAGATGATGATTTATAGAATTCATGATTTTCTCAATTTATGTTGATTCGTGAAATATGAGTGTATATACGGATGAAAAAACCTTTTTGTCTTGGAAAAAACATGCTTAGGGATGATATTATTCATTGTTCACGATGTGATGATGGGTTGCTGACGAGTTGATAATGTCCGTCAATGGTCATCAAAATAAGTTCAAGGTTGAGCTAACAGCATCTATGGTCATCCAAATGGACTCGAGATTGAGATTGAAGATTAAGGAAAAACTCACTCAGGGTTGAAGAGTAACCGATTCCACAATAGAAGATGAAGCAAGTGAAATAAATTCCACCAAATAATCGATTACGCTACAGCAAGTAACCAATTCCACCCATTATGGCTTAACATTCAACAGAAATATTAAAAAAAAATATATGAAAACAAATACCAAAAGAGATTATCACCTTGTACGAATAGAAGAGAAAGAATTTTATTCTTAAATAGATAAAACTATGTTACAAGATAGTGAAGGAAAACAAAAATATAAAGGAAAAAAAAAGAAACAAACAACAGAAAACAGAAAACAGAGCAGAAACATACATCCGAAAGGCAAAATAGAAAAAAGAAAGTTACAGATATTATCATCTATTATAAGATTATTTGTTTATTATAATTTATTTGTTTATTAAATAAGATTTTAATGGATGTATTGAGTTTACACTCATCTAGTTAAGAATTACCGTTGATGTGATTTCTAAATACTTATTATAAAAATCAATAAATCTACCTGATCGATTTGATTAAGAGGTACTTGGACAAGTATCTGATAATTGCTATGTAGATCCTCGTACTACATGATTTTTTAAAAATTATTTATTTATGAGTACTATCTACAGTTTTATGGTTTAATAAAGGCTGAAAAGTGATGGGACTTATGGTGGTAGGTGACGAAGGCTTTGTTTACTTTGGGTATGAATGGAATTAAGAACGTTTTGAAGTAAATTTTCTTCTTCTCGTTTATTTGGAAGAATTTAGAAGTGGATGAAAATAATTTTTTTTTTTGTGAAAATGAACGTTTAATCGATGTAATAGATAAAAAAATTATTTGTTTAGTAAAAATTAAAATTATTAAAATATTTTTAATTATAAAAATAATATAAAATGATAATTGTTAAAGTTATATATAATTGTAAAAATGTTTATAACGAAGAAAAAAAATAAAAATTAATTTTTAAAATGTAAAAAAGGGTGATTTAGTAAATTGAAATAATAATAATAATAATTATTATTATTATTATCAATATTATTTTTATTATTATTTTTATTATTATCATTATTATTATTTTATTTATTTTAATTAATCTCTGTAAGTCCATTACATGTGCTGTATGTGCAACTGTAAAAGGGTAAAAATGAAAATGGATGGTCCATCAAATCTGCTCAAGCGAGAGAGGATTAGAAAAATCGTTTCTCTCACAAATCCGCGTTTTCAATCACTTGCGAATCATTTAAAATAAACATGTAATTCATCCCAAATCAACCTTCAATAATCAACTATCTTCCATCATAGTGAACACAGCATAAATGATTGTTTAGAGGTATGCAATAACAAGTAAACAAAAAATACATAGAAGAATAAAATTTTAACCAATTACACAATCCTTTAAAAAAAATTCTTTATTTCTTTTAAAGTTTCGAACCATTTTCTAAATTCAAATTAATCTTGTTTGGGCATATAGATATATGGTAGGGAGCAAAACGAAACATGGAAGTCCATGTGTATTTTATTATCCATTCTTACTTTATTTCGGTACTATTTAATACAAACTTTTGAAACATAAGTTGGAGAAATTGGCGTGATTGGTTGGGCAGAATGCAACAAGACAAAACAGAAACGAGTGATGATACTTTGTTCTAACAACTCCCTTATAGTCCTTATTGTAACTGAATTCATAAATTATTGTGAACAATACTGATTGATATAGAAGAACCTGCTCTTCCAATAAGATATCAGTAATATCATAAGCCATACAAACAAACAAAGCATTCTTGTAGCATTGAAATCTCCGTGCAGAAACAAAGACGTTTGGCCTACTCGTGCAGAAACAATCGCAAGCATTTGATCATCTTCATTGCTTTCTCAGAATCGGGATGGAAGATATGATAAACATGATCTTCACCTTCCTCTTCAAACAGTTCCAGTTTTCCTTGCCACCCACTTTTTTTCACACCCTCCAAGTACCAAACTCCTCTATCCCTAATTTTATCCTCGCTAGCCACACACACAATAATCTTCGAACACCCAAGTCCATCCAAGCTTGGTGCCCCAGGAGCAAAGGGGTTGATCATGGGGTTATCAATGCCACCCGGTGCAGAAGGGTATACAAAGTCCCAAACTAAACAGAACAAACGCTGTTTGTGCCCTGTAACAGCTTCGGATCCAATTGGCTCCGAACTGCAGAAGTAAGGATGGGAGAAAATAGCTCCTAATATTTTAACATCACAAGGTAATGGTTCGGTCCCAGCACGCATGGCAACGTTGTGAACTATGTTCCCACCTGCACTGTCACCCCCAATGAAAACTCTTTGGAAATTACCGTGGGAAATCAGCCAAGGATCTTCATTGGTGGCGTTGTTTTGATTGGAATGGGACGCTACCCATTTGAGAGCGTCCCAGCAATCATGGTAACATGCGGGGAGAGGGTGCTCCGGGGCGAGCCTATACTCCACGGAAACCGCTATGACGTTTGTTTGGGAAACGAAGATGTTGAAGTAGCGGTGGTAGAGTTCGGAGAAAGCGGATTCAAAGAAGAATCCCCCACCGTGAAAGTAGACCAAGATGGGCAACTTCTGAGGATGGTCTTGGTCAGTGGTTGGGGCTAGTTTGGGAAGGTAAATTCGAGCTGAAACAGGAGGGCTTTGAGAGATGACGATGTCTTTGGATGAGACCCCTGTTAGAGGGTCATCAATCGAAGGTGGGACAAAGGGTGTTTCTCTTGGCCTTTCCACGGTGCCGTCACTGAAGACTCTGATATAGGTAGGTAGCTCTGCAACGATCTCTTTTGGGTTGGTGGAAGCCATGTGAACAGAGTAATTAGAAACAGAGGAGTTAGGGTTTTTTCTTGAGACAGAATACTGGTGGAGTTTTTATGAGTGATTAGCCTCACAACCATGTCTTCATAAACAATGCTTGAGATATTGAATGCAGACGTGTACATAGGTCCCACAACCATTTATTTATTTATTTATGAGAAGATAGTTTCTTTTTTATCTCGAACCTTATATTTTTTTAATAAACTTCAATTTTTTATTTTAATTTTCAGTGTTAATATTTTTTTTTTATCTTTACTAGACTCAAACACACTGTAAAGATAAAACATAATCAGCTAATGCGGTAACATTCAGATCAATTTTTTTTTTATTGCTAATACATGCTTTCTTAGAGCAATAATGCGATAATGTGCATGAGTTGAAAGAGAAAAATATAAAATATAAAGAATTTGTTAGGTTGCTTTCAAGGAACAGAGATACGAAAAGTTATATGGAAAAAGTGATCACGAATGAATGAGGTGAAATAATTCACTAAAATATATAATAAATAAGTTAGATATTAGTGGATGTCACATCAATCAACCTGGCGTGTTTTTTTGAAACTATACAAAATTTGACAGAAAGGACGCTTATAGATTTAAGTGATTTTAAAATAAAGTTTTGTATTATTGATGGATTTAAAAGCGAAAGGAAGTCAATGATGTTAAATAAAAATAATTAATAAATAAAAAATGAAGATTATAAAATTGTTTTTTATGTTAAAAGTAATATGAGAATTTTTTTTATTTAAGAAAATGTTAGTCAATAATTTGAAAATAATAATAACAGAAATAAAAAAAATTAAATATTTAGATATTAATTTTTATTTTTTTTAAATTATGTTCAAATGTTATATATTTTTTTAAATTAATAATAATTCAAAAAGTAATTTTTTTAAACATGAATCCTTACTATTTTATATAACACGTGAATTAGTCAACTAATTGATTATTTAAACATGAATCCTTCCTTACTATGGACTTGGTTCTTTCTCATCCACAAACAACATTCAAATATATGGTTGTTAAACACTTTCAGAGACATAAATCTTAGATGAATTTAATAATACATGATTAAATATATAATAGTAAAATGATTAGATGAATTTAATAATAAATAATTAAAGATATAATAGTAAAATGACACCTTTATCTTTGTCAATTTTCACACCAGATCGAATTACAAGGATATTCCGCGAATTTTTGCCGCACTCACTAGCAAATAAGCACATTTGAACATAAAAAAAAAAAATCAAAATTGATGGTTCCAAATCATACAAAGAATACACTCTTTCTGTTGTCAATTTTGTTTTTTCAATTCGTATTTCCATTAAGGCATATTTTAAAAATTGATGGTTCCAAATCATACTATATTTTGATATAATACTACTATTAGAAATTGATGCTTATTTTAAAATATTTTTTACGTGTAATTGTTATGTGCCTATGAGGCATTTAATTTCAATACTAATCATTCACAATTTTAATTCTTTATATTACTAAACTATTCAAATAACTTTTCTATTTACATTTTCACGTAGACAATTTTTACATATATCTATTTTAGCTAAAATTACTTCGTTTGAACTTTTCTCCTTAATTATAAGTTGGATTGAAAAGAATGTACAACTAAAATCAGTGAACTGTCGGCAATTATAAACGGAAAGTCTCGATCGTGAAAATAGTTTCATTATCTTGAGGAATTTCTTTTATGGAAGACAAAACGTTTCATAAAAAGAAAAAAATAAATGATAATAATAAGTAAAGCTGTAGTTTTTAAAGGTTCAATAATTCATATAAGTCTCACAATAACCATATAAGAAAGAGAAAAATATGTACCCAAATAAATACTCGATTACAAGGTAATAAACTTTGAGTTAAATATGTTTATCGTCTCTTAAGTATTACACGATCTTGGATTTAGTCCATATTCGAAACTTTAATTGTTTTTAATCTTTTTAGTTTTGAAACTATTACAATTAGTCCTTAAAATTGAACGACATTAAATTTTTGTATGATGTGACTAACTATGATGTGACTAACGGTGATGTAACTAACGACATTAAAATTAGTCCATACCACGTTTTTTCTTTTTTTTCTGAAATATTTTTCACGCTTTTTCCAAACCCTTCCTCCTTCTCCCTTAGTCACTCAAAACATTCACCGCCTGAAGCAGCCTCTTGTTGGTAGAAGAAATCTACTTTGGCCAGAAAACACTCCATCTCCATCATCGGTGAGTACCTTTTCTTTCCTTGTCTCGTTTCTGCTTCTTACATTCTAAAGAAAAAATACTACTGAAAATTCATCCAATCACGAAATCTCCCTCTCACAGAACTAAGATCATATTGCCACAATCTTACATTTGATCATCATTATAATTTGTTCCGCAACAATAACTAAAATCAAGGTGAAAAAAAAATCAGAAAAAAAATTATATATGTCAAATAATATTTTTTTACAGGTAAAAAAAAAGTAGAAAAATAATTATTTGACAAATCTAAATTTTTTAGGTTATTTTGATATTATCCTTATTTGTTATTTTTTTTTTTAAAATACAAAAAATCATATTATTTTGTAATTTTTAACTTTCTCCTCTGTTTCAAATGAATTTAAAAATGTTCATGTACCGTTACTCCAAAAAAGTAATTGGGACCCATCTTTTGTAGCCTCCATTGAAAATTTAGCCTGGCGTGAAGAGACGTAACTGGCTTGGACCCGATTGGAGTTGCCTGCATCGCATCGTATATGTGGTCTGTGTCTCCGCAACAATTATATACAAAAGAATTAAAATAGAAAAATAACAGGAAGAGGAAGAGATAAA
Organism: Vigna reflexopilosa; assembly: GCA_027742785.1. Taxonomy (NCBI): domain Eukaryota; kingdom Viridiplantae; phylum Streptophyta; class Magnoliopsida; order Fabales; family Fabaceae; genus Vigna; species Vigna reflexopilosa. The sequence goes on along the minus strand of CM050917.1, from coordinate 40,510,552 downwards.
GAATTGGAGAAAGGTAATAATGTAAGACAATATTTAATGAACGTGATAAAATAGTTTTATTACAGGCAGAAAATGGAGAAAATAAGAGTGAGTGGTGAGGTATTAAGCATCTAATTATTGACTAGAAAAGAAGCGATGAGTTTGATCAATTTGTAAGCGTTAGGAGAGTCTTGATTGAGGGCTGGTTGGAGGAGATGGTAAACATGATCCTCATTTTCCTGACGAAAGAATTCAATTTGACCTTGCCAGCCACTTTTCTTCACAGCCTCATAGTACCAAACTCCTCTGTCGCACAAACCGTCCTTTTCAGCAACGCAGATGAAGATTTTAGAACAAGCAAGTTGAGCCAGACTGGGAGCATCAGGAGCCAAAGGGTTAATGAAGGGATTATCGATCCCACCTGGTGCAGATGGGTACGCCAACTTCCAAACAAGATTGTTGAGGTTCTGCTCAATTCCTGTAACAGGCTCAGACCCAACGGGCTGTGAGCCATAAAAGTAAGGATGGGCCAGAACAGCGCCCAGTATTTTAACGTCTCCAGGCAAGGACTGATGCCCAAAACGAAAGGCAAGAATGTTGTGGACTATATTGGCACCTGCACTGTCTCCTCCTATGAATACTCTGTTGAAGTCACCATGGTGAATGAGCCATGGCTCAGTGTTCTGTGTGGGGTATTTGGTAGAGTCAGAATGTGATGCAACCCATTTGAGAGCCTCCCAACAATCATCATAACCTGCAGGGAGAGGGTGCTCTGGGGCCAGTCTGTACTCCACGGACACTACCATAACTTTTGCCTCAGAAACCAACTTCAGCAGATGGACGTCGTAGAGTTTGGAGAAGGCGGATTCGAAGAAGAAGCCACCCCCGTGAAAGTAGACGTAGATGGGAAGCTTCTCAGTCTGGGAGTTGGAGATGTTTGGGAGGTAAATTCGTGCCGAAATTGGTTTTGGAGGTTTGTTTGAGATTGGAATGTCCTTGGACGACACTCCTGTGTTAGAGTTGTGCAGCGTCGGTGGCACAATCGGAAAATCGCGCGGCCGTTCAACGGTGCCATCACTGAAGACGCGAACCCACTCGGGTATCTCTGTAACGATTTGTTTGGCATTGGCATTATTGGTGGTGGTGGAAGCCATTTTTAACTCAAGTTGCGGAGATGGAAGCTTGAATGGTTGGATTGGAACCCTTGGCATTTATTTATAGCTGCTATCCAACTTGAAATCGTATCCAATACGAAAACGACTTTGACTAAGTTAAAACAATTTGCGCGTACTATTGGTTGATTTAAGCGTTTGTTGATCGATCTTTGATCAAAAGTTATACCCAAGAGATAATTAGTCCAAACACCACAGTTTCGATTGAAACTTATCTCACGCTAAATCCACCAAAAATTGTTTATACGTCCTTTATCATAAATCAATCAGATTTGTCAGTGATACAATGAAACCACTAAAGGAAACAGCCACATTGTAATATAAAATAATAATAATTTAACTATTTATTTTATTTTTTGACATAAAATTTAAAATTATATATATATATATATTAATTATTAAAGTGATTGTCAACTCGGTATATATATTATGGAAGTATCCAAGTTTTATTTTTCTTTTTCAAAACTAAAGTATAATACAAGTCACCTATCTTTCTTCGCGTAAGCTAAGTACCATTATTAAGATGATTTGTTTTATCTCTATGACATGATTTGTTATTCAACTATATATCTCGACAGATACATATAAATCATAATAGCACACGCATGAATAGAATTGATGGGCAATCAAAATCAGTTTAAAGGGATTGGGTCATAATTAAATCCACTTAATCAAAAGTATATGAAAAAAATTGTAAATAGTAAAAGTTTATTTGTTGGAACTTTTATTACAATATTAATTGTTTTACCAATTAAACTTGAGTTGATTTTAATATGAAGTATCTTTAACAGGTACTGATTATTTGGAGATTAACTTACCCGAACAAAAAGATAATAACATTAGAACATCCAAGAAGGAATTTGTATAAGTGGATATTTGATCCTTTACCTGAAACATTGACACCCATAGTAGGATCAACTGACATTCCCTCCTCTTTTGTTGTAGCCGAGGGGCCTTCCTATGCACCTAGAGCGAAACAAGGAAAAATTATTTACCATAAACATCCTGCCCAAGATTACGGAATCAAAAACATTTACGAAGTTATGTGATCAAGAGTTTGGGGGGAAGCTGCTCTGAAATCCCAAGAGCGAAGCATTCTTCAAGGAAAATCATCGACGGTTCCTAGGTATTTGACCAAGCAAGATTTTGGGTCTAGTACACAGGAAAGTTCAACCGATCGTTCATGTCGAAAAACAATTTACGGCCCTTGGTCAGAATACTGATCTTAAAGAATCTTCCACTAAAGCCCTTGTAAGAAGCGAAAAGCTGGAAAAGATTTCAATCAGTTTCACTTATTAAAGAAACTTATCCCTTTCAAGCGATCAAACAGGTGCAATAGTGGTGCACAAAATACCGAATGCCTGCATGGCCACCAAGGTTTCAAATGAAGTTGAGTAGAAACGACATTCAACTCCTGCAGGACTCTGGTGGAAATTCCAAATTGTCGAAGTAATATTAATTATTTATTTGAAGGCAATAAATACATTACATTAAAATATCATATTTGTCCATGAAAGGAAAATAAATGTTTCAACAACTTAACTTTATTAATATTAATTATTTATTTGAACTTAATGAATGCACTACCTTAAAAACTAAATTTCTCGTTCAACACAAGGTTTAAAAAAAAGGAAAGTTACTAATTTCAAGAGTTATTCATTATAACCAAAGATTAAATACACCTGCAACAGATGGATGGCCTGTTCATCCTTTTCTTAAACTAACTGTAGGTGGTGGTTTTATATCAGACACAGGAGGATGAATATAGCGGGAATTGTGATAGATGAAGTGGAAGATGGAATTTGTATTCCCAAGAATGATCAGAGTACTATTTGTGAAATGGAGTATTTAGAAGTATTTAACGTCTTCCATAAATGGAAACCAAAAGAAATTAACTTTCATAATACAGCAACATTCTTTGGGAAATTCGGGAACAAATCCGTCGGTGTCGGAAATGCTCTTTTGAACATATTTCCCGATACCAAAACATACATATTTCAACAATCAGCTTGAAATGAAAAATAGGATGATATTCCAGATGGCATCTTACCTCTTATAGGATTGTATGCTTCTTAGCGTTGCTTTGTTTCAGTTTTTTTTTTTTTTTTATTTCTATTCCTTTTATAAAAATAAATGAAATGTTTTCATAGAGTTGCTGACTTGATGCATAATAGGAAAATTATTTAGAAGCATCAGAAACGTGCCTTCAACGTACGAATATTGAAATGAAGAATATTCGCAACAATAATTTAAAACAAATTTCCATGTCAAATGTCAGGATTTGACAGTCTGGCAGAAGTTACTCCAGCAGCACAATTTCCTTGCAGAAAACTATAATTTTGTCCATATATACATTGGGAAAAATATTTACACCTACAATCATAGAGTTAACAATGGTCATTTCCTGAACGTAGGCATCTGAGAGAAGAACTGTTAAGTCATATAACCATCACATTGCATGAGATAAAAAATGTTCGTGAAGGTCATATTTGCTATATCTATGATAATGAAATTACAGACCAACAGGGGCTTACACCTCATTTAAAAATAAAAGAAGCACAACTCGGTCATTAGGTATTTCTTTTAGCCGAGTTGTATATCATAAACAGGAGACCCCTTCCTGGTACAACAAAAGGAATAACATCTACTACATTCTGTACAACACCATCGGTTAGAGGTCAAGAGTATAAAAATGGGTGCATACTACAGTCGGTTGTTATGGGAGTTGGCCTTTGTAAGTGCTTTAACAAAGTAATTGCGGATCTCTGGTATTACACGCTGAATCAGAAGAGAGTGCCTGCAAACAATTAGTGTAAACAGAAACATAAGGTGAAGAATTAGTCAGCCAAAAAAAAAATGTCTTGATGCTGTATCCTGTTTATTTCAAACTATTTATAAAACACGATTGTGTATAAACAGAAGATGGCCATATATAAAAATACTAAATCCCTCGTATCTGGTCTGAATACGGTACAAGAAAAACAACCATACAAATGAACCTTCTACTTGCTGCTTGAATGTGGAATACATAGTCATCTACATCCCGCCACCCCCCGCCCAAAACCACAGTAAAACATTGTAGCACAGTATGCATGGAATATCTATGTTTCCAAAGGACTCTTTCTTACTGATTTTTGGATACAACAGGCTTGAATATTTGCTATTTTCACCAGTGACACCGGGGAATATGACTGTTTAATTAAATCAAAACATTATGATGATAAAAAGAAAAACTAGATCAGTGACATTATTCAAGTCTCCAGATCCAAATTTCCTTTTATGTCAACAACATTCTTCAGGAAACAGCACGCACAACAGTACTAAACCAGATGACCAAGTTCTTATACACAGCTATTAAGACATCATAGAGCTAAGTAAACGCCCACAAGATGTAAACACAGTAAATTAGGAAATCAGATCAATACCCTGGCCTTGCACTCAATTTATCAAATTGCTCCAAGATAAAAAGGATGCATGCATGCCTCAGTGGTATTGCATTGAAGGCTTCTGAAAGCTCGTACATACTTGAAACATTCTCTAGTGATATATCCTGGGACAAAAAACATGGGGTAACGAGGAGCCCACTTTCAAGTCTAATGTTTAGTACAAGGAAACATACATATATAAAACTGATTTTCCTAGCTCACCTGTGCAATTGTGTATTCACAGAGTCTCTTAAGTCCTTCTAAAAGATATTGATCTGCAGCTCGAAGAAGATCTTGAGCAATATCCAGAGTGACATCAACTGATCCACAATACACAAATCTGGATAGATATCAAACAAACAATGAGATATAAGATGTCCAGAAATTATTGCAAGCATTCACAGACCAACTTTAATAAATCACAAGACTGCAGAATTTAGTAGACCTCATCATCAACTCAAAAACTTCCCATCTAATATTTGGAATCTCTATGTCTCTTGCCTCCTTCTCCTGGCATGCAATAAAACACACGTTTACATACCACTTTATGCTTCAAATTAAAATATATATTTTGGTAATTACTTACTTAATATTAGATCCATCGTTCAAATCAGCAGTAAAAACCATAGATGATAAATAAATATCTCATGAAACCAAGTGGAGTCAACAAAGGAGTAACTTTTTTGACTAACACTCTTGTTTTGTAATAATGTAAAGGAATTACAAGAATTGTTTCTTGTGATAATATCCTTATTTGGTGTGGCTTTAGAGGTGGGGTGAAGGAGAAAGATTATTCATGGGTGAAACTGAATATAATAAACTCACCCTGTAACCACCGTCAAACATTGCACGAAATGCATCTGAAGATGCAAGTAGACAAATTCTATGTGCATAAAATTGTTTGCCTGCAACGAAGAACAAAGATCACCAAGGTCACTACACGGGTCAACTGAAGCTACAACACATCTTAGGGAAGGTAGTTTTTCAAGCTACAATTTTAAGAATGAAAAAGTGAGGACAAAAAGCATCAACCTTCAACCAAAAATGTAACGTCAGACAATGTAGCATTGTTCACATACTGCTCTCCTAAATATACCTGCAAGATAAATAGTAGTTGATCATAAACATACCAGCTTTCAGAAAAGCTTATTCCAGAATTATTTAGACAAGGCAGAGTGAAGAGGGAACTTGGCATCAGGATTCTTATGCAAGTGGCAAGTATGTAAAACAGCAAGCATTGATCAAGATGACTGCTGGCTGTTAGATCATTAGATGCTCGTTATATTCAATAGACCACGTATTTATATAGTCATGTCATTAGTCATCATAAAATATCTTTTAGAGAAAACAAACAAGAGGAACAAACTGAAATTTTATGGTTTCTGCTCACTTGAAATAAGAGCACAAAATTATTTATAGGCACCGTTTACAACAAAAGCTATTGTTAATAATAGCTGACAGCTGTAAAGGCTAACAGCTGTACAAACTAACTATTATTTATTCAGTCTAACAATATCATATACAAATAATATAAATCTATTATAAATTGTTATTAGCTACTGACTACTTAATATGACACCAGGGTTTAAAGAAATTTTAAATAAAAAGTATTTCTAGACACATGTTACATTCATATAAGCAAATTACAATTACTACCTAATTGAGTGAGTATACAAAGTGTGTATAAAGATCTTACCTGTGAAGAAATTTAAAGCATATAACAGCGGATGCAACAACAATTTCACATACCGTTAAAGGAAAGTTGAAGAAAAAATAAAACTTGTGAAAACATTCTTTTATAATTAAAATTCTATGCTGTGAAATTGTGAAAACTGATGATAAGCCAACTGGATTTACCTGTGGCGTTGGAGAAAGAGGAGGAGCATCAACAGGAGACAAGGTCGATGCTTTATTGGCCAACTTGCATAAAGCCACGGCACCATCAAGTTGCTGCTTAGAGCTGGATGATCCAAGAAGCCCTATAAGCAACTCAAGACCTGCATGGACAGATGATCAACTTGAAAACAAATACAAAATGGAGTTTGTAAAACAATAAACGATGAGAACCAAATCCATGAAAAAACATTTACTAAGATACATACCATAGTGATCAATAAAAATTTTTCTCTGATCATCTGCAGAACAAAGATGTGCAAGAGCCAAAGCAACTCGCCTTTGACAACCCTTTTCTGAAACTCGCATAAGATATAACAAATGGTTCAAAACCTATAAAAGGGAAAAACATCACATTACAAATTTGAATACTATAAAACTGGCAATCAATAGTAGTCAGTAGAGCCCCCATCATTTTAAAGATATCAAGTATTATTAACAACCAAAAGCAGAAAGTATCATGAATATGACATTTTACCCGGCCCTGAATCTTCTCCTCTAATCTTTTCAACGTCTTGGCAACACAATCTTTAGTTGCCTGCAATAGAAATCAATTCCATAAAGGTCTATATGGGTCTTAAGATAAATGTATTTCCCTTCAATTACAAATATTCAAATGAAATCACTAAGTATTTTAATTTTTTATAGTAAAGGCATCAAAGGGTGAAAGTGGAAACTGTAAATCAAAGCTACGGTATGTAGTAAAGAGAAAGCTTACTTGAACAATAAATTCTCCATCTTGCAGCCTCTGAACTCCACCTACCCTAATGAAATCGGACACATTATCCTATGGGACAAAATAAAATAAATAACCCCAAAAACAGAGAATAGTTAATTAACTTAAGTCAAGAGTAACAAGCTTTTTAAGCAATTAAGACAGAAAACCTTCATTTCAAACAAATTCAGTTTGTATCAAACCTCATTGTCTGCAAGGCCGTATAAAGCAAAAGCAGCATTATGTTGCAAAGACCCATTTTTTGAGTCAAGAAGCTTGAGCAATGGCACTAAGCCACCATTGTGAGCAATACCAGCTTGGTTATGTGTGTCCTGAAATCAACAAAAAAATGTATATTTATATTCAACCAAAAGAAATGCATATGTTGTTAAGAAGAACCAGAAATTCAACATGTAAATGGACACAGGTCATAGTAGCTTTATATAAAAAGGTGTGATATATCACTAAGATGATTTCCATTCTCAGAGATAAGCCACATATAACTATACGAGAATTAATGAGAACATGGAAATACATTGAATGTGTTACAGATCCAAATACTATCCTGCACAGAAAGATGCTACTAACTTATTTCCAGGACATAATTGAACTTTATATTCAAACTAATGCAAGTAAATTATAAACGGAAAAAAGGAAAAAAAGAAAGGGATAACCTGGGCTAATCTTCCCAACGCAAATGCTGACATTTCCCTGAGTTGTACATCAGATGATTGAAGCATTTCTATCAATGGTTGGACAGCACCTCTCTGTACAATGTGAACCTAAAATCAAGCAGCACAGACAGTAAACACTAAGGTCAAAAGAAAACGATATACGATACATCATAAGAGAAGCAACTATACTGTTCAGTACTCTATTACCATCAATCTTATTTAACAAGAAATAAATAATACAAAACAATCAAATTGGAAATAGGAATGTCACCAAACGATTGCTTCAACTAAAGTTCAGTTATGAATTGCTTCTTATCTCCCCCTCCTCACAATTTAGGCATACAAGTATAAAAGGGGAATATTTATGTGTGTGTGTGTGTGTGAGTAATATTAAGCGATTTAAACTTGAAAACTGGAGTTATCCACCCAATTCAAGCTTTACTTTTGTCCTTTACATTCTGAAGCTTACACTTACCTTACAGTCTGAATCAGTTGCTGCAAATTGTCCAAGTAACAAGGCTGCTTCTCTCTGGCTTTCAGAGCAGCAGGAACTGTTAAATAAAGTATAACATTATATTTGTTAAACGGAAGACAGCTTTCAGGGAAAACGTTTGATAGAATATTATTGCCAGAAAAAAAAAAAAGGACCGCATAATAATAACAAAACATGTTCAGGGTAGAGAGGGAAGGGGCAGTGCAGTTTATCAGGGTCCAGAATTGGGGATAAACCTAAGTAATCCAATAACTGGCTGTAAAGCTCCAGCGAGAAGAACTTCTTTCTTTATATTAGGTGAAGAGTGAACTAGATTTCCAATCACACCAACCTGGTATATCAAATTCATAGCATGTGCCACATAAGATACGTGCAAAGATAGAGCTGAAAACTATTGCAAGAGTCTTGCATTTATTATTAAAATTTGTTATCCTCACCGCTTCATAATGAACAGCAGCATCTTCAGAACGTAGCATTAAAATCAAAGTTGGGAGAGCATTGCATTCAACAATCTGGAAAATCATCATGTTGTGTGACTTGTTTGTAAAATATCCAAACCACAACTTCCAGCAACAACTTACCTGATTTTTATTTTCATCATTTTTAAAAGCAAGAGTTCGCAGTGCACCAGCAGCTGCTCTTTGTACCTTTGCATCGGCAAAACCAAGCAAATGAACAAGTGGTGGAATTCCACCTTCCATCCTACAGACCAAATCAAGATAATATTGAGAACAAATCCAAATAAATTTTAAATATGATAACCTTGGAAGAAGGCAAAACCTGACACGGGTTTTAATGCTGCTGTTTTCATGAGCAAGATTAGTAATAGCATCTGCAGCCCTGCGAATGAGACTATTAATAGCACGAGATGTTAAGCCATCCTTGTGCCTCTTTAAAAGATCAACAAGATGTATTAAGGCACCACTGTCAACAATGAGCTGTTGATGCTCTGGCTGTAGAAAGCATTTCAAATAAAATAGCAGTTTAGCAATTATATTCTTTTTAACAGATACAAGAAATATGTCAGAAGAGAAAAGGAAGAAAAGTACAAGTAAATCTAAAAATATGTCGTATACATACACAATTCAAACTCCCCTTAAACATGACTCAGTCATTAGTCCTAGTCACTGCACGTGTTGGGCTTCACCATAGTTACAAAAAAGATGGTCAATGCTTCTATATTCACATCCTACAACCAACACTAAATTAATCTTGTGATTGACAAACCGGATACATAAATTTCCCTTTAGAAATCAGTAGTATCTCACGAACTTCCTACAGTTCCAAACAAAAATTATGGACCTAGTAGACCAGACTGGCTTTCAATGGTGGATCTCCATCAGGACCAAAGGGAACAGTCTCCCCATCCCCCTTCTCCAAATTTATTTGTTTTTTTAATCTATGTGGGACATTTGCTTTAATTAAGAATTTCACAAGAATTCAACCCACCACCAATTGACAATCTATTAAATAAAGTGGTTTTTGTATCAAGTACAATGTTTAAGAACATCTCCATTCCTTACTTCCAACCTTCATCCAATATATTGAATTTCATTCGATTAGTGATCATTTAAATTTTTTAAAACAAGTTTTCATCCAATACTTAAATAAGTATCCAAAATCCAGAAGTAATATTGTAAAATTCGCAGATCCCTCAGTTTTCAAGAATTGGCACATCCTCTTTCCCCCACTAACTAACTTATCCAGATAAACCCTATAATTTTTGTTCTCTCAAAATCTTCAGCCAAGTTCCACCACCGCTGACTACCATCAAAACAATATAGAAAGGGTAAATTTTTGGTAGACTACATGATTCAACCAGCTTTGAGAAAAACAGATTGCATAAACACAAACTCAATCCTTTATAAATAAATGATTCCTACCAACCAGCAGGTAATTAACTCAATATGGACCCTCATTCATGTGAGACTTTTTTTTATCTCTTTTAGTCAACACTTGGAAAAATCAAATTTAGATGCACTGTAATCACGTGTTATATTTTAATTAATTTAGTTAAAAAATTAAAACTGACATCCCAAGCCAAACACAGTTTGTCTTGTGCTAGAACATAAAGACAACAGTTACTAAAAGTAAAAAAGAAACAAAGGACACTGTCGTTTAGAATTAGGGTTTTGAATGTGTCATCTCCCTTCTGACCCACAAAAAAGATGCACGGCCATGAGAGCAGGACACTGAACTGAAGCACTAAAGTTGCAGGTTTGGAGGGGCAGCAACATCCGATTTTGTGATTAACTACCATGAGTGCTGCGGGATTTGCTGGCTCCAAGGTGTGATTCAACAGCTAATCACGATTCTTAAGATTCTAGCCATATTCATGTGTCATGCACAAAAACAACCCATTGTACCACATTGCAATGAATCGTGCAATAAAAACAAACACTCAATCAAACCCTTATTATAAGGTTCATTTTAGAAGGTACACTGGTAATATTTTTCAAAAAGTTCAGCTGGATTAATTACTTTAATTGGTATGTGATAACGTTAATAGAAGACCAGAAAGTACTATGCTATACTCACTAATTAAGAATCTTAATTAAGTTGATTTAATGTTCTTAATTTCATAAAATAAGTAAATACATCCTTTAAATTCCCACCACTGATATTTATTGGAAATTGGTGCCCAAGTTTAAATGTAAGGATACCTTTTAAATAATAACATCAAATAAAATTGAGATAATTGAAATTTACTAATATTTAAGGCCTTTAAACATAATCAAAGGGAGTATCTAGCAAACCCAACCTACAAATTACACCATCAGGCATGATCTTTAACACTGTCTCTACTATTACTCCCTTAGTTTCTTTTTCGACATTTTTTGGATAACCCAAGAAATGCATATTTTTTAACTTGAATAAAATATTTATTCTCATTTCTATATCACTATAAATGCGTATACGTAAACTAATTAAATATTAAGGGAGAGATAAGAGTATAAATGACAAAAAAATAATTACTATTGTGTTGGACTTCGAATTTTCAGTTAAATATAAACAAAAGAAAAAAAGACTTTCACAAGTGCAACACTTCAAGTATTATATGACTCGCACCATTAAACAAAAAAAAAATGGAACAGCATTCCATGTTAAAATAAATAAATGGATAAATAAACAACACTCAGAAGCGAATTCAACATTACAAAACTTGAAATCAAGCTACAACCAAAATTACACTCATAATTCCAAATTTGCAGAACACGAAGAATCATATATCCAAATCATGAAGTACCAAACTAAAACAAGCTAAGACCTACGAAGCGTAGACGATTAAATATGGAATAAAATCGAAAATAACTGTTAGAGAAAATGAAATCACCTTGACGGCAAGGAGTCCTAATGCGAAAGCGCTCCCCTTCTCAACCTCGTGCTCGAATGGCAATGGCTTCTGGACACGGTCAATCAGAGGCGGCGCCTGAAGATGCTTCACCAAAGCAGGAATCGCGCCTCCTTCAACAATCAGGTTCACCACTTCCTCTGCAAACACAACCAACACCAATTGATTTATACACACGGACATGCAACCGACACGAGGAAACACAGAAGAAGAAACAGCACACCGCAACCGCAATCCAAACGAACGCAGCGACACACGGCGAGATCGGAGGCATCGATTTACCATTCTTCGCGAGATCAGCGAGCGCGTGAGTAGCGCGTTTGGCCGCGGATCGATCCGCTTCGTTCCACGTGAAACTCGACTCGAGGATGCTCACTTGTTCTCCAACGTCGCAGAGGAGCGCCGCTCGCTCGGCGGCGGTGGACGGCGCCGCCGAGATCTGCCTCTCGTCGTGCTGTTCCTCGTCGAGCTTCCGCTTTTGTCCCTTCCGCTGGGAAAGACTCTGATCCTGGCGCCTCTGGAGCTCCATGAACGAGAGAAAAAGCAAAGAAGGTTCTGAGAACAGAGTGTTTTGCTCTGTCTGGTGCGAGAAAGAGAGGAGGGGGTGAGAAATGCAATTGGAGATTTGAACGGATGACATGTAGAAGGGGTATTTTAGGAAATGTAAAGTAACAATGAAAAAAAGAAAAAAGAAAAAAGAAAAAAGAGCACGCACACTCACTTTGAGAACAGAGGTGTCTGGCTTTGAACCGGCCACATCATTTAGGGCTCTGGATTGGGGCAAAGCCGAACACTCAACAATACACTTTTTTTTTTAAGTAAGAAAAATCAGCAGACATTTTTATAATAATCAATTAAAACGAAGCTGCCTTATCAGTGTTTTGTTTTAAAGAACAAAAATAATTAAATTAATTAATACTTTATTCAGTTAAAATCTCCTTTGGAACTAAGAAAATCGATTATAAATATACTACAGTCAATTGTTAGACATTGGATCGATGGTGTATAAAACTTGGAGAAACTTATATGCTGCAACAGATTCCTGGATCACTAATTCAATATTTAAATACTTGCTGAACACGTGTGAATACACAGACATAAAATATACAAAATACGCAAACAAAAAATATTTAAAATATGTACAGATAAATTTCTTTGCAAATTCTCTCAAAAGTAAAAGTTAATTAAAATAAAGAAACTAAAAATTATTTATGTATAAATTTAAATTATTTTTTAATTAAATCAATATAAAAGAGCTTTTTTAAAAAAAAAGTAATTTATATATAAATAATTGTAAATTATGTAAAAACTTTTTTGTTTTGTTCAAATGTACCAAGTTATATCTTTGATAAATCAATGTGATGCAAGATTTGATCCTTGTGAACTCTAATTTTATTTTATTTCTGTGACAAAAGAGTGAGGGGCATGTCGGATTCAATTTCAGAATTGTATTGATAGTCAATTATTTTGGTCATGAAAATCAATTTTGAGGTGGGTGTTTGAAATAAATAATTGACTAATAGTTTTGAAAATCAGTTATAGTGTGCTGATAGACACGTGTGATCATCAATTATCATCACACAATTTTTTTTATCTGTGTTGATAAAATACAATATTTTCATTTTTTTTATTTCTGCTGTTTGGAGAAAAATAATAAGTATGATGTGAGATCGCATTTTCAGAATTAGAAATAAATTCTTCAACTAACTTTTAATAAAAAAGTTAAAAAAACTTAATCAAACAGTAAAGAAATTGTTGCAAAATAAAAACTAGATATTGGAAAGCTGTGACTCTATCCTTCTGTCAATCAAATAAACTTTGAAATATATGATTCGTTAATAGGTGAACTGATATAATTTTAAGTGGTTAGAATTTTTATTAAAAAAAAATCCAAATTAAACATATAAATAAAATCAAATTGATTTAATATTTGACTCTATTTCTACTAACTGGATTTAGTCTCTAGCAAGAGGTTTGACTGCTAAGGCATCAATTTTCAACTTTACAATTATTTGTTGATTCTATATTGTAATTTGATTGCATAGGCCTCCTTTGAGGGTAGTAGTAATCCTTGCTTCTTTTAAATATTTCACTTTTCTGTTGTACACGTTCCTTACTTTCTTGTTTTTAATGATTGTGTTTGGTTCATACGTTAAAAAAAAAACATGTGAAATGGGTATAATTTTCAAATTAAGTATCTAAAAATTGAGCATGTATTCATGGAATATGGTTTCAAAAACCCAGAATTAGAAAAGTGATTCCGCGATACTCGTTTTCGGTTGAACATTTTGTATCATCCAAATTTTGAAATATTCAAAATAAATGTTTAAAGCTTTTAATAATTGTCCATGTTAATTGATTTAATTTCTAAAATTATTTAACAAAAACTAATTGTTTTTCATAAAAGTTTTGTTTTGTTTGGTGCAAAGGTACTTACTTTATACTTTTTAAAAAGCAAATGTAGCTTTGTCTCAAGGATAAAATATAAAATATACATCTCGAAGCGTAAAATGAACTATTAAAATGAATACATTTATAACCACAAATTATACATATTGATAGAGTAAGAAGTTTTCAAGAATAACAAAATAAGTACATATTTATGAACAATGAGAATGTATATAATAAAGAAATAACCAGATACAAGATGTAGGAAAATATAGTGGCAAATATACTTATAAATATTTGAAATTAGATGTACATTAAAGTATTTTAAAAGAAAAACAAAGGAAATGTTAATCTAAGACGAGTCTATAAATTCAATTTTGCATAGCAAATTGCTTACCAACAAAAAATATAATAACAAAGATAAAGAGAAGAAGATATTCGCTTCCGTCTAATTAAAAAATTAAGGTGTGAATTACGGTTCACCAATTTTGCACTCATAAAACAATTTAAATTTTTAGAGTCGTAGATAACATACTAATCACCTTCTAACATTTATTATTTATAACTCTAAGTTAGTTTAACTATTTATTATTTTAACCATCTTTTTTAATTATTACGTGTTATTAAAATTATGAACTTGGCTGTGAAAAAATAATCACAATTTAACATCATATTCTCGAAGAAGTTAATCTTAGAATCCTCTTTTATTTAACAAATGTAGTCATTCAAGTTTTGAGGACTTACTTCTCAACATTTTTATTTATTCAAATTCATCATTTACAAGTTGATGTCTTAGTTCGTTTGTCAGAGTTACTTAAGAGAAATCTATCTATAACATGTTCTTAACATATTACAAAGAAAATCAACTCTCCCACTTTAACAGTAAAATGTTATTAATTTAAGTTCCAGATTGCATCATCGTAATTTTTTTTGGATTATACAATCTTAAATAAAAAAACTTAAATTTTAAGCCAAATTTAAGTTACATTAATGACCTTCGTCGCTCTTTATCATCCTTAGCCACTCATCCACGTCTAATCTTTCCATGTGGGCGATCTAAATATCCGTTGGAATGTTGCAATTCCTATGTTCTTTGAGTTAACGGGTCTTTCATCTTTATATAGTGCTCACCATCGGATCTGATACCACTGTTGGGTCTATCAAGGAGGAGGTTCACCGGGGAGATACAAACACCAATGAGATATAAGCCCAACCATATAAAGGATTGACACTACTCTCTACCCAAAACCTTAAGGCAATGAGTTAACGGGTCTTTCATCTTTATATAGTGCTCCATTTTCTCATTTTTATCCAATATGGAACTTGGACTCGCACTTGCATTCCCAACACTTTGCCTCCCTGATTCTTGTAAAAAAACTTGATCCTGTTCTTGCTTGATTCAATGATCATTATGTCATATTGTACAATTTTGATTTGTCCGTTTAGTGGTGTTTGGTAAAAATTGTTGACATTGAAGGAAGGAGCATGGCTAAAAATTATGGGAAGGTGAGTTTGGTCACAAGATACAGTAAACACGTGTCCATTATCACACATGGAAAAAAAAATATAATTTTCTTAATTAAGCAGATATACAATTTGTAATACAATTTAGAAAAACAATTCGAAATATACATCACATTTCAAATTACACTGAAATTTAATTTTTCATTACCAGTTGTAAAACCCTAAAATCCTAGAAATGCGTTAGAAGTCTAGGGGAGGGAGCTTCTCACACCCTCTTAAGCCAATGGAAAACAACAGCATGAGATAAATCCAAAATGAAATTATAATTTTAAACAATTTTTTAATAAGAGATAACTAAGTCGGTGAAGCAATGAATGCGCTAAGAAAACATGAAGAATCCCCCTCATTCAATGAGTTTGTTTTTGTATTCATTGAATGTGATAAAATGCACTTTTATTGAAAGTTCTTGTGTACTTTTTTTGCATTAACATTAAAAACCTTCACTTTTGTACAAACTATTTTAATGATAAATTAAATCGTATAGTTTTCATAATTTTCTATTGTTTATGTACTTTAGGAAATACAAATCAGTCCTATAATTCACAATAATAGTCATCATATTCGCTATCAATATTGTCTCAAAGAAAATATCTGTCTAACAAATAGTAATTATACAATTTTACTGTATTGCCGGCACTGCACACGCACACAGAATCATAGAACCATTAATGTAAACACACCAAATCAATTCACTAAAGAAATTCCTCTCTCAGTCGCTTAATCACATCGTCAAGATCATTTTGACATCTTCTGACTCCATTAAAAATGTAATGAAAAGAAATTTTAGATATGTTTGTTTGAGTGAAAGAGAAAGAGTCAGAAGAAGAAAACGGCATCCTTTCCTATTAATGTTTTCTTTGTGTATCTACTCCAACAAAACAAGTGGTGTCTGACCGGTAAACTTTGTTTCCCGCGTTATCATTACCCGTTCCAACCAATAACCAATAACTAATCCTTCCATATTCATATTCTTTTCTTCTCCATTCTTCTGTGTTTTCTTTCCTACCACTCCAACTCATAGACCCTTTCAAACTCCACCACCATCACATCACAATCTTAACCAACTACCTCATTTATTCATTCATTCATTCATTTTTCTCATTCCAACCACTTCAACCACCATGTCCCTCTTTCTCTTTCTCTTTCTCCTTCTCTTCTTCGTCCCCATCTCCCTCTCCCAGACGCCCCCCAGAGGCCTACTCATAAACTGCGGGGCCCAATCGGAGGCCCAATTCGATGACCGAACATGGCTCCCCGATTGGAGCTTCGTCTCTTCGGGCTCGCCCAAAACCCTCACCTCTCCCGTTGTCATCCCCACTCTGCAAACCCTTCGCTCCTTTCCTCGCCAAGTCAAGAAGCACTGCTACAATGTTCCCACGTATCGCGGCGCAAAGTACTTGGTGCGTACCACCTACTTCTACGGTGGAGTCAACGGCGCCGATCACCCTTCGCCACCCGTCTTTGACCAGATCCTCGATGGGACCCTCTGGAGCGTGGTCAACACCACTGGAGATTACGCCAACGGAAACTCCACCTTCTACGAAGGAGTTTTCATGGCCCAGGGGAAGATCATGAACCTCTGCATCGGTTCCAATACTTACACCGATTCTGACCCGTTTATCTCTGCTTTGGAATTCTTGATTCTCGAGGATTCTCTCTACAATACCACGGACTTCAATAGCTTTGGCCTTGCATTGTTTGCGCGGCACAGTTTTGGAAACTCCGGATCACCCATTCGGTTTGTTTATCCTTTTCATTGCTCTCCCTGTTCAAACTCAGTGTCTTTTGTAGCTTTGTTCATTTAGTTTTTTTTTTTTTTTAAATTAAGTTAATGTTAAGTTTTTGTTTGCTTTTCTCTTTGCTCTACCGTGAAAAAAGAGAGTAACCTTTAAGAGAAGGTTGCAATGCAACTTTCAAGGCAGCTAAGGAAGCTTATGGATTAAATTCTGAAGTGAATTTGACTTTTTCTTATGAATTTAATTAGAATTATAATTTAATGAAAATGTAATTGTCTATTATAAAGTTATCCAGTTACAAATGAAAATGATAATTAAGGTAATTTTTTTTTATTCCCTGAAAGCGGAGCTGTTTCTTAACTTGATAGTTGAAAGAAATGTACGATATATGATAAATTTAGGAGTTTTGGTACAGTTAGTTCATGACGAGAACTCATTCATCCAAAACTAATCGTACCAAAACCTCTAAATTTATCAGGTAGCATATGGATTCTCATTAATTAAACTATTTTCATATATAAATAATCACGGATAATGTGTTGGACTCTACGAGTTCCCTTTTTACTATGAAACCATTACCTTCGTGTTCTTTTTAATTGTTGTTTCCCTGGTCTCTGATGCAGAATGGTGGGTTTTTTTGTTGTTCAGGTATCCTGATGATCAGTTTGACCGTATATGGGTGCCTTTTGAGCAGAGTAGTTCTGCCAAAGCAAGCACTGACAATGTTTCTGTTTATGGTTTTTGGAATCTTCCACCTGCAAAAATATTCGAGACACACATAGGATCTGAACAATTGGAGTCCTTGGAACTGAGTTGGCCTACAGCGCTACTTCCAAGCTCTAAATACTACATCGCACTATACTTTGCTGACAACACTGCTGGATCAAGAGTTTTTAACATAAGCGTAAATGGTATTACTTATTATCATAATTTGATTGTGATCCCATCAGGCACTGTTGTATTTGCCAGCCAGTGGCCTCTTTCTGGTCCTACTACAATAACTTTGACCCCTGATGCAAGTTCAACCCGGGGCCCCTTAATCAATGCTGGTGAAGTTTTTTATCTGCTGCCACTTGAAGGAAGAACTTCAACTCGAGATGGTATAGCTTTTGATTTCATGTTTTTTTCTTAACTCTGGGTCATTTCTGAAATAATCTTACGCTTGACATTATTTCTTCGCCAACAAGAAAATACAAGTTTCTACGCACAGGATGGAAAATATCTTCGTCCAGTGCCACTGTAGCAATATATATCCTAAGGTTTTTTGTGTCACTAATCAAAACTGCAAATCTTAAAATGACTTTATATGAAGAACGGCCACATATTAAGATACAGTTGAGTAAAGTTCTAGAGAAAAGGGATTTGAGGAGTTTTGTTTTGCACTTTTTTGAAGAGAGAAGGGGAGAGAAATTTTTTTAAGAGATGAGTTAAAGAATGATAGAGCTACGAATTTTTTTATGAATGACGGGAATAATTGAAGATAAGAATAGATCAGTATACTGTCACTGTAATAGTATTTTTTTTCATTGTCATGCTTGCACCAGCTTAGTATGGAAGGTTTTGATATTGGACAAATTTGTAGTGAGAAGTGTAACGAAGGCCATTACTACTCCACAATTACCACTATTTTAACCCGAGTTTTGTTTTCCTTCTCACATATCATAGTGAAATTCTCAATCCGTTTCTCTGGGGGTGGGGGTTTGATGGTAGCATGCCATTGGCGGCCCAAAAAAAAAACAAAAAAAACAGGACCTGCTCCTGGTTGACTGGTTATTCTTTATTTTAAATCGCAACATTTTCATCATAGTTGTAGTGTGTTAGTACGTTAATTGTGGACATGCAAGGTTTTTAAAATGGTAACTTTCTTTTGACAGTTATTGCATTGGAAAAAGTAAAAGAGAGCCTTCGAAATCCACCTCAGGATTGGAATGGTGATCCTTGTATGCCTCAGCAGTACTCATGGATTGGCATCACATGTTCTGAAGGACCACGTATCCGTGTAGTGACTTTGTAAGACCAGACTTGAGTTGTTATAGCACATGGTATCCTGTCCTTTCAGTCCTATTCTGCTGTGTGAATGAATAGCTTACTTATGATTTCCTGTTTTCGTTCAGAAACTTGACAGGTATGGATCTTTCTGGATCTTTATCGCCCTCTGTTGCCAATATGACAGCCCTGACTAACATGTAGGCTCTTTAATTTACGTATATCTCTTAAGGAAATTTAGTATTTCAAATTTTATGATCAGTAAATCATTACCTTTCTTGCAGCTGGCTTGGGAATAACAGTTTAACGGGGCAGATTCCTGACCTCAGTTCACTAAAGATGTTACAAACACTGTAAGTTTATACTTGACGTGTGTGTGTATTTTTAAGTGTGACATGATAGTTTATCTTTTAGCATATGGTTTATCTCATCACTGGCTATGGCTAGTCTGCCATTTTTCATTTAATGGAAACAAACATATTTTTGCAAGTTATTTTTATTATAAAGCAACTCATGTAGTCGTGTGTTCTATAGCAACTTCCACGATCGAAATGTTTGAAATACAAGAAAACTTCAATGTATTCATGGAGCTCTTATTTGCATATTGTTATTTTATTTTAAGGCACTTGGAAGACAATCAATTCAGTGGAGAAATTCCCTCATCCTTAGGGAACATCAGCAGCTTGCAAGAAGTGTAAGTTGTACCCTATTCTAGATTTACCAGAGGTTACTAAGCAAATTGTGTTTTTTTTTTTTTTTTTTTTTTGCTATTTGAATACGGGAAAATTTTCCTTACAAGACGCCTCCTTTTTCCAGTTACATTTTGATACCTTCAATTATGTCTAGAAAATTAAGTCAACCTGTAAAACTATATTGATTATGATCATTATGAGTTTAGTTATATAACTAATCTCTGCTCATTATTTTGTGATGCTTGATTGGATTGGTAAGAATCAACAGACATTTGTTCAAAGCTAAATGAGTTTTGGCTTTGGCCTGATAAATAAACATGCCGAGGAAAAAACAAAAAGAATTTCATGTCTATTGAAGAAATAAGAGACTTGATTGTTCAATCCTCGCATACTTTGATTTCGATCAATCTATGAAACTTCACTTGCAAGTAGACTTTAGTTATTAATATTTGTAGACTTTAGTTGCAATTATGCCTGACTACGTCTTTCATGCACCTCTAGCTATCATTGCAATTAGAAATTATATTTACAACTCATGTCCTGGAGAATTTAAAAGATTTATTTCACTACAATTATTTTCTGTCCACACTGTGCCACTCCAATTTTACCATCCCTGGCCCCCCAGGCACCTCGTCAAATTACAACTTTTTGCTTTCTTGTTGGAAAATTTTTATTTCTCAGGATCGAATGCCAAAATTAGCACGAGGATAACTTGGAGTGAGGGAATGATTACCAAGCAATACTGTAGTGTCCTTTTAAATAAAATAGGATTTTCTTATATAGTGACACAAACTTAGTAGTATCGCTCGTGTACTTGGTATTTGTAAATTATGTATCTTTGAATTCTGGCTGTCATTCCCTCTTAAGATCTGCGAGTTACTCGTAAATTCCATTACTTGTCCCTATAATTGTCTTCTTTTCCATATTTGTTTTATGTTAACTGATGATTGCCCCCTTCCCCCATTTTGTTGCAGATTTTTACAGAACAACAATTTGACTGGTCCAATTCCAGCAAATCTCATTGGAAAACCAGGACTGGATGTCAGGTAAGTAAAGACCTATCTCTTCTTATTGTCAGCATCAACCACAGTTGTTGTTTTACTGACATGCGCTTATTTATTACCAACAGAACTTCTGGAAATAATTTCTTATCCCCTCCGGCATCTTGAGTGATTTTATTTCCTTCCAATGTAAAGATGAAGACTATTCTGATTTTTCAAGAAATTTTTATTCTTTTACATCTTAAGAAGAGTATTCTGATTCTATGGTGGAAGTTCTTCTTTGTCAACTCATCAACTGAAGATCAAACTTCATCTCAGCCTTCCCTTGCTGGAGGAGATACGGGTTTCTTGTATTAACTAGGAGTGTACTTTCAGATTGGTCAGTCGTTTGACTCAGTTCCTTGCAGAATGGAATGTTATTTGAAATTGTATCATACAAATCCTTGTATAGTAATTATTCATTAGTTTATTGAAAATTTTGGTTTTGTTTTTTCTTGTTTTTTCGTAGCTTGCTTTGTCTATTTTCATACTTCTGTGATTTGTATCATGTTCTGATATTAGAGTAATTACCGTGTCTTGTATTTTTATATGACATAAAAGCAGTTGTTCGTGCATATTGTGCCCGTTTTTTTTATTTCTTTTATATTTTGTGGGTATGAGCATAGTTTTTTGTTTATCGATTTCTACCCAAAGTGAGATTTGAAATTTATCTTATGGCCTGTTTACTTGAACATATAATCATAAAATAATAAAAAGATGATGCTTGAGAGTTTGGTGCGAAAAAAAGTGACGGAAAGATTTTGTTTCCTCTAGAATGATAATGAGGGAGAAATCACTTTAAACTTACTTTCACATTATAAGAATGATAGGGAGGTAAAATAACTTTTTCAATTCCCAAATTAACTTTTTGTTTTCACGTTTCAACCCTTACTTTATGTATGGCCCATGCGGGATGTGAGACCCCATTTTTACTTATTACAATTGAGGTAGCTTCATAAGTTAAATTTTGTTAAATAAACTCTAACCATAATCATATTATGAAAAGAGAATTTTAAATTTAATTTAATTTTATAAAACTGACTTATAAAATAATATTTATATTTATTTATATATTTTAAATTGACGTCTATTTCACATGGGACTTCGAACCGTATCTGATTAAAACATATATTGTATAAAATAATTTTTTTTGAACTAAGCTTTATAACCAATATTATTATTATTATTATTATATATATATATATATATTAAAAAAATAGTCACAGAGAGAACGAGAGTAAATTGTATATTTGAATTTGTATAGTTGTAGATATGTCCTTGTTGCATATTGTTTCTTTTTCTTGTCTATATATTATTAACTATCCAATCACTTAAAAATGCTTCAATTTGATATTCACATATCATCTAAAATTATACAAAAATACTAGACAATATGATTTTAGATAAATAATGTTACATTAAAAAAATTGATTATACAACTTAATTTTTAGTTGAAATAAAATTTTTAAGTAGTTTTAAGTTAAATAAAATCCTTGTATAGTATTTTTACTATTAGCAAATTATTAAAGTAAAAAAAATAAACATATTTAATCGTATTCAAAACAAAGATTAGAAAATCATATTTATTAAAATTTAATTTTACACAGACTAATAAAAAAATAATCACACCCTTATTCTGCAGAATCTAAATTAGTTGAATATCTAACGTGTGGTATGATATTGAGCCCAAAATCAGATAATGAAGGCGTAATCGCCTTCTTTTTTGTGGAACTTGGTTGGGTTCCACTACCATTACTGCAATTCAGTGTTCCTAGTATTCAAAAGATTATTGTTTAATCTGCTTCTGAAGTAGAATTTCTGACAATTGTCCCTCAAGGAATTCAAATATTGCTGAACGTGGTGTGAATCTTTAGAAGCGAAAACTGATATTTCTCTTTCTCTTTATTTTTATTTAGAAAAATGTATTATTTTAGCAGTGCATAATAATTGCTTGCGTTGATCGATCGATGAGATGTATGTGGCTGACAGGTGCCCATGTGGGACTCGCAAGTTGAGGAACCCTGCATCTTACTGCATCTCACTGCAACTCACTGTCTCGTTACTCTTCATCTATCAAAACTACCGATGCCATTGCCAACCCAGGCCAAAATAATGCACAATCCAATGATTATACAAGTCAGAATTTACATTGTAATTTCTCAGATCCACCCAAATTAACACCTAATCTACCATGGCAACATGATTTGTTGGAACAAATATAAGAAATAACCAAAACCAAAACCAAAAACAAACTTATTCCAAAGGATAAAACTAAACAAATAAACATAGGCATGGTGGCATGCAACATCTTTGGTTTACCTCTCTAATTTTCCTTTCTTAAGTGGGAAAAGAGGGGGCAAGGCACTGCTTTTCACCTGTGTGCAAATTGGCACGTTAATCATTGGTCTAATTCTAATAGTAGCTGACCTTGTTCTCTCCAACCCTTTCTTTACCCTCTTCACTTGCTGCTCTTTGTTGTTATTCCTTGACCCTTCTTTCCCTTCTTTCGCAGCTACATCACCCAGTGAGCTTGCAGAAGAGGAAGAAGACGAGGAAGAAGAAGAGGGTGACAAAGAAGAAGCACGTTGCTTCTTCAACCTCAACAACTCTTTCCAAAGAACAGTGCACTTTGGTGGTCTTGGAGATGGGTCATCATCGACAAACCAATTTACTCTACTACTATTACTACTACTATCTTCTTTGTTGTTGCTCACCACTGCCTCCTCTTCTAATTCTTCTTCCTCCTCTTCCTCTCCCTCCTTGGTTTTGAGACTGATCTTGCTGAGCTTCTCTAGGTGCTGCATCTGCCAAAAGGGTAGGAGCTTCCCTTCAAAAAAAAGCTCATCAGCAGTTAACACCGTGTTGTTGTTGCTCATGTTGTTTGAAAGGAACTCAAACTCGGCAGCATTCCTTGCTCTCTCACGTTCCTTGTCTTGATCTTTCTCATACTCAGCGTTTGGACTGATGGAGATGAAGTTGTTCTCATCTAAGAACTCTGCTGAGAAAGATATTCTAGGACTTGAAGGTGCATCACTAGATCTGGGGTTGCCCTCAATAGGTTCAAGGGAAACCATAGTTTTTTTTTTGGAGGGTACGGAGAGATGAGATTGTATGTGCACTTGTTGGCAACTGAGGTGTGTGCGCTTAGGCTCTACTCTAGCATATGCATGAGAATTGTGATTTTTAAAGGGGGAGAAGAGTGCTTAAATGTTGCTTTTCATTTTTAATCTCTCTTCTTTTAACTGTCAGGACGGTGAGATTATAATAATCAAAATGGTCTGGTAAACCCGAAACAAGTGATTTAAGGTTCTGTTTAGAATATAGGGACAGCACATGGACGCCTTGGGAAGTAAAAGACAAAAGCTTTTCATTGGCAATTCTTTGCATGCAAGCCTCAACCCCCGTGTCTGCATGCTTTAATATTTTTTTGAATATATGTGTATGTGTGAGTGGTTTAATCACTTTTTACCATTTTATACTTTCCCATTCCATTGATAGAGGGAAAGGAGTACATATCTTTCAATGGAGGGTGTTATGCTACGCTGTCAAGTATCATAATTTTATTTTGGTGCTGCTGTGCTCTTTAATCTGCTTAAATAAAACAATGCTCGACTTGCACACTCCTAAATAGATTTGGTGTGGTCAATGTCACTTGAAAGTTCAAATAGATCAAGCAAGAAGATATTGGTGGGGTTAGAAGTTGGACAAGAAGTCTAAAACTCAAATGCTTGAAATTTCAAAAGAAGTTAGTTTGGCATAAGAGATGTTTCAAACATTGGATTCCCTTAACTGCTAAAAAGGAAAATAAAATTCAAAAAGATTGAAAAAAAGAAAAGAAAAGCGAATTAGCTCAGAAAATAAAATGACAACGCCATGTGATTACATGAATGAATATGGTAAACATTTTGAAGTGAAGATATGTAGGCCTTTTTATTTTAGATTGTTTAGTAATGGTTTGTGCAGTACAGAAGATGATACACAAAAGACAGAAAGGGATGAAATTATTTGAAGTTATATTAAGGCTTGACAAATAAGCTTAAGGATCCTGATGACACATATATTAGAATTAAAGTGCTTGGTCAAAGAAAGATAGGATTGTTATTTTGACTCCACCTGCATGCAGGGACTTAACATGGAGGAGTCCCAAGCATGTGGGCACATGAGAGTAGTTTCTGAGCATGTGACAACTGGGGTTAAAGATTGAAGAGATATGAAGGAAATGACCAAGTTGCCCTCCAAATAAGTTGGTCACAGCTGGTTGAGTTTGTTATTTTTTGAATGTGCAAATGAGTTTATTGTCCTAAGAAGAGGAAATCAAGAGTTGAGCTCTTGAAAAAGCTTCCATTAAGATTTGGTCAGGCTCTAATTAATTCCTGACAGCTAATGAACATTGGGGTAAATCTTTCAATTATTACACATTGGCTTCTTTTGTTTATAAGTACATTATCCTTGGGCATTCTGTGGTCCTGCCGTGGACTATTATTGAAGTGATCGACAATAATGTTAAGTGACAGCAGTGTCAAAAAATACAAAATACTTAAACATGTGATTTCTCATTAATTTAAACTGCTAATTATGCAGATCCTTACCCAAAGCAGAGACTTGTGCAAAATTCAAGGACAATTAATACTTCACCTTTTCTAACAAGTCCACATCGTGAGATTTCACATTTCACCAATTAGTGCATGGCTTTGGATTGTTCTAACATTTAATGTTCAAAGGATTTTATCCATAAATCGAGAGCAACATGCCATGTTTTCAAGCTCCTCGAGTGATTATCCTCAACAACTGAACTCCCACTACATATATATGTGCTTTACAGTTCAAGTTTCTTTGTAGTGCCAGCAATTTCTTTATCTCCTTCTACAGTTCTGCAGAAAGACCAAGAAGGGAAGGAAGACCCTCTAGCCATCAACTGTAAAGATCACTGCTTCTTGGCACCTTGACCTGTAACATTCAAGTGGGGCCCTTCAGAATTGATGCATGTACTATCCAACTTCGCCAGTAACAGACAAGAGTAAAGAGTTATGTAACAGGAACTTAGTAGTAGTACCTTCCAATTCAGCATATATGGGATAGCCAGGCATGTGTTGCTTTGAGAGAACGAGGGGCCACATGCTTGTCTTGTTGGTGTGGAATTAACATGAAGAGCCTCAAAGTGAAACTAAAACTCGTTGCACCGTGCACGTTTCAAGAGGAAAAACATCCACACTTTATACAGATACCACAAACATGGACACATACAGATTCCCTGATTCCGAACTATGCTACGACTCCTACAGAAAAAAAGGAGATTCGCTGAAAACACAAACACGTAATGATTCTAAACCATATAATAATTTGTAGAAACATGGACACTTAATGATTTTAAACTATATAATAATTTCTGCAAGAAAAAAACCAATGATACGCAAGCCAATGTGACTACACTGTTCTATGAGAAAGGGACCTTAGACCAATAAGACCATTCTATTAATTTAAAGAGGATTCATGTCAATTACAGCTGTTATGGTTAAAAGAGTAAAGAAACGAAGTAATGTTTCGATTTGACTACGACCCAAGTTCTTGAGCTCGTAATAAACTGAGCTGGATGTTGTCGAGGACTGACATTAGGTGGGTTTAATAATGTTGTTTGCTTTAATTAAAAGCGAAAATATAACCTTACTTTCTTAGCACAAGCTTAGTTATTTGCGTTAATAAGTTCAAATTAAGTGCTTCTCTCATGTATATGTTTGATTAATCAGTCACTGTAGGTTAGGAATATGCATAACTTCCTTTTTTGCCCTTCAAACACGGGCAGAAAATGATTGTTCTGTACTGTTGTTGTCATGGCCGAAACAAGTGGAACAAGAAAAGGAAAAATGAGATAAAATGGAACATAAAAAGAATATTTAGTTGAAGACAGAGTTTCCTAATTTTTGAAATAAATAAGGATAGGTGATGATTAAAATGTTTTAATTTAAGAACACGCAACTTGATTTGTACAAGTTGAGGTTCTTGAATATGGAGGAGTTAGGCTTGTTTGTTAGGAGTGTGTCACGTATCATACCACACCTTTCAATACTAATTCAAACCAACAAGAAGAGTCCTGGGGACAACAAATTAGGACTGCCTATTCACTCATAACCTTTACACTTTTTGTAGATATTTTATTTTTGGTGTACTTCACCTCTTCTTTTTCTGCAAGCCCTCCAGGGTAAAACAATTTTTTTATAACTCCTTAAAAAAACTTTAATTTTTTTTAATACTAATACATTTCTATTAAATTAATTGTAAGATTGTAGTTAAGAATAAAACTTAATTAAAATATTATAAGCGATTGTTAATTTTTATTGTATTATGAAGGATATTTAATGAGCTCGGTGCGTTTCTAAATAAATCATAATTTTCTTTAAGAAAAAAATATCGGTTAGTTATCTCAATTCTTTTACTAATTGATTATTATGATTTATATCTCTTAATTTTCTTTTTCAATAACTTCTCATCTAGTGATTTTATTGTTTGATTCCTTACTTGCTTCTTCAACATTGTTTGAAACAATTAATTTGACATATTAATCAATATTTATTAATTTATTTTTATATATTGTGTTGTGCACGTGTCTCATTTTCTATTTCAAATGGTAAAAGGAATGGTTGGCATTTCTCCATTTTGTCACATAATAAAAGAGTAAAATTTAAAAATTAAAATTTGTTGTATTGTTATTCACTTAATTATACCTTAAGTTGATTTATATCTTATTTGTCTTCTCTATTAAAAAAATGTTAATTTGTCTAATACTACGACAGTTTTTCATTATATAAATAAGTTTTATATAAATCTTAAAGAATTGTATTTATTTTCATAGATAAACATCTTTAAAATATTACAAGATTGAAAAATAATAAACTAATTGACATTTTATATAAAAAGAATATATTGCCTTTTAAATACATATATAACTTATGGAATAGTATTAACTATTTCACTATTATTTAAATTGAAATGAACTTTTCAAAGATAAATATAATAAAACTTATTGACATCAACAATGTCACAAAAAAAATTAAATAAATTAACTTTATTATCTCTTGAAAAGAATATATTAAATAAAATTAATTATAACAATTTAACAGATAAATTTTAAATAAAAATATGTAATTTGTAGGTTTATTTTACCTTTCCAAACTATATATATATATATATATATATATATATATTAATCTTTATCAATAAGAAAACATTACATTAATAAATAAGTGGAGAATCTGAAGATCAAGATCAAATAACTTGAAAAATATTTAGCAGAAAGATTAGGGAAAGAAGATATTGATTTAGTTAATAAATGTAGTTCTGGTAATGAAGAAATAAAAATAAATTGTGAGTGTATATGTAATTGTAACTGATTATACAAAAGGAATAGTTGTATGATAAACAAAATAGAACTGAAGAAGAAAAATATATGAATATTTAGCTGAAATAAAGAATATGTTATTAGATGTGGAAGAATATAAAGCTCAAAAAATACTAATAATTTTGGAAGTTAAGATTTTGCTAAAATATTAAAGAAGGCTAAAAAAAGAAAAATAACCTTAAACAACTTACAAAAATAAGTGAAACTTTTAAAATAAGATAGTAAAAGCTGAGTCAACTAAACTCAAAGAAAATTATATAATAAAACTGCTATAGCTAGACAAAATGAACATGATGAAGTAGGAGTCAATAATAAGACTTTACGAAAACTGTTTACAGACAATAATTCTAATATAAAGATACAATAGAAATTACGAAGGGCCAACGAGGAAAAATGTTACAGAAACAATAAATTAAAGACAAAAACCAATAAATAATACTTGGAACCCTTTATTAACAAAAAAATATCATGTTGAAATTTTGGATCAGTGAATTAAAGTCAGAGATATTTTATTTTAATTTGTAAAACCTATAAAACAAAAAGGAAATCCAAAATATAAAAGATGTAGAAGAAATTTACTTTATAAATAAAATTGCCAACAAACTAAGTCAGAAGCATATTTTAAAATAATAGATTCTTTATATAAAAGGATAATTAAATAAATAAGAAAACATTGAAGCTATAAAGAAATATAAGAGATATTTAAACAAAAAGTGCGTGTAATGATTTAATTCTGTAATTCTAAGATACAAAAATAACATAAAGTTTCGACCATAATCTCATGATAAATGGTTTGTGAATTCATTAAAGAAAGTATATATTCTCTTATGAGATCGGGTATATTGATAAAAACATGGACAAATTTTTACTGCCAACAACACCAAATCAAGAATTTAGTGAAAATAATAATTTATATAAACAATTGAATTTGATAGAATCTCAGTCAAATGAAATAAGGTAAAATAAAATTTACTCATTTTTTATGAAAAAAATTATAGAAAATTGGGAGAAATGATTGAGAGGTCAAAAAAAGTGGGGTTTAAAATAGTAATGTTTATACTTTCTAGGAAAGAAAAAATTACAGGTTATATTGATAATAAAAGTCGGAAAAAAAAGTAAGGGATGGAAGTGTAAATAGAAATTATGTGCAAATAGCAAAAGGTTTAAATCTTTCATACTTCCGCTCTTGGTTTCTTTCTTTCTGCACCTCCAATTTTTTTTTTTTAAATCCCAATAATAATTTGTTTTGACTTTAATTTGATAAAAATATAATTTTTTTCTTTATTTATTCACTCACCAACCTTCACCCCTCACATTTAACCTAGTTGAAACACTTAATTCTCACATTTTATCACACTGTCTCGCTTATCCTTTTTGAATTCGTGCACTCCACGACCCTCACCCTTCTTGCAACTTCCCCACCACAAACATTTTTATTCTTTAAGGCACAAAGAGGTCAATTTATTTTTTTCTTTTACTTTTGTATTTATTAATAATTTAACAATAATTTAGGGATAAATTCAATTTAAAATTAAAGAGTTTAGATGATTAATTTTGGTTGATAGGTGAAACAAATTTAGAAATTGGTAGTATGAGGAGATCTATCGAGGATAGCATTGCATTTGGAGGATAACTATCAGATTACAAAACCAAATTTAGGAAAGTATCTGATTTCAAAATCTAATTTAAGAAAGAATTATATTTCAAAATTCGATATAGGAAAACAGCGGATTTTGAAATCAATTAATGAGTGTATCAAATTTCAAAATCCAATATTAAGGAGTGTTTCCAATTTTGAATTTTGGTTAAGTGTATTAGATTTCAAAATCTGATTGAGAGTGTTACCATATTTAGGAATTTGGTTAAGAAGGATACCGAATTTTAAAATTTGATTAAGATGAAGTGGATGGGTATTTTGGAGGTTCACACGACATTTATTTGCTGACGAGCTATGCACATCATGTTGCATATGCATTGTGGGAAGCCTAGGATGGTGATTTTTTGTAAGGGTTGATGAATTGTTTAAATTTTATACATAATTGTTATGTGTAGGATTGTTAGGAGATAGATTTAGTCTCATACGGAAACAAATTAAATAAATTCGAAGCATGTCATCTTGTTGTTTAAAATTATGTATTGAATTCTGATTTAATGCCTTCATGAAATATTTCATATGATTACAGTGATAAGGGGTTGACATTAACATTGAGATTTTTTTATAGATGGTATAGAAAGACAAACACTTTCCATGTCCATGTTATTGAGATGTTTGTCACACTAAATAGCATGTTCATGCTGTTGTTCAAATTAATTCCTAGACTTTGAAGGGGCATTGGAAACTCTCATAGACCTTTTAGACGCAAACAACTTAAGCAATGTTGTTGTCCCCACATAAGATTGAGTTTGTTGATAGATGTATACAACGACTATTGTTTGAATCAACAATGAGATTATATTGCATGGGTCTATTTATTGCATATATTGGATGCACAATTTTTGTGAATAGAACATCACAATAATCTTTCATCTTAAAAAGAAAGACTTTAACCAGTTACAACATGACATCAACATAAAATTCCTAATTTGTTTAATAAAAATAACTAAAGATCCATAGATTCATAACACAAAACAACAAAAAAAAAATAAAAACAATAAACAAAAGAAGCAAAATATATATTTTTTAAAATAAAATAATATTGGATTTCAAAATTCGTGAGAATACTTAACAATATTTTGAAACTCAGTAGTATCTTTATCCAAATTTCAAAATTTGATATTATCATTAACCAAATTTTGAAATCCAGTACTATGCTTCATTGAATTTCAATATTCGGCAAGTTCCTAAAATGGATTTCAAATTTTATTGCATTCATAAATTGAATGAGTTACTTAATCAGATTTCAAAATCCAGTATTTTTCTAAACCTAATTTCAAAATCCAGTGTTTATTTAATCTGAATTTCAAAATCAAATGTTTTCTTAAATTGGATTTTTGGTGATTCTTTAAACTAAATTTAAAAATTTGGTTATTATTGAAATTATTCACCATATGACTTTTGAAATTTAAGAAATTCTTTTACAAATTAGATTTCAAATTCGGTACATATAAAATATAATAATAATAAATAACAAATTTCTATTGAGAAAATAAAAGTATCATTGAAGAAAAACGAAGTAAATATGTATACTTGTTTCAAACAAAGGTGAATGAAAATAAATAAAGTTTCAAACAAAAATGAAAGAAGAAAATCAACGTCGTTCACAGATAATAAATCTCGAGTTGAAGAGAGAAAAAGTCGTTGGTTTTGAAAGTGAAAGTGACCTTGGATGCAAGGATATCAATAAATATACTATTGTCCACACTAAATACGTTTAGCAAACAATAATTACTACTTACCTAATTAATTTAATATTATTATATATATGTAAATAAAAGAGACATTTGACATCACAATAAAATATGTGGTGTAAGAAGAAAAATTGAAGGTAAA
The DNA here is from genome assembly GCA_027742785.1 of Vigna reflexopilosa. Classification (NCBI taxonomy): domain Eukaryota; kingdom Viridiplantae; phylum Streptophyta; class Magnoliopsida; order Fabales; family Fabaceae; genus Vigna; species Vigna reflexopilosa. The sequence continues at coordinate 40,478,600 of CM050917.1, read as the reverse complement.
GAAAGAAAGTCTTACATAATAATTATCTAAGCATCATGTTAGTTGTTTGTTACAATAGTTAAATATCTATTGCAATATTAGTTAACACTTGATTACAATTATGATTGTATTATTTTCTTTAAAGTATAAAAAAATGACATTGTGTATGTTTAAGTTTGTACTCATTTAATTTTGCATCCTATCTAAATTTGTATTTGAAAAGAGAAAATTCTCGAATTAAGTTTCAAACGATTTTCTTATTAACTTTGTATTATCGGATAATACTTCGTATGAGTTGCAATTTGAATTACTTAAACAAAACAATAATTTCACAACATTAATAACCATTGAATTAAATTATTTTTCTAGTAAACATAGGATTTATTATATAACATCTTATATTTCATAATTATATGATTTATAATATTTCATAAATCTCCATCTAAATTAACTTTGCACCAAACTAGCTATATAAAAAAAATGTGGACCAAGAGAGAGTATGATGTAACAATAAGGAGAGGAAAGGAGAAAGACAGACAATAGAGAATCAAATGCATAGATAATATAGATAAAAAGAGATATATAAAAATAGTGAGAGGATTTAAAAAACACTTCTTCCCCTTGTTGCCCATTTTTCACAAAAATATTTAAATACCGTTTTTACAAATAAAATTAATATAGTATATGTAAAAAACTATCACTTTACATCAATTAAAGTGGTGATTAATTAATTTTGAGAGGATTGATCCCGAAAATTTTCTTACATATGTAAAATTACAATTTGTTCAATATTAATTAATTAATTAATACAATACAAATTTAAATATATGAATATTTGACAACAACGAAAGAAGTGTGTGCATCTAAGACCAAAGAAACATGGATCGGGCTGGGTTACCAACCAATCTGACCCAACTTTTAAAATGTGGATGATGCTTGCCGTCTTAGATAATTCTTCCTTCCTTTTTCAACTTCAAATACAAGCTATCTCTCATCTCATCGCTTTTTTCCAAAACCCTAATTCCTTTTTCCGTTCCAATCTCGTTTCACAAGATCGCCTTCGCTGCTTTTCCGTTCAGGTGTGCATCTCAATTCTGTTCTTTCTCCCTTGCGATCACTTTGTTTCACTTTCTGATTCTTCAATATCGACATCCTCGTTCCACCCGATCCGCCTGATGGACATTTAGCTTCGAATTATGTGTTTTCGTTTTCTATGGCTTTCGATATTTTGAATCGTAATTTGTGTTCATTTAGAGATTGTTTTGTGAATATAATATTTAATTTCAGTTCTTGATCTCCGTGTGTCTTGATTATCACAATTATGTCGCCATTATCTATATTGGGAATATAGAAATACTTAGATGGATGGTTTATTGATTGATACCAAATAATGTTTTGTTCCAGAGGAATAATTGTCGTTTTATGGTTGAAATTTTAAAATTTAAAATTGTGTTATTTTTCTATCTTACAATTGAACATTAATTGTTGACTGGTCTGGGATCAGATTGTAGTTTTATTGTAATGTGCGAGCAATATTCTGTTAAAACAACAAATGATCTGTTGGGATTGGTTTCATTAACATTGATTATGTTAGGTTACAAACGAGTGGATTTAATGGTATGTCTTTTTCTTTTTTCTTTTTATTTTTCTTTTGAGCTCATTTGATTTGATTTCGCAGGAATTATGTCTTTTGTGCGGAATTATCAAGCAGAAGATCGTAGTTTACATAGTGGTTACTGGTCCACCTATGATGAAAACAACTTTGGCCGCAACAATAGGAAAAGAAGTAGAAACAATTATCACACCAGGAGTTCTAATATTTACAATGATAACCAGGCAAAATTCGGCGACCATGGTTGTTCCTTCAATTTTTCCTTGGCCGATCATGCCAATTATCTTAGATATGATGCTGTTCCGTCATCTCTGAAAAGGAGGAAATATTCAGCCCCCGTGTGGCAAGAAAGCCATAGATATTATGTTCCACCCATGGTTCATGACAATATCCCGTCCTCATGTAATTTTCAAGCTCCTCCTACAAGATCCGATGGTGATGCCTCCACATCAGCTGTCTTCAAGCACTGCTTCTCTATTTTTGAAGATGATAAGCCTGTCTTCATGTCAAGAGATGAGATTGATAGATACTCTCCATCTAGGAAAGACGGTATTGATGTACATCACGAGACACACTTGCGGTACTCCTATTGTGCTTTCCTTCAGAATCTTGGAATGCGTCTCGAGCTGTAAGAGTCAAATTACTTGTCATATAGCCCACATACATTGAGGGTGTAGTAGGTGAAAACTCGTCATTATTGTGACGTACAAAAACATTTATAACCATTAGATTGAAATGACAAGTCAGATCGCTTGTTTAATTACAGTTATAGGTGAGACTTTTAAAGGATCACCTGAGATCTGTAGTTAAATGATCAATCTGAATAGTTAATTTTAATGTAATGGTTGTGATTCAATGTCAACGAGTTCGTACCTGATATGTTATATATATTTAGAAAAAGAACATTGCTACTGACATTCATGTAAGATTTTAGTTTGTGTATTTAATTCAATTTATTGATATTTGGCAAGCATAACATAGTGCCATGTTCCTTTTGCAGGCCTCAAACCATCATTGGGACATCTATGGTTCTGTGCCACCGTTTTTTTGTTCGTCGATCTCATGCATGCCATGATAGATTTGTGAGTTTCTATTTGTCCTGGTAGCTCTAAATCTATTTTTTACTTTTCTTATATGCTTCAATGAGGTCTGCGTCATCCATGAATATTTTTCTACAATTATAATTTATAAATTCTTAGAAATTTTGTTATGGATTTGTATGTAGTTAGTGCTTGCTATTTTATTGAAATTGTGTAATGTTACTTTTAATTTTTTCCTTCAACTTGCATCTCTGTGGCCAAACTGATTTTCTGTTAACATTAATTTGTGCTGCAGTTGATTGCTACTGCTGCTCTTTTTCTTGCTGCAAAGTCAGAGGAAGCTCCACGCCCTTTGAATAATGTATTGAGAGCGTCCAGTGAAATTCTAAATAAACAAAACTTTGCTTTGTTCTCCTACCGGTTACCTGTTGTGAGTATAGTTCAAACTACCTGAAATCTCTTCTTTTTATTTTTACCTGTGGGAGACACGCAAACCAAATTATAGCCTGGCATCTATTAACTTGTATGTGGATATACCTGATAACTATAAAAGTATCTAAGTTTGCTGATTCTCTATAAAGTAAAATTTTAGACAGTTATCATAATATCGACTCAAATGTGTCAAATTTCTCTCAAATAAATCCAATTGTCCTTTTAGTTGAATACTAGTTAAGTTGTTATTGTAATTTTTATTTTATATGTTTAACTTGATTTGAGTTGTTTCACAGGATTGGTTTGAACAGTACCGGGAACGGGTGTTCGAGGCTGAACAGTTGATACTTACCACTCTAAATTTTGAACTCAATGTGCAACATCCATATGCATCTCTCACGTCTGTTCTTAACAAATTAGGTCTATCAAAGACTGTTTTGGTGAATCTGGCATTAAACTTAGTCAGCGAAGGGTGAGTTTTCATACATTTTAGGTTTTATATATGATGGTTTCAGTGATGTTGTTTGCTTATACCATTCATTTTTGAGGACAAAACGTGGTTGGTCAAATCTGTATGAAATGTTCTGAGCTGTTGGCTGATGTCCTCTTCAGGTATCCCATTTGTTGGTTCTGACTAGGCTCTTATTGTCTAACCGAGTGAATGGAATAAAAAACCTAGTGTAGGGAACAGGACATGGGGGCTTTTGGTGTTAAATCTCAACTCAAGCAATAGAATGTCTTGAGGTCTGGAGATCTAGTGGCTGAGGAAGATACCTTGGTGTCTCCCCTACTAAATTTTGGTTCCAAATAGTGTTGATTCTCTCAATATTTTGCTTTAGCCCAACTTCTGTGTGTAGATATTCTGTCATGGAATATTGATTGTTTTGGCATCCATATAATTGCAGGATATTCACAAGATTAGCGTGCTGGCCTGTATGATATTCTTAGCTGGCGGATTGATATGCTGTTCATCAAAAGTTTTGTTTTACATCTGAAGTTGAACTGCTGATGTCTAATGGATTGCTTTACCTTGAATATGTCTCGTCAACTTTTATTTTGGCTACCCAAGCTAGCCTCAAGAGCCCTACCCCACAACTCAGTTTTTCTGTCTAACCCTCAATTCCTTGTAGCTTATGCTGATTCCCATCAGCCAAAGGTGCTCTCCATAATTTTTAGTAAAATGGGTTGAAAGAAGATAGTTAAGTGACATACAAACAATATGAAACTAACAAAAAAAAGACATACAGAGAGAGGCAAACAATCTTATCTTAACAGTCTTATCATCAAAAGTTTTGTTTTACATCTGAAGTTGAACCGGTGATGTCTAATGGATTGTTTTTCCTAGAATATGTCTCATCAACTTGTATTTTGGCTACCCAAGCTAGCCACAAGATCCCTACCCCACAACTCAGTTTTTCTCTGTAACCCTCAATACCTTGTAACTTATGCTGATTCCCAGTAGCCAAAGGGGCTCTCCATAATTTTTATTGACATGGGTTGAAAGAAGATACTTTAACTGACATACAATATGAAATTAACAAAAAGAAGACAGAGAGAGATGCAAACAGTCTTATGTCATCAAAAGTTTTGTTTTACATCTGAAGTTGAACTACTGACGTCTGATGGATTTCTTTACCTTGAATTTGGCTCATCAACTTTTATTTTGGCTACCCCACAACTCATCTTTTCTGTGTATTCTCAATACCTTGTAACTTGGCCTGATTTCCATTAGCCAAAGGGCATCTCCATAATTTTTAGTAGGTTGAAAGAAGATAATTAAGTGACATACAGTATGAAACTAACAAAAAATAAGAGACATAGAAAAGAAGAGAGATAGAGAGAGGCAAACAGTCTTATCTTCAAATGTGTAATGAATTTTTGTTCCGAACAAGTTTTGGTTCATGGTTAACCATTGATCATAATCAGGCTTTTCAACTAGAGTCAACTTATTACATGGAGGAAAACACGGGTTTTCTTTGCTGCTCTTTTATTTTTACTAAAGAGGGTTAGAGTGTTTTTGTCTATTCATTTTTTCTTAATTGAAAACAAAGACCTATTCCTTGGTCTAATGTTGATTTGGGAGAAAACTGTTTCTAGGATAAATCTGCTGATAAAATTCTCTCTAGAAGTGTTTCCTTGTGGTCAGTTTAATTGCCAAATTTTGGGTTTGTTAAAAGTATCTTAACCTCCCTCTCGTTTCCCACATTGAGTATTTTGGTCACTCAAATGGATTAGTTCAGTCACAAGATTTTTTCTTTTCCAGGTGTTTTAAATTTGAATTTGTTCCTTTTCCTACTTAAAAAGATGTATACACTCTATCCAATAATTTGTTGATGTATCTGAACAAGAGTTTGACTATGATAACTACCTAAAATGTCGTACATTCTAAATGATTGGATGATATTGTTCAAATTTTTATATTTTTATATTGCGAACATATAAAATATATGTAAACATTTGTTCTAATTTAAAGCTAATATTTTTTATCAAAAGTTCAAATGCCCTTGTTCATCTCTTACAGATCACTCTTTCAAATTTTTTGTTTCCTTGTTCGTTGACATTTTAGTCTGTAATGGGAATGAAGTCATTAAAATTTATCTGACTTTCAGTTGGAATAGTTTTTTTTTTTTTTTTTTTTTTTCATTTTTCAAACTCAATTTTTAGCTGACCCCTACCTAGTTGAATGTGGCTTTATTGTTATTTAAGTTAAAATTGTGAGAATTCACTTGTTGATATTTGGGCAATGTTATTCATGGTTTTTTTTTGTGTCCCTCCCGTGTGCTAAACACTTGCCCTTTGTTTATTGAAGGAGAAAAGGTGGAGAGGAGGGAAATAGGTGAGAAATAAAAAAGAGAAACTGTTTAGGAAACTGGAAATGAGAGAAGAGAGAAAGAGAAATAAGGTGTGGGGTTTACTATTATTTTTATTGTATTTCTCACCTATTCATCTCTTTCCTATTTTTCTATACTAGACACCTTCATTTTACTCAACTTACTCATTTCTGTTCACCTCTGTTGCTGGTGACTTTCTGTGATTACTTGATGCTAGTTTGTCCTTTGTATTTGTTGTCTCTCTCCTAGCTATTTCTCAAATTGTTTTTGGAATATGACTTTTCTTGATACCTCCTCTCAACAAAAAAGAAAAGAAAAAAGAAAATCATACTGAAGATGTCGGACTTTGCTTTTATTCTTCATATAATTTGGCATGTAGTGATCAGCCTCAGTTTTTTTAAAATGTTAATAATTGGGGAGGCTGTTCTTTATCATACTTTAAATAGCTCATCATCTTCATAAAATATGAATACTAATGGTACTGGGTGTTATCAATTGGTATGGTCAGCCTGCTGTATTTCAATTGATTTTTGTAAAGAGCTTTGGCTTCCAGCTGAGTTAAATTGCTCAACTGTTTTCGTGAGTTGAAAACGTTTGTTGGATGCGTTGGGGTTGTAGACAGTGGCTCTCACTGTATGCTTCTTGTGTCTGAAGGAAGTTTTGTACTAGTTCTATGGTGTGGTCCAAGCAGCCCTTCTTACCCTTTCTCCAATTTGATTTACAATTAATACCTGCATTCATTAGAAAGTTATGCGCAACTAGTGTGAAAATTATGATATACTGCATCTCCTGTGCTCAGCCATGAAGATTTGAGAAAAAAGAGTTTTTCTTTTTCTCGTACTCCTTTTATCCCCGTTCCACTATAAAGGGGTTGTGATGTGTAGTGGTTTTATGCACAGCCTAAAACCCCTTTCCTTACCGTCTCAGGTCACAATAATAACCTTCCACTTTCTGCAGCAAATTGAAGTGTGCTAGAACATGGGACATTTTTGTACATAATCAAACTACGTACTTGCATTTGTGCGTTAAATGTATGCCAACTTTGATGTGAAAATACAGTAACTTTTGTACTAAAAGTCAATTACCTGTCTGCTTCAATTCCCTCTTCGCAGCATGTTTTTGTTTTATGTTGTGTAGTGATTTTTAAACTTCTAATTTTACACCTGCAACATGGACAACAATTGGATTTTGTTCTATAGCTTGTTAAATAAGTTTGCATTCATTGTAAACATTCCAATGAGCATGGTAGCAACAAGGCTCTCCAGGTCAAAATATTGAGGAGATATGGCATTAGCTTTGAAAGATTCAGTTGTTTGTAATATGCAGCACAGCACACCATGCATACTTTCTCATTTTAGTTGCATAAAATTTCTGGAGCTTAGAGCCCCACGGCAGAGTTGGGCCTGGAAGTCTGATAAATTCTCTAGATGAGTATAAGATATTGCTATAGTTTGGTTATACTCTTATCAGCAATCCTGCACAGATTCTTGGAATTGTATGCTTCCTGAGTTGCTGCTTTTCTAGTTGGTAAGGAAAAGTTAATAAATTTTTGTTTTCCTCTTGGTATGAATGTTGAATATTATTTGAATTATCTAGTTCATACTACTGCTCATTCTAATAGCTGACATGATCTGTCATGGTGGGAACATATGCTAAGTTGGTGCCTCGGATGGTTAGTTTGACTATTTATGCATTATCTCTATTTGCATTGAACAATACTGACTGTACTGGTGCCTATCTTGTATGGTCTATTGAAGATGGGAATTTTTTTGCAGGCTTCGGAGTTCTCTGTGGCTTCAATTTAAACCCCATCATATTGCTGCTGGAGCAGCATATCTTGCTGCCAAGTTTTTGAACATTGATCTCACTGCTTATCAGAACATCTGGCAAGAGTTTCAGACAACACCGACCATTCTTCAAGGTAATCTGCACCCACTTCACTGTTCTAATTTTCATCGAGAAACATTATTAGATTTACTGTTCTGTTTTGAAATGATCGGTTAAGGATAGCAGTAGATAAGTGAAGTGCAAGCAGGGCAATTTGTTAATATAGGCGTGTAATTTGGATATTCCTTTATTAGTTATTAATATTCGTTTTCTCATTGATGCAGAAATCTCCCAGCAACTAATGGAGCTCTTCTGAAAGTATTGTAGAACTAGATTATGGCATCCTTCCTAGTAGAGTAAATTTTGAATATATAATTCAAAATGTCATATACTCCGAAGGGCGAGGTACAGATCATTATGTGTAGGAGCTTCGACATATATTTTGGTGAGTTACAAGATTGGTGGGTGTGACCTAAGGATTTTTAAATTTTACCAACTTCTCTGAATCCTCTCCTAAGGTCTTCAGCATGATTTGCGTTCATTTCTGTTGATGCCTTGTCATCAACTGTGACATGTCAATGTCAAATCGAGGTCGAGTTTAGTCAATGAAGAATCTATCCATGAAAGTACACAAATTTCTAACTTTGTATGTGCAACAAATACAAATTATTAGTTCGGAGGTTTAATTTATTGTTGGTTGCCCTTTACTCTGGTTTTATGTTATGAAAAAGTCATTTGATATCTGCAGTTACGGTTAATGTTGGTGCTTACAGAAAATGGGTTAAGTTTTCTAACCTCTTGGCACAGAGGAATATCATCGGATCTTTGCGGAATTGTTTTGTAACCCTCTGCAAGTTATGTTGCTTGCCATCCTCGTCATTTGCAGCCACAAATATCGTTCATTCAGCAGCTGAAAAATAGTTACGGCATTCCTAGTGTCCAGAGCCTAATATTCGTGCAGGTATTTTACACCAGTCTGTTGAGTACTTTAGGCCACAATTTTCTTGGTTAAAAAAGGTTTAAAAATACTACAAAAAAAAATGCAAGTACGACAACATTAATTCGGAACATCAAACTCGTGATAAGAAAACAAAATCCAACAGAAAGTATAAGAAATTTATAATCGGATTCTGTTTTTGTAAGAATTTTCGTAGACTAAATTGTGTTTATGCAAATTTTCTCACCTCAATCCGCAGGAAAGATGAATTAGACCAAATTATCTTGCAAAGCAAGATCTCAGGTTTAAATGAAGGGAGTGGATCTTGTGAAATGGTTGTCTTTTCTTCAAATATTGGAAAATGATAAATGTGCTGCAAATTTTAAATATGCATATTCATTTATTTCAAAATAAAGCAAAAATTAGAGATGGCATTTTACTAATTCTGTGTTTTAGAGACGTTGTTGGTTATATCCCGAGTTTTCCCACTATTTTTAATTAAATTCAATTACTCTGCTAATAAAAAAATAGACTGATACGACCACGATGCATCTTATTCTCATATTGAAATAAAATTAAATATTGTTTTACATGTTTTACAAATCTCAAATTATTTATTTAGATTGAGAAATATGATTTTATACTAAATAGAGAATAAATATATTTAATAAATGTTTATAAATAAATTTAGAGTACTTTTTTTCTCTCTTTAAATTTAAATATTCTAGCATTTCTTTTTAAAGTCAAGACTAATAATTTATCCTTTTACTATTATTCTCAAATTTAAATATATTCGCACATGCAAAATCAAGAGATCAAAATCTTAATTTAGATAAAAAAATTGTCCTTTATAATTTTCTTTTATATAAATACTGTCCATACGAAAACATCAATAGAAAATTAAAATTTTCAAATTAACATCTCAAAACTCAACAATATGTCTTCATATAGAAACAATAAATCAAAATTCATGTACATTGACAGATTTTAAACTCCAACAAACCATACATATTTACAAAAAAATCCTCACAAACACAACTGAAATCACATATGAATTAGAATTTATAATTATTTTCAAACAAAATGACTAATTGATAAAATATAGTTATTATAAAAATCAATTGACAATTTCTAAACAATTATTCGTGTAAATGTTTTTAAAGATATTGTAAAAGTAAGAACATAAGAAAAAAAAAATTCTCTTATGACAGATAAATAATAACTCGAGAAATTTATTTTTAATGTAAGTCATTTTACTAATTACATTAAAGATCCACTTTATTCTCCATGACTTTGGTATTAAACATTAAAACTAAAGAATTAATTACCTATGGCCAGCTAACACTTAGTTAATTTTAATTTAATTTTTAAATTTTGTATTTTGAGATTTTAATTCATTTTCCTCTTACTTTTCTTTATTTGATGTTGTAAGGACCTGATAATTATTAAAATTATTGGATCTCTCATTTAGGGCAGTCAGATCCATAAGTTTAGAGTGTCTCAGCCTTAGAGGAGATTTTTCTTTTTCAGAAGTCAGATCCTCACTTTCTGCTAATTTTCTTTTTCTCTCTAAGAACCTTGCCCCAACCTTGTGTTCTGACTTCTGTCTACAATTCCAGCAAAATGAACCGTTTAACTCTTGATTTGGTGCTACCAAATTGTTCCTAACGTAGAGGGTTTCAATTCAAACTGAACAATTCTTCGTTCCCGTGGATCGTGTGAACATGTCACCGTACTAGGGATACTATCAGGACGTCTTCAAATTAGCTTAGTGTTAAGCTTTCCAGGTAAGGGAACTGTTAGAAATTTTCTTATATGTGTAGAATTATTATGTTCTGGTTGTACCTTGTACTTGATGTGTAATTGGGAACTTCTTTTTGGTAAAGGGAGTGATCACGTTTGCTTTCGAGTAAGTGTGATTTGTGATGAACACTTGCTTTTTTTAATGTATTTTGGTCCTTAGATGTTGTGATGTTCATTTAATGCCTGTTTACCGTAGATGAAGGGTTTTGGGGTGTTGGTATGGTGCGTTCAAAGGGTAGTATCGCTAGCTTTGGGAAATAAAATGATGGGTGCTGCATAGGATGAATTTTAAGTATTTGGTGGAAGGAGTGGTTGACTTTAGTAAGTTACAAAGGAGTTGAAGTGTGTTTGGGTTGGTCTCGGGTGCGTGAGTAGTCTTGTAAGCTTTGAGTGTCCGTGGGTGATCATGGGTTGTTTAAGTCTGTGAAAGGTTGAGCTAGAGAGAATGGAAAAGAAAAAAAAGCAAATGCCGAGAACAAGTTTAAGTAATATAGTATAAAATATATATAAGATGTGAGAGAAATTGGGTTGCAGAGGAGGAAATAGATGATGAGTTTTGGATTTGATAGTTTTCCTTTTAATGAAAGTGTTGAGTAATAAATGTGGTGGGTCCTGGAGTTAGGAAAATGAGATTGGGTAAATGGTATATTATACTATAGTACATATTACAGCAAATGCTTATTCTGGTTTTTTTGTGTGGTCCTTATATACTATATAATAATATCATTTTATACAAATAATATATAATGGATATATAATGTACAGAAAGAGTTAAGTTATATATGATATTATATTATATATAAATATTAAAATCATATTACGTTTTAAATGTAATAGTTTACTTTTGGGGAATTTGAATTTCATGAATGTTATAACATTGATATATCAACGTTGTTATTTTTTTATAGATACCATCATGTGTAGTGTTTAATTGATAAATTAAATAGTGATATTTATTAAATCTAATGCACTTTTATTTTCTAAGTTATAATAGAATTAAGCGTTATCATGATATTTACTTAACAAGATGATACAAGATTTTAGTTTGGCATACAATATTTTTATGATTTAATTTGAGAGATTGAGGGGTTATTAGGTATATAAAATAAATAATAAAAGTTGAATATTTTATGTGTTGTAGTAGTATTTTATATGAAGTCGTAATATTTTATATGATGTATAAGAAAAGTAGTGAGGTTGTGTTATAAGTTTTGCGATTGGTTGTATACTGTTGAGATTGTGTATATGTTGATTGTGGCAAAAAATATATGATTACAAAGTGATGAAAGTACGATCCAAGTGGTAAACCAAGTTCCATCTGTGTAGAATCTCTTGGTGAGATTCTTAGTGTTTTAGAATGAAAATAGGGGCTCAGTCTTGGGGGTCTTCCTGACGCTCCAATGACCTTTCTTCTCACGTAGAGAGGATTGGACCATGTGGTGAGGAGTAGCAGGAGGTCTTAGTCTTGGAGGCTTTCATCATGCTCCAGGGCGTAGGACAGACTAACCTCGTGAGTGTGGCAGGGCGGGGGAGCCCAGGCGGGGGAACCCATGTATCACAAGCCACCGCGGGTGCATGACTTGCCATAGCTCGACTATCATTCTAAAGTCCAGACGAGTCAAGTCTAGAATATAATATGCTAGGATCAGTGTTATATATTGCATTGCTTGAATGTATTTTACTTGAGTTAAATCTGATATGTATATGTTGCTATAATTGTATGCTTTTTATATAATTAGCTCACCCTTGCAATTGTTTGTGTTTGTGCCATGTTTGCGTTTGTTTCCTTTGCGATGATGATCATCCACTTGGATGAGAGCAGATGGCGAGGAGGATACTTTGGAAACAACTCTTGATTGAGACATAAATGGTTGATACACAGATTTATAGATTTGAAAAAAAAAAAAGGTGAAGCTCTTCATCATATTTCAAAAATTGGTAAAGAATTTTAACTATATTTCAAAATTTGGTTAAAGATATTACTAAATTCCTTAACCCAATTTTTCAAAATTTGGTGAAGTTTTTAATCAGATTTCGCAGTGTATTAAAAGGAGGCCCAAGTCTGAAAAGTATATTGGCCCAATACTTCAAGCCCAAAAGCTGGCAGGAAAGGGTCTTTATACGGGTGATTTCATCCATAGAGTTTCTGTAACAATAACATCATCTACATATACAAGAAGTGTTGTGAAATCTGTGGAAGTTTTTTTAACAAAGAGAGAATGGTCAGATTTTGATTGAACATAATCAGCAGAAATAAGGAAATTAGATAACTTCTCAAACCATTGTATGCTACCTTGCTTTAGTCCATATAGAGACTTAGTCAATTTGCACACTTGTCCTTCTCTGTCAGCCTTCAGTCCAGGTGGAAGTTCCATATAGACTTCTTCCTTCAAGTCTCCATGTAGGAAAGCATTGTCTACGTCGAGTTGGTGCAAAAACTAGTTTCTTGAGGCAGCAAGAGCAAGTAGAAGTCTGACAGAAGTAAGTTTTGCAACAGGAGAAAAAGTATCTAGGAAGTCTATCCCTTCTTGTTGAGTGTAGCCCTTGGCTACCAGCCAGGCTTTGTACCTCTCCACACTATCGTCAGCTTTATGTTTAACTTTATAAACCCATCTACACCCAATGGGTCTTTTACCAGGGGAAGTTAGGTTAAATACCAGGTAGAATTGTCTTGTAAGGCCTTGATTTCCTTTTGCATAGCATCTGCCCATTCAGGGCTATTTCTGGCCTCCTCATAGGAGCTGAACTCTTTTGCCACATTCACAGCAAGAGTGTATCTTAAATGCTTCTCTGATAAATTCTCATAAGATAAGACATTAGTAATAGGATAGGGAGTTTTCAAACCATTCTTCACACAAGGATGCAGATGACATCTGATCTGTTTCTTGTACATAATCCTTTAAGTAATCAGGGGTTTTTCTCATTCTATTAGACCTTCTTTGATTGATTCCTTGTGTCTCTTCTGCGACATCAGTCTCCTCAGTAGTTGTATCCGCACTTTCAGCTGGCCTCTCACCACTATCCTTATAGCTGCAAGGCAAAAAGTCAAGGAAAAAATTATTGTCTTCACCCTTATCATTGTCAGCTTTATTACTCTCCCAATTTTTACATGGAAAAACATTTTTATAAAATATAACATTCCTACTGATGAAAATTTCTCTATTATTAATGTCAAGGACCACATATCCTTTAACTCCATCTTTATAGCCCAGAAATATACCCTTTCTGGCTCTAGAATCAAGCTTGGTTCTTTTATTTTCTAAGGTAGATGCAAAACACAAACAACCAAACACTTTTAAGTCAAGGTAAGCAGGGGAATTATTATGTAATACTTTATATGGGGTTTTATCTCCAATAACAGATGATGGAAGTTTGTTTATTATGTATATAGCATGAGACAAAGCATAGGACCAATAGGTATGAGGAATGTTAGACTGGAAAATTAAGCTACGAACAACATTCAATATGTCTTGGTGTTTTCGTTCCACAACAGAGTTCTGTTGTGGAGTCTCAACACAGCTTTTTTGGTGTTCTATACCATAGGACTCATATATGCTATTGCAGCTAAACTCAGGCCCATTGTCGGTTCTAACAATTTTAATAGTCTTATTGAATTGGGTCTTAACTTTTACGATGAAAGCTCGTAAAAGACCTCTAGTTTGACTCTTGTTATGCATGAGAAAAGCTCAAGTGTGTCTACTACAATCATCAACAATAGTTAAGAAATATCTATGCCCATGTATGAAAGGGGTAGAAACAGGGCCCCATATATCACAATGTATTAAATCAAAACAGTTGGCAATTATATAATTACTCTTAGGAAAAGGCAATCTGCGTTGTTTAGCATAGTGGCATATATCACAAGCATTATCCAAAACAGTTTGAACATAAGGAAAAACTCTACACATTTTTTAACCAATCTTGTGTCCAGGGTGGCCTAGCCTATAGTGCCATAAGTTTACATTTACATGTTCAAAAGAAAAAGTAAAACTGGATGTTGGGTTCCTTTCAAAAGGCTCAAGTAGTAGAGTCCCTTGTACATATTAGCACATCCAATCATCTTCAAGGTAGAGTTGTCCTGAATTTTACACATCTTAGAGACAAAAGTTAGTGTGCAGTCCATATCTTTAATTAAACTTTGAACAGATATAAGATTGAAAGTAAACTCAGGTATATATAGAACATTAAAAATTCCAAAATTATCAGAAAATTCTATAGTCCCTGCATAGTGGGCTGTAACAACAGAACCGTTTGGCAGTTTAACAGATATAGATTTGATTTTAGTGAAAGTTATAAATTGATTCTTGTCATGGGTCACATGGTCAGTGGCCCCTGTGTCAATAATCCATGAGGACATACCTTGTTTGTCCTCCGCAATGTCTCTTTGTATTTGGCTGATACTATGTGGAGGATTGTCCACCTTTTCCAGCATTTGCAGTAGTCTCTGCATCTGTTCTGGGGTGAAAGAGCTCTGGACAGAGTTCTGTTGGTTGATTTGTCCACTGGTTTGTGGGGCATCTGATGTAGAACAAGCATTAGCAGAATTCCATTCACTTTGTCCCCTATTTGTCTAATTGCTGCTGTCATTTTTCTTGTACCATGGTGGATATCCATGTTTAGAATAGCATTCATCAATTGTATGGTTCATTTTACTGCAATAGGAACATTGTTTGCCATAATTGGGGTTCCTTCCTCTTCCTCTACCTTGGCTGTAAGATGCAGATCCACGTCCACGGCCTCTCCAATTTTGTTCACTCCTCCACTGGCCCTGTTTCTTAGTAGTATTAGCCAGAACTTTAATGTCATTCTGATGGGTAAGGCCAGAGTCATGTTTTTCCTGCCTTTCTTGTTGTATGATTAATGAAAACACACAGTTGATATTGGGCAGAGGCTCTATCAACAATATTTGAGTCCTTACTGTACTATAGCAGTCATTCAAGCCCTTTAGGAAGCATATCACATGTTCCATTTCTCTATATCTATGAGAAATCTTAGATAGTTCACAACTGCAAGGGATTTTGCAACTGCAGTTTGGGATGGGTCTTAGAGATTCTAGTTCTTCCCATGAGATCTTTAAGTCAGTAAAATACTGACTCACACTTCTTTCTCCTTATTTAATGGAGTGAATTTCTTGGAACAAATCTGAAAGCTTGAAATAATCCTCTTTAGAGAACCTTTCTTCCAATTCTTCCCATAGTTCTTGGGCATTTTCTACATATATGACACTTTTTGCTATTTGGGCAAAAAGAGTCTTGGTGGTCCATGATAGCACCATCATGTTGCTTCTTTCCCATGCGTCAAAGAGAGCATCATTTCTGTTGGGTTTCTTAATCCCTCCATTTATGAATTTTAGCTTGTTCTTGGAGAGAAAGGCTCTCCTCATGTTCCTGCTCTAAGAAGTATAATTGGATTCATTGAGGATTTGAGGAATGAGGGAGGCGCCAGGATTTTCTCCTGGATGGAGGTAAAATGGGTTGGAAGGGTGGTTAGATTCATCCTTGTCCTTGTCTCCCATGTCAGCAAGAAAACAAGAAACGATCAAAGATTAGCAAGAAATGCAAGAAAAGTTTAATGCACAGAGGAAAACGGGGCAGGATAGGTACAAGACCTGCTCTGGTACCATATTAAAAGGAGGCCCAAGTCTGAAAAGTATATATGCCCAATACTTCAAGCCCAAAAGTTGGCAGGAAAGACTTCGCTAGAAGCTTCCTTATGTCAGAGAGCAAGTGATACCGCCTTTCACTTGAGAGACATGCGACAGAGAGAAAGGAAAGGTGGCGAACCCTAACCGTGCCACAGACGATCGGTGATTGCTGATTCAGTAAAGAGAAGCGCCATGAAAAAGAAAAGAAAATGGATTCTATTGAAGACAGAGAGGAGGTAAGAGAGTCTTTTATTATAACATGGTATCTGTGTATTGTAAACTATGTTCTATGTTGAAAATAAAAGCCAAAACCGTTCTTATATAGGGTTCTGTTACGAGCAAATACACACATAAAAAAGTTAGAGATCCTAACTGAAAAACAGAAAACCATGAACTAAACCTAGACTAAGAAAACAGCTCCTAGGAGCATTATCTACACATAAGAGAAACATTAATATCCATTAGTTTTTCATTTTCATTAAAAAAATTATCCATTATACTTCACTTTCTTAATGATTTACAATATAAGTAAATATTTGTATTTAATTATGATTATTCTATTAAATAAAATATTTATTAAATTTTGTAATTAAAATTTCAACTTATTAAATATAAAATTTTTAAATGAATTTCTATACATAAGATAGATGAAGGATGGAATCACTTCAATATAATCCATTATTTAAACAATACTGTTGAATTATAAATATAGCAGTTTATATAGTACAGGTTGAAAAATTTACGATACATTAAATGTTATCAAAATATATTTAATTAGTATTTATAAAAATTAAAATAAGCTACAAAAATTGAACCATATACATGAAACTTAGTAAATTCATTTATATGTATAATTTTATATTAATATGTAAACTTAGTAAAAGTAGAAACTCTAAAATTTTTAAATGAATTTCTATACATAAGGTAGACGAGAAATCAAATAACTCTAATATAATTTAAACAATTATGTTGAATTATAAATATATTAGTCTATATATTGCATGTTGAAAAATTTATGACATTAAATAAGATCAAAAATATATTTAATTAGTATTTATAAAAATTAAAATAAGTTAGAAAAATTGAACCATATACATGAAACTTAGTAAAAGTACAAATTTATGTAAACTTGTTATTAGTTTTTGGAAACATTATGATGTCACAGTACCATTGAAAAATTTATTAATAATTTGAAAATAGATCAATTATTATTAAAGAGGAAATATGAAGAAATATCATGAATTAAATTAATTATTTAAAGGACACATTGTTTTCGTTGACGAATATGGTTATAATAAATAAAAATAGTAAAAATTGATATTTTATTACTATAATGATAAATAACGAAAAATTATATCATTAATACTAATATACTATAAGGTATAATATCATTAATAGTAATATATCAATTATAATATCATTAATAGTATTACTAGTAAATGATTCATTTATGAATTAAAATAAATAAATATATTATTTATGATTATTGAATTCTGAAATTTATTAGGACTGTTAATCACATTTCAAAATTTGAAAGAAATGAATATCAAATTTCAAACTCAGATTTTAAAATTTAGGAGTAATAAACGTTGGATTTTAAAATCTGGACGTGTTTTTTAACTAGATTTCAAAACCTAGCGAGTTTTTAAATCAAAATTTGATTTCTAAACTTAATTGTAGGGAATTCTTAAACGAAAGTTTAGTAATTTTTTAAATTGGATTTTAAAATTCAGTAAATATTTTAAATTGATTTTAGAAATACAGTGAATTTTTTAAATTAGATTTCAAAATTCGAAACATGTAAAGAGAGACTAAAAAAACGTAAAAACTTAAGAATATCAATTTAATAAATATAAAAGAGTCACGTTCATATGTCAATTACATTCAAATGACACTTTTCAAATTTTTATTCTAAAATTAACTTTTCACCGTTAATAAATGTTTAAAATAGTGAGACCAATATGTGTTATATGATAGTAAAAAAGAATATCCTTGTCAAAGTATTATTTTTTAATATAAAATACACCACAAAATAGTTATAGCTTGGTTAATTTTCTTTTATATAAATCTTTACTGAAGTACATGTGAATATTGGAGGTATATAAGAAACCTCTAGTTTCAATTGGATTTGAAATACTGGTGTAAGTGAAAAATGGTTGCTATTAATAGTAGATTAAAAATTGATTTTATGTATAAATTCGTTAAACAAACTTTGACTGTAAATGGAGAAACTTTTTGTCAAATTCATTTGGCATTGGGAGTTTGAGGCGTTAAGTCAATCAATGATTTTCAAATCCGGTTTGTAAACCAAAAAGGAGGTCTAGTAAGTAAAGTTCAATGGTCAATTTTAGTTAAAGTTGTTACAATTTTTGAGTTTTAAGCTAAATAAATAATTGTTTTTTTAACTTTATGTTTTGTAAGAATTGTCGTTCATTCTCTTAACTTTTTTATGATTTATATTTCAATATGATTGGATGAGCAAAATTCAATATGACATATTATTTTTAATAACGGTGACAAATTCATTTATACTTTATGAGTTATTTTCGAACTGTGATGCAATATAATGAAGTAAGATGACATGATATATGATGTGAGGATTCGTTGAATGTTATTGAAATATATGATGTATGATATTGCATAATGATGATATAGTGATTAAATATAATGTCTATATGTATGGAATTATTAAAAATTTAATAAATTTATCATGTTTATTAAACTTTTTATTTTTTTAAAGTGATTGGAAAAGTTTATCAAAGTTCCTATGTAGTAGTTGAATACGTTTTAATTTTTAATTCTTATAATACAATTTTTTATTTTTATGAATTTAGACAATACAATCTTTTTTTAAAAAATAATATGTAAAAATTAAAAGAAAGTTAAAAATGTGTTTGTAAAGGTAAATTGAATAACTTTTAAGCATAAATATTAAAAAGGATAACTTTTGTATAGGTTTAGAAAATAAATACTTAACTAAATAAGTTTTTTTTTATAAATAATTAAAAGGAAAGTGCATAGAAAATATCTGATGGTTGATTTGATCCTATTTTCTACATGCATAGAAAATAGCCGATGGTTTGATTTGATAGCATATGCATAGAAAACGAAATTTTAATAGTTTAAAGAAATAATATTAAAAATTGTATAAATAATCAACAAATCTGATACTATCATATATCAGTATCTTTCATTCTTGCAAAGTGATGATTAAAAGGTCTTGTGTGCTTAAAAAATGGTTTTAATGTAAAAGGAAAGTCATAAAAAGTAGATGAAGTTGACTTTATGTCCTTATTTATTCCCTGATTCTACATACTACTAATACATGTGCTTTACAATCATTACCCGCAGAATTCTTTAATTAGCATTCTTATTATTCTAAGTAAAGCAAAATAATTCAATTTTAACTGTCTGTTAATACTAAAAGATGGCCATTTTTAAATTAATGTTCACCAATAAAAAATAATGGATGTTTCTCTTATTTAATGATAAAGACATATTTAATTAATTTATTTTACAAAAAGTGAGTTTGAGAAATAGAATTTTGAAAGATTCCGTTTCTTATCCTTTACGTAATAAAGACAGATACATGGATCAATCATCTATCCAATCGTTTTCTTTTTGCTGTTGCCCTTAAAAAAATCAAGATTTTAACTAATGTAATCTTCATTAAAAACTAATATATTATCATAAACTTTATATATTTTTTATAAACTCAATACATACTGAACAAAAAGTATCATACTAGTTCAACTTACAAGGTATTGCATTCATTTTGTATAAAAATATCAAAATTATGTTATTCACGTATTTGATTTAATTTTAAAGTTTAATAACTATGAATTGTCATTTGAAAAATATATACTGTGAATAAATTATACGGCTTTTATAATAATCAGTCAATTCTATAAATGACTGTTTAAATTTTGAAATTGAAACACATGGAAAAGATTTAGTATATTTTAATTAAGAAATAAAAAAAAATTATATTTAGTGAAAAGGTAGTCTTAACCTTATTGTACCTGGCGTTTGTTTCTGCTAATCCGATTCATCATCGATATCCTCAGTTATTTTTCTCTCATCCTTTCAGATAAACACGACACAAGTTCAGTCTTTCTCTTATCAAAACGCCACTTGTCAATTGTCGTTTCGACCCCATGGATCACACGCCTGCTGCGCAACGTCGTCTTCGAGCTGTTCACGACCACCTCTCCCCCACCGTCGATGAATCTCCCTCCCACCTCCGATCTAACCCCACCGCCGGCGAGTTTTTCTCAGGTACTCCCTTCTCTCATGACTGCTCTTATTGCACTTGTCGTACCTCACTTGAACGAAGCCAGGATACTGATAGTGTCGTTCGATTTCTCTCTCTCTAGGATCATGTTCTGTGTATATCTTTTTTGGTCTTTGATTAGTAGTGAGTTGTCGCTTTCGAATTTGAGATTGGAGAAAAAAGAAAAAAAAATGGATTGGAGGAGAGGATTCCTATATTGTGCTAGGGGTACTTATAGCTGATTGAGTTTTATGAATGAATATAATCAGGTCTCTTTATTGTTATCTTCGATTTGTGTGTATTTGGGGAGCATTCGGACGTGTTTCCTTCTTTCATATTTATAGAAATAAAGGGCATAGGGTGTAGCCATTTCTTTTGGAATTAAAATTCAACGGAGGTAGAACTATTTGGTATGGGGGAGTATTTGGTTGTTATAAATGTTTTGGTGGAGAGACTATTAATTTGATAAATCTGAATGGTTCATGTACCGGTTCCAACTCTCCAATTCATCATCACCGGGTTTCTTTATTTATTTTTAATTTTATTTAGCTATTTATCAGAAGCTAGGCGAAGGTTGAACCCTGTAGTGCAAAAGTTTTAGTTCCAATACTTTTCATGTATTATGAGTGTGACTTCCTGCCTTCAAGTTGTGTGGTCTGGGCAATCACATCACTAATTTTGGTACTTAATTGTTAATTAGCTGTAATAATTACGTATTAATTTAATGATGTCACTCGTCTAGTGTTCTATTAATTTTATTTAAAATCATTTTACATTTTTTGGAGACAATAGTAGGAGCTAGGACTCAAATCAGAATGACGTTTGTCATAACACATTCTGTTTCTGAAAGGTGACCATATTCATAAAACTGTCATTTGTTCTTTGTCAATCATATTACTCAGGTGATATTCATAATGTCACATTTGTTCAAATTTTCCCACAACATAGGAATTTTTCTATCTCTCGACGAATGGATATTTTCATATGGCATGCTTTTTGTTATTACTACATTACTTTTTGGCAATTTCTTTTTGTTGACATCGTTACTTCTGAACAGAACAAGGGTATAGTGTTGTACTCCCGGAGAAGTTACAAACTGGAAAGTGGAACGTTTACAGGTATACCCCTTCCATTGTTCTTGATCTTGATTTGTATACATCATTCTGGAGCCAAGTCCGAGGCTCATATTATTCTCAATTCTTTCTGGAAGATCTATGCGATCTCCTCTGCAGCTAGTGAGCAAGTTTCCTAATCATCCTGAAATTGGTACCCTGCATGACAATTTCGTGTGAGCATCCCTCCTTTTTCTATGTAAAATTAGCACTGAACTTCAGAAGATTGATAATCTCAATCAACTGTATTTTAATAAAAAAAATAATATTCATGCCTAATAAATTGATGTGTTCTTTCAAACTCTGCTAATAATAGGCGCTCAGTTGACACCTTTCGAGACTACAAATATCTGGGAACACGTGTCCGCGTTGATGGAACTGTTGGGGAGTAATAACGACTTTCTGGGGCTTCTTTGCTTTTCATTCAAATTCACCTAACATCCTTCTCATCATTTCCACTATCCCTTCACTTTTTAAGGTACAAATGGATGACTTATGGAGAAGCAGGTACAGCCCGGTCAGCAATAGGTTCTGGTTTGATTTATTATGGAGTCCCAAAGGTGAATGCTAGATTATAGTTTTATGGTTGATTATTATTTTTTGTTTTACGAAGTATCATGTAACCATTGGTTTATGCATTCTTGTTTAGGGTTCCAGTATTGGATTGTATTTTATTAATAGACCGGAGTGGCTCATTCTTGATCATGCCTGCTCTGCATACTCATTTATATCAGTACCTCTGTATGATACTCTTGGTATGTTTTTTACAACTTATCAGAAAGTTTTTTGTCATTCCTATCTACCTTTCAGTTTTAACATGCAAGAAACTGCTTGCTCTGTAGGTCCTGATGCTGTCAAGTATATTGTTAGTCATGCTGTCGTGCAAGTTATATTTTGTGTACCTGAAACATTAAACGTAGTAAGTATATGTGATATTTTTCATAATATCCCTTCTGTTCCTTTGTCATGAATACTGTAGAATCACGAGTACCCATTTTGGTAACTTGGTATAATGATGGATTTCCCCATGCAAATACTCTGCATTGGGTATACTTTCCATGGCTTCTGGAAAATGTGTGTAATTAAGCTAATCCAACACACACTAGGGTGATTAAATTCTGTAGATCATTCAGTTACGCTAAAACAAAGGGTTAAGGACCTTGTGCATATCTACTTTTGTTTTATATAACTTACGTTCTTGTTTTGCAAAAACTTATGAATCATATAACCTGCCCTTGCAGTTGCTGAGCTACTTGTCTGATATTCCAACTGTGCGTCTAATCGTGGTATGTGGGAATTATGGCTTTCGTTTGAAATTAAATGTTCATTTCCAATTCCAAAGTAAGTCATACTGATTTTTGGTTAATGTACAGGTAGTTGGAGGTATGGATGATCAAATTCCATCAGTTCCATCATCATCTGGAGTTCAAATTGTTACATATTCAAAGCTACTCAATGTGGTAATCTTATTGTTGTCTGTGCAAACAAATGTTGATTTTGTGGAGAATAGATAGTTTGTTATCATTATATTATATTGCTTCCTTGAATTAGTAAGGAAATTCCATTTCTGTTCTGTTGTTCTCTTTCTAATTATCTATTTTGGTGTATCAGTCTTAAGATCCTTTTGTAAATGGTGTTGCTACTAATTTGATCTGCTGCTATATATTATACCTGTTACCTCATTGTTCGTGTGGTTTGGTTTAGGGACGCAGCAATCTCCAGCCCTTTTGTCCACCCAAACCTGATGACATTGCAACCATTTGCTATACTAGTGGTACAACTGGAACCCCAAAAGTGCGTAGGTTTCAGTAGAATTATGGTTTACCCTTTTTCTTATTGATATTATGTACTATTCCCATAAAATGTTTACTTTGCTTATATTAGCTTTATGAAGCACTTATTTTAATCTTTCTGCTCAATAAATTATGGTCAGGGTGCTGTTTTGACCCATGGAAACTTTATTGCAAGTATTGCTGGGGGTACTATGGATGAGAAATTTGGCCCTTCTGATGTGTGAGTAATTTTTTAATGCATACAATGTTCATTTCCATTTTTTGCCGTGACAGTTTATTCTAACTTCTTTACCTTAATTTTTTTTTTTCATTTTCAGTTATATATCCTATCTCCCTTTGGCTCACATTTATGAGCGAGCAAACCAGGTCATGGTAGTACATTTTGGCATTGCTGTGGGATTCTACCAGGGGGTACGCCTCTGACTAATTAAACTCTTTTTTCTTTTATTGATTTATGTCTACTCATTTTGAATGAGCTTATACTTTTATGAAAAATTAAAATTTTATATACAAGTGCTATGGCATAGGGAGCCCATATGATATTTTGTGAATATTTTCGTTTTCATACTTGTATTTCATGAAATGTGCATTGACCCATAAGAGATTTCTGTCAAGTAGCAGTCTTTTAGTATAGTATTCTTGTGTTCCATATATTCACGTGTATGCATGCATGGATTGTTGATTAATGACTATTGGAAATTAAAAAATTAAAATTATATGTTATGCTATTTTTTAGGAAAATAAAAGTCATGTTGACTAGTAGAATTTATTTGCTATTTTCTAGGCACTAAGAGCACTAATTTGTTAGTGGTTATAGAGGCCAACATTTTCGTACATTTAAGTTCACTTATTTGTTTTATAAAAGCAATTTGCACTTCAAAATAATATACAAAGCAGTTTTATATTCCTCCGTTCCTCTCTCTCAGTTTTCACTGTTCCACTTTCTCAACCTTTCCTTCAATAATATAACCAACAAATTGGTATCTAGAGCTACGTCTTACGGGACCTATGGATGCTGAAATAAGTTTCTCTCAAGTTGCTCCTCCTATCTTTGATGGAGATAACTATGATCTCTGGGCCATAAAAATGCAGAACTTCCTAGAGGCTTTGGATCTTTGGGAAGCAGTGGAGGAGGATTACGAAATTGCTCCGCTGCCCGACAACCCCACTATAGCCCAGATGAAAACCTACAAGGAAAAAAAAACCAGAAAAGCAAAGGCAAAGGCATGTTTATTTTCTGGTGTTTCAAAAATAATTTTCACCAGGATCATGTCTCACAACACAGCAAAAGCAATTTGGGATTACTTGAAGGAAGAATATGCAGGAGATGAGAGGATTAGAAGCATGCAAGTATTGAATTTAATGAGAGAATTTGAGCTGCAGCGAATGAAAGAATCAGACACCATAAAAGAGTACTCAAATACGTTGCTTGGCATTGCCAACAAAGTACGATTGCTGGGCACCGCTTTCTCTGATTCAAGAATTGTTGAAAAAATTCTTGTATCAGTACCAGAGAGATATGAAGCTTCTATAGCTACCTTGGAGAACACAAAGGATCTATCTAAGATCACTTTGGCAGAGGTGATGCATGCCTTACAGGCCCAAGAGCAAAGACGACTTATGAGGCAAGAAGGATCTGTGGAGGGTGCTTTTCAGGTCCAATTCCAGAGCAATGGCAACAAACAGAAAAAGAAGCAGAACAATGATACCAAGCCTGGAAGATTAAACAAGATCAACAAGAGTAATAATAATCAGGTTTTTCCACCTTGTCCTCATTGTAAAAAAACCAATCATCCACAAAAAAGGTGCTGGTGGAGACCTGATGTAAAGTGTCATAAGTGTGGGCAGCTAGGGCACATGGAAAAGATTTGCAAATCTCATCAACAACAAGGAGAAGTTAAGGTTGCTGAGGATCAACCACAAGAGGAACAATTGTTTGCTGTTACATGCTTTGCTGCCAATAGCTCCACAGAAAGTTGGCTCATAGATAGTGGTTGCACAAATCACATGAGTTATGATCGAGAGCTCTTTAAAGAATTTGACAAAACTGCACTTTCTAAAGTCAGAGTAGGTAATGGAGCTTATATTGCAGTAAAAGGCAAAGGAACAGTGGCAATTGAAGGTCAAACAGGTTTGAAACTGATTTCAGATGTTTTATATGTTCCAGAAATTAACCAAAACCTGTTGAGTGTTCCTCAATTGCTTGAAAAAGGTTATAAGGTGTTGTTTGAAGATAAAAACTGCATAATCAAAGATTCAGCAGGCAAGGAAGTATTTAAAGTTAGAATGAAAGGAAAAAGCTTTGCTTTGGACTTCATGAGTGAAGAACATGCTGCAGTGCACAAAGAGGTCAGCAATACAATACTTTGGCATAAAAGATTGGGCCATTTTCACCACAGTGCTCTAATATTCTTGAAGAAGAATAACATGGTCAGAGGCTTACCTGATATAGAAGAAGAATCTCCTACATGCATTGCTTGTCAGTATGGAAAGCAAACAAGACTCCCATTTCCACAAAACAAGACTTGGAGGGCTATACAAAATCTACAATTGATACATACAGATGTTGGTGGTCCTATGAGCACACCATCACTGAATGGCAGTAGGTATTATATTATTTTCATTGATGACATGACAAGAATGTGTTGGATATATTTTATGAAGTTTAAATATGAAGTTGCTGACATTTTTTGGAAGTTTAAAACTTTGGTGGAAAATCAAAGCAAGTGCAAAATGCAGATGATCAGATCCGACAATGGAACTGAATATACTTCCAAAAAATTTAACAAGTTTTGTGAAGATACAGGTGTAGAACACCAGCTTACAGCTCCTTATTCACCTCAGCAAAATGGCACCGCAGAAAGGAAAAATCGGACGATTATGGAGATGGCTAGGTGCTTACTTCATGACAAAGATTTGCCTAAAAAATTCTGGGCAGAGGCTGTAAATACTGCAGTGTTTTTACTCAATAGACTGCCAACAAAAGCTTTACAACAGAGAACGCCTTTTGAAGCATGGTACGGTTACAAACCTGAGCTGTTTAATTTAAAGATATTTGGTTGTTTGTGTTTCTCTTATATTCCTCATATTAAGAGAGACAAATTGGACAAGAAAGCAGAACCTGGAATTTTTGTAGGCTATAGCTTGATTTCAAAGGCCTACAGGATCTATCTTCCACACAAAAACAAAGTCATTGTTAGCAGGGATGTGAAATTCTTGGAGTTTGACTGTTGGAGCTGGAAAGACAACAAATTCCTTGAACAATTTAATTGTTTGAACTGGAAAGGCAACAGTGAGCTTGGATTGCAGGAGGAGAATGAAGATGTGGATGATGAACCTGTCAGAGGAACAAGATTGCTTTCTGACATCTATCAAAGGTGTAATGTTGCTGTCATGGAACCTGGTGGATATGAAGAGGCTGCAACTGACAAAAAATGGATAAATGCTATGGAAGAGGAGCTCAAAATGATTGAAAAAAATCAGACGTGGGAGTTGGTGGATAGACCTAGTCATAAGAAGGCCATTGGAGTAAAGTGGGTTTATAGAACCAAGTTCAATCCTGATGGTTCTGTGAACAAGTACAAGGCAAGACTTGTTGTCAAGGGATATGCTCAGATGTTTGGGGTGGATTTCTCTGAAACATTTGCCCCAGTTGCCAGGCTAGACACAATAAGATTGCTGCTAGCACTAGTTGCACAAAAGGGCTGGCTTATACATCAATTGGATGTAAAATCAGCATTTTTGAATGGATATTTGGAGGAAGAAATTTTTGTGGAACAGCCAGAAGGTTTTGCTCTTCAAGGACAAGAAGACAAGGTTTATCTACTGAAAAAGGCATTATATGGTTTGAAACAAGCACCAAGGTCTTGGTATAGCAGAATTGATGCACATTTAATGAGCTTAGGCTTTGTGAAAAGTCTGAGTGAGTACACCTTATATATTAAAAAGGTGAATGAAGATATACTTATGATATCTCTGTATGTTGATGACTTATTTGTTACAGGAAATTGTAAGGAGATGATTGACAAGTTTAAAGAAGAAATGGAAAATGTCTTTGAAATGACAGACCTTGGAAAGATGACATTTTTTCTTGGTATGCAAGTGCAACAAAAGAAAAATGAAATATTTGTGTGCCAAGAAAAGTATGCAAAGGAAGTGCTTATGAAGTTCAACATGGGAGAGTGTAAGTCAGCTGCAACTCCAATGAACCAAAAAGAAAAGTTCTGCAGAGAAGATGGTGCTGAAAAGGTTGATGAAAAGCTGTTTAGATCCTTAATTGGATGCTTAATGTATTTAACTGCTACCAGACCAGACATCATGCATTCAGTGAGTTTGTTATCAAGGTACATGCATTGTGCTAGTGAAATTCATTTTCAAGCAGCAAAAAGAATTCTTAGATATGTTAAAGGCACAATTGATTATGGTATATGGTTCAAGAAAGTTGAAAGCTTGAGTTTTCATGGTTATTCAGATAGTGATTGGGCAGGATGTGTTGATGATATGAGAAGCACTTCTGGTTATTGTTTCTCACTTGGTTCTGGAGTTTTTTCATGGTGTTCCAAAAAACAAGAAATTATAGCCCAATCAACAGCAGAAGCAGAGTATGTTGCTGCTGCAGCTGCTGTAAATCAAACTGTCTGGATAAGGAAGATCATGGCTGATTTACACATAGAACAAGAAGATAGCACAAAGATTTTTGTGGATAATCAAGCTGCAATTTCAATTGCCAATAATCCAGTTTTTCATGGCAAAACAAAGCATTTTAAGATAAAACTTTTCCTTTTAAGAGAAGTTCAAAGAGAAGGACAAGTGAAACTAGTCTACTGCAAATCAGAAGATCAAGTGGCTGATATCCTAACCAAGGCACTTCCAAAATCTAGATTTGAGTTCTTGAGACAAAAGCTTGGAGTTTGCAGTTCCAAAGTCAAGGAGGAGTGTTGATTAATGAGTATTGGAAATTAAAAAATTAAAATTATATGTTATGCTATTTTTTAGGAAAATAAAAGTCATGTTGACTAGTAGAATTTATTTGCTATTTTCTAGGCACTAAGAGCACTAATTTGTTAGTGGTTATAGAGGCCAACATTTTCGTACATTTAAGTTCACTTATTTGTTTTATAAAAGCAATTTGCACTTCAAAATAATATACAAAGCAGTTTTATATTCCTCTGTTCCTCTCTCTCAGTTTTCACTGTTCCACTTTCTCAACCTTTCCTTCAATAATATAACCAACATGGATTATAAATTATAATGCAACCTAAAGTGTAGAATGTGTAAATAATAGCAGCCTTTTCTGCTCAATTGTTAGTTTTTTCTGGCCATGTAATATACTTTACAGCTCTGCCTTATGTGATGTGTTGAAGGTAGATTTACTAAATTTTGTTTCACTTTATTTTGCAATATTCTCAGATTAGCATAATTTTTTGTTTTAACATTCGTATGCAGGATAGTATGAAATTAATGGATGACTTGGCCGTCCTAAGGCCTACCATCTTCTGTAGTGTTCCTCGACTATATAACAGAATATATGCTGGGTAGAGTATTTGTACATTTATGCTGTACTTTTTAGAACTCTCTTTTTCGCTTCTTGTGTGCTCATTGTATCATTCAATTGGAATTCTTTTACAGTATCACCAATGCTGTTAAAACATCTGGTGGTCTGAAGGAGAGACTATTTAATGCTGCCTACAATGCTAAAAGGCAGGCTTTATTGCATGGTAAAGCATATTCACAATGATCTATCTTTGTGCAGCATACATTTAAATACCTGTTTTGCCAGATTTTTTTATGGTGGTGGATCACTATTCTGCCCTATATATTGAATCAAATTGTACTTGTACCTTGGTTTTCCCCTATCCTTTGTTTATTGATGGTTTTAGACACCTTGTTTATATGCAAGATTCTTGTAGTGGGTCAATCTTATTTACCACAATAATATCTTGTTTGTTTTCTGAAACTTGTATTGTCTTTTAAATAGCTGGGAAAGTTTTCTTAGAAAGATAGATATGGCTAAAAAGGTGTAACTTATCATTTTGGCTTTAAAGTTTTATTATCATTTGAAAGAAAACTTACTTTTGACACCATATTTCCATTTGTTTCAGGTAAGAACCCTTCTCCAATGTGGGACAGATTAGTTTTCAACAAGATAAAGGAAAAGCTTGGAGGACGAGTTCGGTTAATGGCATCAGGTGCCTCGCCTTTATCCCCTGATATCATGGAATTTTTAAAGATGTAAGTTTTGCATAATATTAATGTATACAATACTAAAGAGGACATTTCACTTATTAATATTATTATTATTTTTTATCAATTTTGTCATGCTGAATAATATGTGCATTTATTCTGCAGTTGCTTTGGTGGTCGGGTGACTGAAGGATATGGAATGACAGAGAGTACTTGTGTTATAAGCTGCATAGATGAGGGTGACCCACTTGGTGGTCATGTTGGCTCTCCTAATCCTGCCTGTGGTGAGTACTAAGTATGAATTCTGCATCATATAGCTAATAGCTTGCAGTACATTCGTGATTCAAAACCTGTTTGGTATTATATTTCAGGTAGTATGTGACGTACCAATCAACTTGTTCATGAACTGGTTAAACTTTTTCTATTTAAAAAATTAAGTAGTTGCAACATCTCATCATTTGTAGTTATTCAATATGTTATTTTCCTTGGTACTGAATTTAGGGATGGGTTGTTTTCTTTATATGGTGTGTAGTTTTGTAAACATCAAAGTTAAATTCTTGATTGATTTTGATTCACCTGATGAATGAGTAGGTTTATCAGTGTGTTATTGGGCGGCTGAAGGGGTTCTTTTTATAGGATTTCACTTGGACTCTCAGTGAAATTCAATCTCAGTGTGGAAGTCAATAACCTCAGTATATATCAAATCTGCCCAGAAAGAGTACACGTCTTGAGTTTTGAGCCAATTCTCTCCCACAAATAATGATTCTCCGCTTTTTTTTTTTCTTTTTTAAATTTAGTTGCAATGGGGTTTACTGTTTTAATTATTTTATTTTTCCCTTGCAGTGACATTGTGTCTAATAATCCTAAAAACGTCTTCTACTTAGCTTTCCTTATATGGAAGAACTTAAAAGATGAAATTATATTTAATTTATGTCA
The DNA here is from genome assembly GCA_027742785.1 of Vigna reflexopilosa. Taxonomy (NCBI): domain Eukaryota; kingdom Viridiplantae; phylum Streptophyta; class Magnoliopsida; order Fabales; family Fabaceae; genus Vigna; species Vigna reflexopilosa. The sequence continues at coordinate 40,448,198 of CM050917.1, read as the reverse complement.
GCTGAAGCTTTGTTATGCCTAGTACCAAGAGTTTTGTTCTTTGTTTCAGAGATAAAACTTGTGGATGTTCCAGAAATGAACTATACATCTGATGATCAGCCCAATCCCCGTGGTGAAATTTGTGTCAGGGGTCCCATTGTTTTTCGAGGTTATCACAAAGATGAAACTCAGACGTAACTACCTTTCATGCTATGTGCTTCTGAATGAAATTTACCTTGTCATATTTGAAACTACTTGATTTTCAATCCAATTGTGCAGGAGAGAAGTCATTGATGAAGATGGCTGGCTTCATACCGGAGATATTGGAACGTGGTTACCTGGTGGTAGACTAAAAATTATTGACAGGTGAGATAGCATCATTCTAATTACTAGTTATAATCCATAATTAATATGATACACACGGCTTCTTAACTTACCACCTGGCATTAGATTGAATCTTTGTTTAACCTTTAATTCATCGGGCCGCAAGTATGCTCTGTTCAATTAGTAGACTTGAATGACACTTTACAGAGTGAACTTGCTATTGCCATTGTATTTTGTTCAATGAGTTCTGTTGCTATGGGACCTATAACTGCATACTGCCTCTGTTTAACTTTTATAATTTATATATTTAGCTTCTGTAGGATGGGCTTTGAATCTTGACACCCCTAGTTTCCTGTCTACTTATCGACCCAGTTTTTACAACATTGACTGAAATTGTCAAGCATATGAATGAAAGCTTAAATTTTGTTACAGGAAGAAAAATATATTCAAGTTGGCTCAAGGCGAGTATATTGCTCCTGAGAAGATTGAAAATGTATATGCCAAATGCAAGTTTGTGGCGCAATGCTTTGTATACGGTAAGGAAATAAATCAACACACAAATTTAGTGTGTGATCTTTGTATCCTCTCTCTTGATTTACTCCTTACTAGTTTGCTGATGCTTCTTTTTTCATTTTTAGGTGATAGCCTAAATGCTTCTTTGGTAGCTGTTGTCTCAGTGGATCATGATGTCTTGAAAGCATGGGCCGCTTCAGAAGGCATAATGGTAGTATAAACTTTTAAGACTGTTTTAATATCTGTTCCCATATATCACACATGTACTGAAAGTCCATCTAGACAGTGCTTAAAAATTGGTTTTACTTTGTGCTTGAAATCTTGAAATGTATTTTTGATTCATATTACTATAAGTCTACAATATATTTTGGAAAATAAATGTGATATGATAAAAAACAAAATTGTGGGATACCTGATTTAAAGTGAATATTTTCAGTTGAGTTGAACCGACTTTTCTATGACTTCGTCATGCAAGTGAACTAACTTTTCTTTGATTGGTGATCATACTTTGAATAATAACTATATATATGGAATTGCATTTTTATCCTATGGTTACCTTTCTCTAGCGTTACACTTCTCGTGTTTCCATCTTTGTTTACTTTTTCGCCGTTGGTGCTGTATATTTTATTTTTAGTCTGCGCAACTGTATTCTTTTAATTAAAAAAGTGCTTTTATCAGTCTATTTTTGCAACTTTTTTCTTTTTGCATGATTTTAAGTAACAATGCTTTTGTGGTTTTTTCAGTCTTTGCATCTATTTTAGCACATGTGGCAGTGGCTCTTTATTTGTATGATAGCTCTTCTATTATTAGATTTAGTATATTAGATATTCATCCTTTGAGGCTTGGCAAAATCATACCGTTTAAAACAAGGGATGCTTTTGTGACTCTTAAAATCAGAGAGTGGTCCGATTAATTTTGAAATCAAGAAAGTAGAGTCCTGTGTTTTATATTAAATTCAAGAGAAGTTCAAGAAATTTATTCCAATCATCTTATTTTTCTTCAATGAGGTGATGTTAATTTATGGAAGCAGTTTGCAATATTAACGGATACTCTTATGTTCTGTGGGCATGGGTGTAGTATAATGATTTAGCACAACTTTGCAATGATTCAAGAGCAAAGGCAGTTGTCTTGTCTGAGATGGATGCTGCTGGACAAGATGCTCAGGTAGGTTATTCATTTTATGTTACACTTACGTTTACCTTACAATTTGGCCTTGTATTTAATTAATAATATTAAATATCTTTAACTTTATGTGATTGTAGCTTAGAGGTTTTGAATTTGTAAAAGCTGTCACTTTGGTGACCGAACCCTTTACATTGGAAAATGGTCTGCTTACTCCAACATTCAAGGCAAGCTTTGAGTCATGAAATTTTTTGTTTTTCATTTTAACCTGATGTGGCGCTAAGTCATGTTGTGTATTGCGTGCAACTTTTCAGATTAAGAGGCCACAAGCGAAGGAATATTTCGCAAAAGCAATATCTGATATGTACAGTGAGATCTCAAGAACTGATAATGCTCAGAAAACGTTGTGAAATTGAGGGTCTCCCTTCACTCCCTTCAACAGATAAATAAAGAAACGTGATTCATACCATCGTAAGGCAATAGCAGAAGGATCCAATGGGTACGATCTTGCAACTTGTTTTGTCATGATAAGAGTTGTGCTAGAACCCCAAAAAGATTCGTAGCTTTATTTAGTTCTAGTTGCCTTACGTGTTTTTTATGTATTTTTTTTTTTGAGTCATATTACTATAATTTTTAATATAGTCATTATTATTATTATTGTTATTGTTGTGAATCAATCAATACCTATTCAGTATCATTTTGATTTTATTTTCTTTTTCTTTTGGTGGGACTTCGCTAACTAATATTATGCACCTGGGTTTTATGGTAATGACTGTTATTATGATTTTTGTGAATGAAATGGAGTCGAAATAATACTTTCATGACATTATCCAATTTTTTTAAAAAGGATCTTGATTCTTTGTTAAATTTAGAAAATGCTAACATTACGTCTCTTACTGTCTTAGGGTAATAATCAGGGGAACAAAAGTAAAAGGTATTCAATAAAAAAGAAAATTATTCTTTATACTGAAAACGTATAAATCATTTAAGAAAATAGATTAATTCTTTGATTAACTGGTATTCTTGAAATATATCTTAGCAGTATCCTTAAAATATTAAATATATAAACACCAAATGCATTTCTATTGCTACATATTAAATTCAGAGTTTTTTTTTTTTTTTACTTTTTGAAATGAAATATTTTTTTAACTAGTTAAACTATATTTTTTATTGACTTTATTAAATTTTAAGTTCTTTATAAATATATGTATTTTTAATTGGGTTTTTATTATTTTTTTATTGAGTATTCAAATTTTACATTTTTTAATTGAATTTTTGTTATTTTTTTTTTATAATTGAGTAATGCGGCTTATGTGTTAAGAAAATAATTGTGAAGTTCTAAAATTCATATAAAATTAAATGATACTGTTAAAATGACTTTTATTTAATGAAAAACATGGTAGATAACAAGATACCACGTAATAAGAATAAGAGATCATCGTAGTAGTATACATCAATAGTAAAAAAGACAATAATTATTTAATTATTTAATCATCATGATATCAATATTTTCAATTAAAGTAATAAAAGTTGCTCATTATTTTATATTAACATTGTTGTTTTATATTAATTACAAATTTTATGTTTCTTAATAAAAAAAAGTAAAATGACGATAACATCCATGTATCTTAGTTAACATAAAAATTAAACAATAAGAGTTTAATTAAAAAAATATAAAAAATGTTAGTACTAATAAAAAGTCAATTGAAAATACTTAAATTTATAAATAACATGGTTAAACGTAATTAAGTCTTTTTGTTTTATAAGATTATTTGATCTAAAACAATTTTAGAGCATGAATATGAAGGTTTCAGTCAAAAGCCATTCCTCTTTTTTCAATTTATGTTTAGGATTTGTTTGTTATTTAACCAATTTGATTAAATTAATTTTCAGAACGGTTTCATGTCAATTTAGTGGGACTTTACCTGCATAAAAGTATCGGATTTTATTTTTCAAATTATCTTTAAAAGAAACATATTCATTCATTCCGTGAACACTTCCATCGGCCGTTTGGTAAATAGAAAAGTAAAAATTCAATCGGGGTTTGATTTGCTGAGTTTCTCCATTATTGGCAGAGCACGCTTTGTTGCAACAATTAAAGCTCTGTCGAGACCATTGATGCATGCATTCATACCCTAACTTTACCTTTTTCTTCTTCAACAACAATACAATCATTTATTTATTTATTTCAAACTGAAATTTATTTAAGAAATTGATGTTTTTTTCAACAATTTTTCATTACAGATAGACTTAAGAATCAAACTCCTATCCAGATGTTGAATGTGTAAAATTATAGGAAAAACATCTAGTAATATATCTAATATGCGTTTTTCTTGTCATTCAAAATGGTTTACAAACATGGTTATGATCTAGGCAAAAGGAGTTACAGAAATTCCATTCAATAGTCTCAATACAAGAAGAAAACAGAAAGTCCAAAAGCAAACTAAGCATAACAGTTTTGTTATTAAACATAGCTAGAGAAAGCAAAGTAATAGGACTATTGCCATGGCCAAACTCATCACAGAAAAAGGTCCCTTTAGAGCAATCAATGGGTTAGCATTGCTAGGAGAAGGTGCTGGAACATTGGAAGCTTGCACTGTTGGAGAGGCCAAAGCTGATGGAGTAGGTGCTTCAGCAGAAACCTTGAGCACGTTTATATCAACCTTCTGTCCCGCTTGGCAGTGGCCGGGGACGCCGCAGAAGAAGAAGTGGTGGCCGTGAGTGGTTATATTAATGGAGTCATTCCCAGTGGTGAATGTTGCAATAGGGGATGATACATTACATGACTTGTACATGCCATGCGTCACTCGCATCACATTGTGGAATTTGTCATTGTATTCAAATACTACAAGTACAAATCATCAACAATTTCAGTCAGTTATGAAGTTATATTGGTACTAATTATCATAATTAAGTAAAGTCCATGCTCTATTATGATCTTCTTGAATTGAATGTTTATGAAATATACAATGTAAATGTCCACCGTGAGGCCTACACTCTCATTGCATGTTTTGTCTTTTCATCCAAAAGGTTAAAGCAAGTTGAAGTGGTGGGTCATGCTGCTTTACAACAATATAGTCATGAAACAGATGTATAATAGGCTCTTACATACGAAAAAAAATGTGTAGATTGTAAAAACCAAGAGTTTTTATGTAGGGGCCCTCCCTGAACACATACTTTATTTTCTTAACAATACAAACCCTTGCCATTGGAATAGCATATGGTGGTGTACTTCACCATTTGCTAGAAAGTAAGTGAAGTTTTCGACACCCAACTGCTAGAAAGAGATACAGTAGCAGTGTATTTTCTTTCACATTTTTCTATAATGCACTGAAATCTTTAAAATCACAAACTTCTGTGTGTTTCTACTCTTATTTACTGAGTTTCATGCATGATTTTCCAATTTCAATGTAACAATTCAAACCGTGTTTGGGGAAATGTATTAAAGATTATGTTCTTAACCCTCCTCTAAGGAGAAAAAAAGAAAGGGTGTCACCTAAATTCTGTATTGTTTGTTTGCATTCTTATAATTATTAGAACAGAATGCAGAAGTATCAGAAGTATGATTTGATCTCCGTCTGCTAACAATGAAGAAAAACCAACACAATACCAGAAACAAAGCATGCAATTGGATTTGGAAGGAAGAAACTTACTGATAGTGTCACCAATTTGGAAGTTCTTGGTAGCAGCCCACTTCTTGTAGTCTATTTTGCCAAGGGTGGTCCAACCAGCGGAGTCCCCAACCTTGTACACGGCTGCATCTGAAACCTGCAGAATTTCCATGACTATGAACAAAGCCAGAAATCTCTCTACCAAACCCATGGTTTGAAGTGTTTGTTGTTTTGAGGTTGGAGTCTTTATACCCTTTTGACTACTACTAACTGCCATTGAAGGCGTTGGATGTTGGAACTTGAAGAATGACAAAGTGGATGAACAGGTCCCACTATTTTTCTTTAATTAAATGGTTTATGTTTGATGAAAAGTTCATCTCTATTGGTAGTATTTGGAAAAGGGAAATGTGGGTCTGAGTAACAAGTGTTCCACTCACTTCTCCCATTCTGCTTTATGTCTGTCTACCATTCAATACCAAACTATGACGGAGTAAGTGTGTAGATTCTTCTAACCTTCCTAATCTAACAAGTTAGACAAGTTAGTTACATTGCAAACTCTGAAAACCTTAAAACACTTACCATAATTAGTTACAAACAAGTAGTTCGCTTTTTTATATTTTTGACTATCATAAATAATTTTTTTACTTTTATTTAATATTTTTTTAATGTTTACTCTTATTTTTTTTTAAGTGTAAAAATTCATTTTTTATAATATTTTTACTTTTGAACTTAAATGTACATTATCTTATTATTACTCTTTTATTATTATTCTTTTAAAAATAGTATATGAAGCATGTAAAGAGTCTTAATGTTATATTCCTTATAAAAAAAAGTCAGAAAATAATATGTATTTCTTCAGTGTATATAATTTTTTAATCTTATATTTCTTTAAATTAACAAAAAAAAATGTATAGTTATTTTAACAAAGATAAATATTCAAAAGCAAGAACATTTTTTAATAGATTGGAGAAGGGAGAAACACCAAACTTGCATGCTGAGTCAGGGTGATTCAGCTAGTTGTTTTAGAAACTGAAATTCTTAAAACCGTGACAATATAGTAAAGTTTGTTTACTCGTTTTCTTTTACTTCATTACAGTATCAGTAAGCTATCTGACACAGTTAACTCTTTCATCTTTTTGACAGTTGTATAACACTGCAGAAGAGCAAGCAACTAAATATAAATAGCATAATGAAAAAAGGCCCATTTGATCAAATTTTGAGTAATGGTATTCTCATTGGTAACAAATAATTTGGTGACTGTCATTATAGACGGCAACCACCATATATTGTTTTCTTTTGATGATCTCATTACTTTGCACATCAGAGAAGCATTAAGCAGGACACTCACTTTACACAACCTCCAACTGAAAGCTACATTAACACCAAATATGTGGAATTCACAAGTAATAACGTAATTAAGGTTTCATAGGGTTAGTATTATGCATTCCCCTCAGTCTATATTGTCTTCCTTGCGGTTGGTATAACCTATTTTAGTGTATTTTTTCTACCAAATAGCTTCATCAAGAACTACTACTAATTCATTTTTGGTGCTATGTAATAAAATAACATCATGACTCCTACCACAGATCACCAACCATGCGTCAAAGTTATTAATTCTTGTTAATTGTTTTAGACTAAATTTTTCCACTTCTAATTGCATAAAAATTACTGTTGGATGTGCTATTGGCTGTTGCAGGAAAGAAAGAAAAAAATAGAATATGCAAAAAAAAAATTAAGCAAAAGACAAATATTATGCCAGGACTAAGTTTTTGTTTTTTGAAAAAAGCCAACAAAGGAGAACAAAAATACAAACATAGTACACATTATATGACTTGCATACCAGGACAATTAAGTGGCATTACAGTGTTACAGACACATGCCACTAACAAAGTGGGAGTACTAACATGGTAAACTGTAACGACCAAATTTGGCCAAACACTGCATAGAGTCTAATATACTCATTTGAGAAACCAAACTATTGGCAGAATTTGTCTAACTTATATCTGAGAAGCAGATTAAATCCTGAAGAATCTTACTTATACATGGTCAATCGGCAGTGACCACTTTCTCTTCTTTAACAGAATCATCTTCGGCAAACCTCTTCCACAGCCAATGGTGCTTCCACACTTTCTCTGTCATCTCTTCAATAGGGACATTTTTTGTCTCCGGAAGCAGAAAAAGCACTAAGGCAGACATGATCAAGACACATCCAGCGAAGAACAAGAAGATTCCAAACTTGAAGAAGCATAGCATTGAGAGAAAGGCCTGTGCAATGAGAAATGTGCAGAACAAGTTGACACATACAGCTATACTCTGCCCCGCTGAGCGAGTTTCCAGAGGGAAGATCTCACTTGGGATAAGCCAAGTAAGTGGGCCCCATGACCATGCAAATGCAGACACAAAAATGCACACCATTACTACCACCAACACGGCAAAACCCTTTGATAGGTCCTCGTAGTGGTCCCTCACCTTTATTCCTATTATACCAGCAATAACAAATTGAGACAAGAACATCTGAACTCCACCTTCGAATAACAGCATTCTCCGTCCGAGTCTGTCCACTGAATAGATTGAGACAACAGTGGAGATCACATTAACCGCACCAATAATCACAGTACAGTAGAGTGAAGCATCTTTCGTGAATCCCAATGTGTTGAACAGAACCGGGCCATAAAACATAATGGCATTGATGCCAGTAAACTGTTGGAAAACCTGGTTTTTGGAAAATACTCAAAACGGAATAAGAATCAGATAAATTAGTAAATTTCAATTGATCATATCCATATACACCTAAGAATTTCATTGTTTCAAATATGTTAGTAAAAGAGTAAATGTACAATTTTGTACCAAAAAGTTTCAACAATTTAGTCTCTAAAGTGTCATTTTTACAACAGATTGGAGAGCTAAGGCTATAATTGGTTACGTGAAGCATTATGTTTGTAAGACTAGACTTCTCTTGAAAATTTAAAATAGGTTCTATCTTTTGTAAAAACTTAGAAGGTAGGAGTTTGCCAGTCATATATACTATTTAATCATATAAGAAAAAAGTAAACACAGGAAGTTGATAAGAAAGTATTTGAGAAGACAGCACTGACATGGAGGACAATAGAAATGAGGAGTTGTGGTAGGTTCCTGCGCTTGAAGATATTCCTGAAAGGGTGTTTGATCTCTTTAGCTACAGTACATGCATCAACAAGAGCCAAGAACTCAGGCTCAATGTTCTCAATGCCACGAATCTTTCTCAACACAGCTTTTCCTTCTTCCAAGTGACCACGTTCAATGAGACTGTTTGGGGTGTCCACCACCACGAAAGCCCCCAAGGTCAGAAACAGTGCTGGCAAGCCTCCCAAACCCAGAGATAACCTCCAACCCCAACCACCTTTGATTCTGTTGTTTCTCAACCATAGTCAGCACCACCAACAATCAACAACTCATCAATAAACCAACCACACTTTCTCTACCATTGACTTATTAACAAATTTAGCTATAATATATTATAACTTATAAGTTTGACTCAACCTCAAAAACTTTTTCTAAAGTGAGGTTTGCACTACCACTGTGATTTTGGATTTTCATCATTGAATCCTAATTACAATTTGAGTTCTTGCTATATTAGCATTAAATAATCCAAAGCTTATTTACCCGTTCTAAATCTTAGCTAAAGATATTTTTATTAATGAAAATCTTTCTATGAATTTTTATACTATACATCTTTAAATGTGTCTTGATTTAAAACTATTAAATGTTAATATTTTATAATTTTCATTATAAAATGTATTTAGTATTTTTCGAAGTTTTGGGTCAGTACAAATTTTCAACCATTATGAAAGTTATCATCTCTGGGCCTGGACCAAGCAAGCAGGCCTTTCCAAACAAGACTCATGGGAAGGAAGCAATTGATGAAATCATGAATGAAAAGTTATTGTTTCTTTTCCATCTAAAATACTATAAAAAAAAAATATCGGTGACCCGTTCCTTAGAGAAGGGATTTTATTTGTATGGTGAGAAACAGCAATTGGAACTTTAGCCGATACACTTGCTTTGCTTGAGAGGCTTCTCCTTTGAACCATTGATGAAGGTCCAAAACCCTAAGCAGAGTTGGCAAGCATGTGCTTGACTTTTGGGTATGTGAGAGGTTTAATATAAATGGTAATTCTGCTGGTTTTCTATGCACCAGAATCTCTTTGGAGAACTACTCCAATTAAACCATCAATTTTCAAAATTTTGACCACCACCACTCTAATGATGCTTTCATTTGGGCATGAGTAATAACACAGGGAGATTAGTTAAGGTTCTATTTGATGGCTATCATTTGTTCTATAACATTAATTTTAATGTTTTTTTAACACAAATCATATGAATCATTCAACAAAAGTGATGGAATTGGGAGCACGAACACAAGAAACTTACTTGTTGGTAGCATAGTTGACAAGGTTGGCAAAGAGAATGCCAAGGGTGATATTCAGCTGGAACATTATATTCAGTGCTCCTCGCATTCTTGAAGGTGCGATCTCTGAAAGGAAAACTGGCACGGCCTGCCATCATCAAATCAAATTAAAGCAACAAAGATGAATGTAGTCAAGTTATTTATTTTGTTCATGATAAATTGAATTAGCTTTCCATGTAAATAGGATGTGTGAGCTGCAAAAAAGTAGCAGCACAAGTTCAAGTTTTGTCGCACTTTCAATGTAAAGAAGAGAGATTCTTGGTCATAAAATTGAAGTGATTTCATATAATTAAATGAGAGAAAATAGCAAGTGATTTCCATCAAGGTAGTAAATGTGAAATAGAAAGAACATTTGATGCCTGAAAGGTGGGTTGGAATTTGAAGAGAGAGTAGAAAAACTCTGGAAGTGAATGCCAAGAAAGTCTTTCATATCATTGTGGGGGACATTCGTGTCTGTTACATCATCACAATGCCCTTTCTGCATTTTTTTTTTTTTTTTGTCATTATCTTTATAAATTTTAATCCTTTGGGTTGGTCAGATATGTCGGCCACCTCTATCTCTGGTTAATAAAATACAGATACACGCCTAGTAAAAACTACAGAACCTATTTTTGTCTTTAAGGAGGGACACGATCTATATGGCAATATCTCACGTCAGCTTTCTTTCCTCATAAAATAACAATGATATTTTTACGTTAATGATGTTTAATTTTAGTTTATGTTGACTTATATTGAATATTTAATTTTTTTATTTTTAAATTATTTTGAGGACGGGTTTAATTATATGTTCAAACTTTTTTTATGTGTCAGTGTGATATTTATATACTTTTGTTGTATCATTTTCAAAATTAACTTAGAACATCAATTATTCTTTTTTTCCCTTTAAATATGCTTTTATCTTTCACCTAATTAACTTATAAATATCTTATTAAAATAAAAAAAAGTGTAACGTTTCGTAACATCTTTTACATGTTACTTTTATTGTAAAATAACTGTGAAAGTCAATATCAACATAAATAACAGCCACACATTCCGAGATACGTTATTAACTTGTTTTAAATATAAGTTCTACTGTTCATTTTTCTGAAGTACTTATTTTGAATTAATTTTAGAAGCATACACGTATATGATAAAGACGTATACTTGTGTCAGTGTATGATTTTAAAGTCCACAGGAAATTGAAACCATAGCTCTGTTCAATAAACTATAGACACATGAACCTGAACCAAATACGAATTATCCTACACATGGGATACCATGATTCGTGATGTATCAATTGGATAGATCCCAAAGGAACAATTTTTTTTAAAATTATAAATAAAAGATTTCCTATTTAGAAGAATATTTCAACTAATTCATACACTTTTTAATCAAATTAGTTAAATTATTTAAAAAAATTATATTATTATTATTATATTTAAAGTTTAAATAGTTGAATACGATATTAAGTACTCGTATTTTTTAATCTTATTAAAATTTACATTATTTATTTCTATTATTAATTATGTTTTACTAAAATACGTCAATTCACTGAGAAGAGAAAATAAATTTTCTGGCAATGGTCTTAAATCCTCAACTCTCTCTTTTTTGCTCTAGTCAATAAATGGAATATACTGTTTAGTAGATAAATTAATGTAATAAATTTATTAAATAGAATATAATGTAGAGAGAGAGAGAAAAAAATATAGTGAATTAGTAATTATTTTAAAAATTAATAATTTTTACTCTTCAAAATAGAGTCTCTATTATTGAATAAATTTTTGAATGAGTGGTGAAATTAATGAGCAAAATTAACGAGTAATTTAAAAAAAAAATAAAGAAGATTAATTGAATGTGTAGATAGTTAGTGAAATTATTGAAGCAAATGATGAATTGTGAGAAAAACGAACCTGGTTAGCAAAACCAACACCAGAGCCAAGTAAGAGCCTGCCAATGATGAGCATGGGGAGGTTCTGAGCAGCAGCATTGAAGGCAACTCCAGCAATGAAGATGAAACCTGCAATCAACATGGTGGCTCTTCTTCCCTGCTTCCGAGTTATGTGTGAGGCCAAAAATGTAGCTGTTAAACCCGCTAGATACAGACACGACGTGAATAGTTGCAACTTTTCATTGTCGTATTTGCAGTAGTTGCTCTCCAACATTTTCTCTTCCACTGTCCTTATGTACACCTCTGGAAAAAACTCTTTCAGGAACGCTCCCATCGATGTCACTCCACCTGATTCAACTCACCAAAACATGCAAAGGTTTTATTTGAGGAAGAAGGTGAATGAGATAAAAGAGTGAAGATTATTACCGGAAACACCAACGTCGTATCCAAACATAAGACCTCCGGTAGCAGCCATTATGCAGGAAAGGATGACGATTGGAGTTATCTTTGCCTCAAAATCATTGGCATTTGCTGTGAAGCCTCCACCAGTCATAGTTATTAATTTCAGATAATTAATTAAGAAGCTGGTTTTCACTTCAGCACTTTAATGTTTTTACTTTCACTTCCATGCACTTTGATTTATATAACCATTGAGAAAGAGTTTCACTTTGCCTTTTCTTTCTTTAATTTTTATCCACATCCCATAGACAGAATAATCATTCTGTCTTTCCGTGATTTTTGTCGGAATCATATCATAGCCTTCCAAATATAGTTTACTCTCTTAATCCATCAAATCTCTCATAACAAACAAATACTTAAAGCTTCTTTTGTTTCTCCACTGTGGGTTATACTGTATTGCTTAGTTTTTTATTTCACTCTTCTATATAGCACACAATAAACTTAATAATTCATAAAAAAAAACAGCAATTAATAATCTCATTTTGAAAAAGCATAAAACTTGTTATTTTTTTATCACTTGGAGAGTATTTTCTTCACCCAAAAAAATTAACAAAAAAAGGTTATTTCCTATATATTTTATATAATATGATATTTCCAAAATATTCTCAATTTGTAATGAAGTATTGCTTAAGAGTTTTTACCTTTCAAAAATGTCCCCACCAGTTTCAAACATAACTACTTGAAAAGTGGGTTTTAACAATTAATTCAAAATTAAGCAATAATATTCGACATAACTGGTTTGAAAGATAATTAATGTTTACCATTGTAATTTGAAAATAAACTAATTCGAAATAGAATTTTCATAATTACTTTGAAAATACTAACATAATTTATTTGAAACTATTTTACCAACAAATAAGATTTTTAAAATTTTGGATTTTAAGAGTTGTTTTATTTAAAGTTTAATAACTCTTTTAACTACTAGTTAAAAGTTCAAGTAGAAATCATATAAAAAAATAAAAAGTCATAAACATTGATTCTTAAGATGTTATATTGGAAGTGGTGTCATATGGACTACTGATGCTTTAAAAGTGACCGATCTTTCCATTTTATCTTAATAAAAAATTCTAAACAATAAATTTATTAAAAATAATAATAATAATAATAAGTCATTAGAAAAAGAGTTATAAATGGGTAAAAACATACAATATTTCATAAAATTCTATAGTGTACATGAGTTTTTATGGATGTTTGACACGAGACTTTACAGTTTGATCAACAGATATACAGAAAAAATAATTACACAAAACTATAGATTAGCAATGTGCTATGTTGCTTAACTTCCTTCTACATGGAAAGGTAATATGGTGATTTACTTTTTTTTTTTATATATACTTTCAAATTATACTATTTTTTTTTCTCACCCTTTATTTCAAAGTTCAAAACTCATTCTCCACTTTCTTAAACATTCTTTCAAGCTTTGAATATATATATATATATATATATATATATATATATATATATATATATTTGTCAGCTTTTATTGGATGTATTTCATTTTCCTTTTTGAAATATCTTTGTACAAGCTTATATCTTGCATTTTTTTTAAACATTATTTCAAGTTAAAAAAACTTCAAAATCATTTTTTTTAAATCTCAAATCAATTTTGTTTAAAAGTTTCATTACAAGTATGTTATTCTTTTATAATACAGTCTTATGGGATAAACTTTTAGTTTAATTTTGAGTTCAAAGATATTCAAATACTATAACTTCTAAAAACCTTTTTTATATATAATAATTTTAAATTGTTCTATTTATTATGTATTGAACATTTAACATATATTTAAAGATCATAATTAATTTTCTTAATATGATTCACCAATTTCTTATATCAACCCGTAACTTAAGAATTAATATATTTCAAAATCTCATCAAATCAATTTTAGATTCAAGACAATGTCATTTATTAAATTTTAGATACATCTCATCAATCAATTCTAGATTGAATCCAATGTCAACTATAAAATTTTAGTAACATCATTCTTTTTCTGAATAGTTACATCATATCAAGAGAGATTTTAAGCAAATCAACAATAAAACATGTTATTTAACATAGTGAATATGGTCTATCAAGGACCTTAAATAAGTGGGGAAAAGTTATAAAAAGAAAAAGCATTGAGTTTAAATATAAAACTAAAGAACAAAATAACCTTGTAATAAAAAAAAAATACTTAATATTTTCTTTAAATCGAAGGGGTGCACAGTGCACTTGCACAGCCTCACCCACCAACATAATTTATTCACAATAACTTCTCTACATGCTCAAAGATATATTCATCATCGAAATTAAAATTTCAACATGGTGTATAAAAAAAGCAAAAAATGCTTTCATTTTGTAGCGGATGATTTGACATATTAATTAGATTTTAATGAAGTACAAATATGAAATAAAATGAGAAATAATATGTTGAAAAAATAAATTGTAGTTATGGTGTGAGAATGAGTGATATAGGGAAGAAATTGTAGTTGTTAATCTATTATGAGGCTTAATCATTTTGCATTTATATTTTTGTTAATTATAATAAGAGAAATAAAAAGATCCATAGGTCCAAAAGAATATGTGGAAAGGCATGAAAGATGCATGCATGAGGTTGGATATCACGATTGGGCACTCCCTCTTATTATTATTCAATTGAGAAATGTGATGAAGAAGAAAAATAAATTTATTGAATATTGAAATAGCATGGCTTGATGGTTCACAAGAAGAGAATATTGTTGATGATTGGCAGTCACCTTTCTCCCGCAATGTAGCTTACGTTTAGATAATGCTTCATACTTTTATTATTTCATCCCTTTTATAACATTTTATTTTCTTTCTTTCATAAAACGTTAGATCGAGTAGTTGGAGCCTTGTCTTGGTTTAGAATCAAATTTTAATACAAAAATATTTAGGATTATCGTCATCAAATCAAATATCAGGTTTGCTGGACTCAATTCATCTATTCAATTCTTAGAATGACATTTTAAAGTTTATCATACTCTGTTTCGAAAAATTGGGTTTAAATGAATCATTTATATCATATATTTTTTACATTTATTTTGTATAAAATTATTCTATAGACATCGGATAAAAAATAGAAACAAAAAAAAAAACTTAAATAGAAAAAATATTAAATTTCAACAAGTATGAAGATTGGACATTTAAATTATACATAATTTTAAATATTTTATTTTGACCCCAATATATAATTCTTATTCTTATTTATCTATGACACTATAATCTGGTTATTACACTTAATTACATAATTTACCTACCTAAAAATAGAATAAAATTCAGCTCAAGCAAATAGAAGAACAAAATAAATAATTTTACATGCATATATATATATTTAGATAGATAAAATAATTTTAAATAATTATATGTAAACATTTCATCATTGCAATATTTCATTGATCATTATCATTTTTATTTTTTTCCTAATTTTATCCTAATAACTTACGTATCATTCATAAACTTCACCTTTTCTTTTTAATCCCAATGTTCTTTTTCTTATATTTAAATTTTAGGATATCATAAATTTTTATTATGATTTAAATATACTTAAAGGAGTCGAGGTTGACCTTCTAAAATCTTCATTTGTTTCAAAACTTTCTTTAAGTGTAAAATCGATAAATTAATAAAAAAAATTATTAAAAACTGTTATATGTTACATTGAAAAAATAATAAATAACTACTTTAATAACGTACGTTATGTATGTATATATTTATTATCTGTTTTAAGATTTTTGAAGTGTGATGTTTTTTTTAGTAATTATATATTATTAAAATTGGATGTTATAGGTTTTATAAGAATTTTTTCACAAGTCAACCAAAAAAATATTAATATTAAATGTTAAAAACAAAAAAAAAAACTTAAAAATTAAAGAATTACTGAGATGTGAAAAAGATTGATTAATGATGATTATTTTAATATAATAAATAATTTGTGTGTCTATATATATATATATATATATATATATGTGTGTGTGTGTGTGTGTGAAATTTAAGATATAAAATAATTCTTGTGAAAGAAATTATAATTTTTTTTATAATAGATATTTTTTTGACTGATATAATTTTATCGTAAGTTTGGTATAGACTTTAATTTTTTTTAATAAAATCTTCTTATAATAAATATTTGTTTAGATAATAAAAATACATTAATCATTATGTCAATAGGAATATAAATTAATATAAAAAATCATTATAAATTTAACATGTAAATTCTTTCATTTATAATAAAAGATACAAGAAAGTATAAAATAATTATTTATTCAAAATTTTGTTATGATTGATCTTATTTATAGTAAATAAGATAATTGAATTTGAAAAAAAGAAAATAAAAATAAATAAGAGTAGTAATGCTTTATCTGGTAAAAAATGAGGCTGTAAATTTTATCCAGTGGGCCAATGCCACCTTTTGCTCCCTTCATTTGTCATTCACAGAGTCTCCCGTGAATCCTTCAGGCATCTAAATTATTCTATTCTACAATTGGGCTCTACTCTTAAGGAATATAATATTATTGGATGTCAGGAATTATGTGAGTTATATTTCATCTCATAATTATTACTTAATCTTATTATTAATCTTTTTTGTTGGAATCTCTTTAAATCTCGAAAGACTTATATTAAATCCCAAAAGTAGTATTTTCTTTTTTAGACATTTAAAAGTAAAACGAGTGAACGTTTTTAGAGTAACAAGTGATTCATCTAAACAAACTTATTTTGAATCATCCGTTTGATAAATTTAACCTTTGATTAGGGTAAGTCTTTAGATTTAGAAATTTAACCTTGAGTTAAATAATAATGATTTTGTTTTTAGAAATGCTTCAAAATATATAATATTAATTTACATGTTTTTTTACTCAGCATGTTACATATATTCGATCGCGTTTATCTTCACTATACAATTATGATAACTCCACTATTTTTCATTTAATTTTGATTCTCTCAGTCTTGACTTAGGTTATGGCATGTTAAAACTATTGGTGTGCTTGTGTGTGTGTGTATATATATATATATATATATATATATATAAATTATGGCCTGGAATCAATCTTCCATAAAACTCTTCCAGAACCAGTGGTTTCTCCAAACTTTGTCTGTCATCTCTTCAATGGGTATATTCTTGGTCTCGGGAACTAGAAAGAGTGTGAATAATGACATGAGAAGCACCCAAGCGGAGAAGAAGAAGAAGATGCCGAACTTGAAGTGGCACATCATGGACAAGAAAGCCTGTGCAATGATGAATGTGAAGAGCATATTCACAAACACTGTCACACTTTGCCCTGCCGATCTAGCCTCTAGGGGGAACGTTTCACTAGGAATGAGCCATCCAAGTGGACCCCAAGACCATGCAAAAGATGACACAAATATGCACACCATCACCACCACCAACACCCCAAGCCCTTCGTTCAAGCTATCTGAGAAATCTTCCACCTTCAACCCTAGCACTATCCCAATCACCACCTGAGACACAAACATTTGCACACATGCTTCCAACAACAATATCCTCCGACCAACTTTGTCCACCAAGTACACAGACACTAAGGTCGACAACACATTCACGGCTCCTGTGATCACAGCTGAGTACAGGGAAGCCCCACTTTTAAACCCCAAGGTGCTGAACAGCACTGGAGCATAGAACATGATCGCATTGATGCCCGTGAATTGTTGGAACACCTGCACACGACAAAATGTTAAATGCAAAATTCAAAATATTAAGTAACAAATCATATGACATTAATGAAAGTTTAGTCTAGGATTATTGTGTAATAATTCTTTGAGGCATATAAACAAATAAGTTAGCTGTGTGACCTGCAACATAACGGCAATGATCAATGGAGGACGGTTGTGACGCTTGAGGAGGCTCTTCAAAGGATTCTTGACCGTTTTAGCCACTTTACTGGCTTTAAGGATCTCCTGAAACTCTGGCTCGACATTTTCCACACCACGAATCTTCTTCAGCACAGCCTTCCCTTCATCCTCCAAACCCCTCTCAATAAGACTGTTGGGAGTGTCATGCACAAGCAGGGACCCAAATGTTAGCATCAGTGCTGGGACCCCTGCCAAAGCCAACGATATCCTCCACCCATACCCGCCTTTAATCCTGCATTTCCCAGTTAGATACATTAGTCAGTCAAATAAATGAATAAATAAAGTTTCAATTATTCAATCTCTGTGCCTGCAAATTCAGATCAGTAATAAGGATCATTGAAGTTACTGTGCAGTAAAGTAGTTGACAATGTTTGCTATGAGAATCCCAATGGTGATATCAAGCTGGAACAAGATGTTAAGCGCTCCACGGATTCTTGTGGGAGCAATCTCAGAAAGAAACACCGGCACTGCCTGTTGTGAAACCCAAAATCAGTCAAGAATCAGGAACATTACTATACTTCAAAACACTTACATTGCACGGAAAGGAATGCATATATATAATTAAGGACCTGATTGGCGAAACCAACACCACAACCAAGCAATAGCCTCCCAAATATCAGCAGCAGCAAGGTATTTGCTACAGAGTTGAAGACAGTTCCAACAATAAAGAAAAGCCCTGCAATCAACATAGTGCATTTGCGGCCTAGCTTTCTGGTGACACTGGAGGCAAACAAGGTAGCTACCAATGCAGCAAGGTAGAGAGAGGATGTGAACAGTTGAAGACTTTGATTGTCGTATTTGCAGTAGTTACTGTCCACTCCATGCTCCTGTATCCTTTTGTATACCTCTGGAAAAAAATGTTCTAGAAAACTGGGCATGGATGTGACACCACCTGCATTCATTTTCATTTCACAAAGCATTAAGTAATGAAATTGCTTGAAATCAAACCTAAAACAATAACTCGTTAGTAAATAGCTGCATTACTAACCAACCACTATGTATCATACGTACCTGAAATTCCAATGTCATAACCAAACATCAGACCACCGGTGGCAGCCATAATGCATGATATTATGACAGCATAAGTGATCTTTGCCTCAAATTGGACATCCCCTGAACCTGATGCAAACCCTCCCCCAGCCATGATAATTAACAGATAATTTTCAATTGATTTTCTTCGTGCGTGTATGGTTGTATATATATATAAATGTACGTATGTTAGAATGTAGCTACCTAGGTTCTATGTATGGCCTCCCTGTTTTATCGGGCTTTGCGGAAATTTTATTAACTACGTTTCAAATTAAGCACTTTACAGCATTAACATTGATGGCATACTACGTACATGGATACAGGTAGATCAAACACCATTAAATCTTTACATATGTGTCTATTGCTAACTATATCTATATTAACAGACACTTTAAAAGGAATAAAATAACAATGCTCCCAAACTAATTTTTCTAGTCTTGTCAGAATCTACAAATAAAAGAACGACTAACAAATATGTCACAAAAAAAGATAACAAAAACTCAAAAGAAATACAAAGATTTTGAAGAGAAAATCCCTTGATAATGAAGTTCATCCCCAACTAGAAAAAATAGATGAATAAAAAAATGCAGAAAATTGCCCTACAGTTTAACAAGTATGCCACTCAAAACACCAATAAAAAATACTCAAAAATGAAACTGTTGTTGTCAAGAAACTTTTCTTGCTCTCCAAAATTTCTAATACCAAAATATTTTTCATTCATGTCCACTATTAATTAAAAATAAAATATTAAAAATTAAGAAAAAAAAAAGTACTTGATTTTAAGTTATATCGAAATAAACATATGATATAATATCATAAATCGTATACTTCTTTTTATGTAATATCATTAATTTAGTCCACTAAGCTAACTGACTCTGAGGAATTTAAAACAAAATAGAGTAAATTAAAATATATCAACTATTTGCTAGCAATTATTAATTAGAAAATTTTGAAAAAATGTTTCAAATCATTAGCTTTCAACAAAAAAAAATAAATTAATTTTTTTTCCCTATAGGTATGACGCTATGCAGTGTTTCTTTTTCTTTTTTAAATATAGAAAATTATCTGTTATAAAATATTAAATATTTGAAAATAAGGACTGGTTTTAACAAGAAAGTATAAAATAGTATGCAATCAATTACTACAAAAACATGAAAAAATAGAACAAACATTTTATATATTTACTTGATACCTATCAAAATTTATTAATTTTTTTCTAAAATAAAGTATATAAAAATATTATTATGTCACAAGTAAATGAAGAGTCTATTGTACCTTTTCTTCTACTAATGTTAACTTTTTATGTAGAATCAAAATAATTAAATATTTCTTCTATTAATTTTACTCAAGTTTCTTTGTTTAATTAAATATTTTGAAAATAAGTTTAAAGTTGTAAACGAGAGATTGTTGGAGATAGGGATTGACATCTGGTTTCGGGTTGAATTTCATTGGGTTTACAAAAGTAATTTGTATAATATAATAACATTTTTACTAATTACAATTCTAAAAAAAATAAAATATCATTACTACTATAAGCATTTATAAATCAGTGTTTACAAACGCAAATAGTTACGCATATAATCCTTGACACTGTTAGTCTTTTATGTATTTTGAATCTAATCCTTATACAAATTATACATTTTCAATTTACTACTTATATGCGTAATGAGTTAGAAATAAGGAGCCAAATTAAAATAAATAAATACGTTATGTAAAAATGAAACCATTTTACAAATATCAAATTAAAAATACCTGTATTAATAACTATCTATCACAGGTACTTATACGTGAACAAAAATAAAATTTGGAAAACATACTGTTAATATGTATTTGAATTAAAAATTATGAGCATAAATGCGTGATAGTAATAGTAATATCAATATTTTAATATTTATTATTTAATTTCAGCTTACTAAACACGTTGTAAAGAGATTTACGATTAATTTAGACTTAGATTACATAGTGTTACAGTACACTTTCCATTCATTTTTCTTTCTCCACGTAACTTTATTTTATTGAATTTCCTGTTAAATAGATAATTGACAAATGTTTTGTAATCTAATTAATATGTCAAATAACCAAGAAAATATAAAACATGTAGAAATTAGAGAAATATAGGTCGTATTTGTAAAACATGTATTATTATTATTATTATTATTATTATTATTATTATTATTATTATTATTATTATTATTATTCTAAACTGCACTTCAATATAACGAAATTATTTTTAAAATTTTATATGGTTTGAATTGAAGAGTTTTAATCGCTAATAGAGTTGTGGAATATTGCAATTCAAAGTAAAACAATGGTTAATTTCTTAACTTGTATTTTATCTTACTCATTTAAGTTTATTTGTAATCATAATAAAGTTTGAATGTTTTCTATATTTCCATATTCTAATTAACTAAATAGAATTAATATATATTACTCATTTCAATATAGAGATAATAATAAATTTGAAGTGAAATAATCAAATAAATCTAAAATTGATTCATGGCATTGATATTAATTTTATTGGTTAATTGAAACACTCAATTAGATAATTAGAAAATTACAAATGAAATGAAAAATGCAAAAAATATAAAATGCACTACTAAAAACTTAAGAAGATAATAAAGAATAAACCAAACATGTACTGAGGAATTAAGAAGCTAAAGTAACCACATATCATGGCATGAAGGGAAAAGGAAATAGAAACTCAAAGGCTAAAATTGGTTAAATTCTAAATTTTCTTAGTCACACAAACAAGTAGATAAATCATGAACCAAACATCCAAATCATGCAAAGAAAAATAAGTCATATTTACACAAATCAAATTCATAAAAAACAACTAAAGTTTATCATCAATATAAAATCAATCATCAACATACATTTATCACTTTAGTAAAAAACTTACAAAGCAAGTTAAGACTAATTTTCCTTACATGATTAATATTGAAACTTACAAAGAAAGTTAAGACTAGTTTTGTGAGTTGAATTAAGTTTAAAACCCATTTTCTAATAACAGCTCTCAAGACCCCAACAAATGAAACTCCTCCCAACTTACAAAAGATATGCAAGTGAAAAAAAGACTCGCATGTAACATATCATAGAAAAAATCAAGAAAATGTATTAAAACATAACTTACTCAAAAAAAAAACTAATTAGTCCAAAGTGAAAAATTTGACACAAGAATTAATCATATGATCTTGGTTCTTCAATTGGACAAGCATAAAAAAAAACAATTATTATAGAGAAGTCAAAAAGCTCTATAAATAGTTTTTCACAAAAAAGGGTGTCTTTTAAATTAATGTAACTCTTAATAACAAAATTTTGATTTTTTAGGTTTTTACTAAGCCATAAGACAATTTTGTAAAAGATTATGAAATTATTTTTAATAAATTAAATCTTAAAATAATATGGAATTTTTTTTCATATATTATTCAATTATTTATTTTTATTTTATTTCCAATTTAATCTCAAAGTTATATTATTAAAAATCATTACATATACACCGATGAATTGTCACTTAAATGATCTTTTAATTTTTTTGTCCATTTTCTTTTATCTTAATTCACTCACGACTAATAGGCCAACTAAATTATCTAAAATATAAAAATGATATTCTTACTAAAAATGTGAAACATTTCTATATGAACGCTTGATGGATAAGAAACATTTGCTTCTAATTGCGAACTTCTTGAAAATAAGGTAAAATAATAAAAAAAAAAACAGTTATAAAGACTACATTATAATTACATTACTAGAAAAATACTAATAAAGAGATAATATAAGTCATCTCATAAATCTCACAAACATTCTTTTATATATATATATATATATATATATATATATATATATATATATATATTTGTAGCCTCTGAATATAAGATAAATGTCAATAAAACAATAGAAAATATAATAAAAATTAATAAATTCGCTTTACATTTATAAATATCAAATTATAAAATATTACAATATAAACATATCAATATCCAGATCAATCTATGTACATTAACGATACATAATAAATTTTATATTTTTTTATCTAAAGTAAAACTTTAATTTTGATTGAACAATTTATCACTCTTACTTACATATTTAATTTAAATTTTATACATGGATTTCCCACCGAAAAAAATATTCCAGCGTTGATCGTAATGTACTCGAATAAAGAATTACAAATTGGTGATTTCAGTGACGAACGGAAGATTTTATCGGTGGGTGAGTTGTAAATGCCTATCTATACACTATTTTTTAAATTTTGAAAATTTTCTCGACCTTTATGAATTGAGTTATTTGTATTCAATTCATTTAAATTATTCAATAATAATATTTTTTTTTTATAAATATTAAAGATAAAATATAAGGAGTGCAGTCAACCTTCCAAAATTTACATTAAAATTATAAAACTGAAGAATTAAACCAAAGGTTGGGATGAAAAAGGTAATTATTTGTTTATAATCTGCAAAATATGTACTTGTAGCAGACACAGTGAAAGATCCTTAAGGGATTGATGCTTACTAGGATTTGGGCTGCCACATGCACTCTTCCTATTGGTTACTTTGGATAGCTACACCTCTTCACCAACCCCACTTATCTCACGTGTCGGTATAAATCTGTATGTATTAAACTATATTTACAGTATAATAAATGTTTACTCCTTTTTTATTTCAGATTTCATCAACAATATTGAAGGTTATCGTGTATGCTTTTTTTATGAGCTTAATTATAAACAAAAAACATACTTAGAACGGAAAAAATTTGACATAAAGAACACTGTAGAATCGTAGAAAGAAATACTTTTGGGATATGTAAGGTTGGTGAGAAATCATGACAAAGGAGTAGAAAAAATAAATTAAAATACAAAAATATAAATATTATTCATATAAAATTAGTGATTTTTCGTAAACATGCATGATAATAATGATGGAGAAATTAATTATTATCTATAATAATGTAAACGTGACGTCAATTATATTATAGATATCAATTAAAAATCCTAATTTATGTTTAAAAAAATTATTTGTGTTGGTTAATGTTAACTAAAAACTAATTTCAATCTATACCGACTATGAAATAACTTAATTTTCCTCCACAAAAACAACTTTACTGACATTAAATATAAATCATTTAAAAAAGGCTGTGTTTGTAATTAATTGAAAAACATTGCTTACATGATACAATTTTGTAATTAATGTTATATGATATATAGCACTATTTTAATTAATAAATGAATAACTTTCGTGTGACAACAAAAAAGTGAATTTGACAATAATTTAAACTAAGTCAGTTTGTGATCTTCTAATTGATGTCAAGTCAGTAATATATCGAACAAAACTAAAAGAACAAAAATACAGACAAATACAAAATGACTTGTCAATCTCAATTTAAGCCAATATGAGTAAAAAGTATAGAAACAATGAATATGAAAAATAAAAAATATCATACATTTTTTTAATTCTTATCTTTTTGATAATCAAAATTTTTAAAAAAAAAAGTTTTTAACTTATCTAGATAATATCATTTACCTTTTATAATTTCAAACTGCATATAAAAATAAATTACATTTATACATTTCCATCAATATCCATATTTGATGCCGTGTTTTATCGATCATGTCCCTTTTTAAATGCCTTTGAATTATATCTTTACCAAAGTTTCTTTCTATATGGTTGATCTGAATTTGTTTGTTTAAATATTTTAGATATATACATAATAAAATGAAAACATTGTTCGACTTTTACATAGATTAGATATTAATGTTTTTTTATAGATCATAAACAGATTAAAATTTACTTAAAGTATTAACACATTACTATATAATCAAATGTAAATAGGAAAATACATTATATAAATAATTATATTGGTGAATATTTGTAATAAAATAAACAAAGAAAAATAACGATATATATTATAAAATATGAACATATCTCTTACAAATACATAATAATATAACATAGAAAAATGTCAAACTTGTCATGCGAATGCTATATATATATATATATATATATATATATATATATATATTATTCATTCATTGTAAACATAAAAAACAATTAAAACCATATTAATGATGGTTTTAATTTTGGATGGAGCTATATTTATGTGTGAACTCGTTTTCTCTCTCTCAACGTTATAAACTAATTAATTCACTGTGTAAAATAATTAATGTAACTGTTAATATTAATAGAAACATAAGATTAGGATTAAATTATGTAAAACAAATATTCAATTTCACATAATCATAATTTTTTTAAATAGAGTTGACAAATATTAAATTTATTTTTTATTTTATCAAATAAGAAATTATAACAAGTATCACAGATTTTATTGTAATAATTATTGTATTTTATTAAATATGTATATGCATGTGAGATGCTAGGTCTGAGTAAAATATTTGCTATGAATAAATTCAAAGATAAATTTAATCAAAGGAATGTGAGCATATAATTATTAATTGATGTTTAAAAAAATATTATTGTCAACTAATTCTTTTTAAAGTAACAGCTATTTTAAAATGTTTTGTATAAAACTGTTACGTTTTTTTTTACATTATATGTGTAGTTTCACTGGTAACATCAAGATATTTCTTATTATTGTCGTTGTTTTTTTTCTTATAATATATAATATAAATATTTAAAAATGCATACACATGTCACACTAATATTAGATAAATAAAATCGAGTAAAATATATAATTACAATTGAGCTGTGGTTTATAATTATATGGATATATAATCCAATATGAATTTATATATTTTAATGTTTACAAATTTGAAGATATATTTTAATTTTTTTGTGTGTGATATTTTTGTTAAAATATTTAACAGTAAACTTTATAAAATCATAGTCCATTAAAATCACATATATTATTTTGTAGGGTTAAACATTCATTACAAGTATTTTATTTATTAAAAAAAATCTCAACAAAAATTGACTTAACATGAACTCGCAATTTTAATAATTCCACCTAATTAACTTGCAGTCCAAAAAACTCATCCTATTTTGATAAACTAAACGGTGTTATATATAAATTTTAACATATCAAAATTAAATTATACTTAATTGATCAAATGGGATCTGAATCTAACCCAACTTCTGATGCTCATACCTGCGTGATACCATGCTAAGCTATTATCACTCATATGATTATCATATTATAATTATCACCGATACTTAAAACCTCAACTATACAGTAAAAGTAAAATTATTTGGACAATATTAACAATGAAATGATGATAAGATATTTTTATTTTTAGTTTTGTCCATTTTAATCTTTAATGACTTTTATTTGTTGTTTAGTATTTTTTTAATAAATTAATTGTTACATAAAAAATTAATTTGAATTTTGAAGTATT
The DNA here is from genome assembly GCA_027742785.1 of Vigna reflexopilosa. NCBI lineage: Eukaryota > Viridiplantae > Streptophyta > Magnoliopsida > Fabales > Fabaceae > Vigna > Vigna reflexopilosa. The sequence goes on along the minus strand of CM050917.1, from coordinate 40,421,648 downwards.
TTAATTTTATTTATCTATCATTTTAATATTAATTTAATAGTTATTATTAAATTTTTTATAAGCAAGTTTTATCACCACAATCTTCCCACATTTATATAAAGCAAAAATAATACATGGTAAGGAGGTGCATAGTTAAGTTTTTTTTTGTCTTATAAAATATGTTAATGTGAAACAGCGTAACCCTACTATCTGGTAAGAAATAAGCAAGAAATGCCGTAACCCTAATTATTGATATCACTTATCTTAAACAATACAAGAAGTCTCACGTTTAACTCGTAATTTTTAATAAATATTTTAGAATCTAGATATATACAAATTAACTTTTTATAAACAAGAGCATGGACATACTTATAATAATTTATTTATACGATACTTCATGGGTTTCTCACTATTTTTTCATCGTATCCCATACTTGATTTCACATTTTTTGTTTCTATTATCTTCTATAAGAATCATAGAAAAGAATCCATTATTTTATTTTTTTAATACAACGAAAGGACCAATTCCACAAGAAAATAAGTTGCTGGCTTCAAAGTATTTACTGATAGCGGCATGGCTTTTGTGAAATCCTTTTCGACTGGCAAGGAACAGAAGAAAAACGTAAAAACACACTCTAATCCAAAGATTGAGGTTAGGGCAAATCGGAGAATTGTTAAAACACCGACTCAGAAGAAGTGCTGTATGGATTAAATATTTTTAAATATTTAAATTAATAATTAATGGAAAGTAAGTGAGTTATTAAATCAGAGTAATAAAGATGAATATAAATAGTAATAATAAGATTAGAAAAGGAAAGTGAGAAACGAAGAGAGAGAGAGAAGAGTGACGCTGCGGTGACGGCTAGGGTTTTTTTTTTATAGTGTCTACGGCATAAACGAAGCCACGTTGAGTATCTGAGGTAGCACTTCCGGTGCACACATGGCAAAACTATGGGATTTGACGACAGTGAGTGAGAGAGAGTGTGAAAGCACCCGCAAAACGACAACGTGTGAAGTGGGTCCATTCTGACGTGGCACACTTAATTGAAAATATAATATTTTATAATGAAAAGGTCGGATACCTCCACTGACTTGTGCCTTATAAAATTAAATCTGGTTTTATTATTTTACATTTTCCTTTGTAACACTTTCTCCGCATTCCACGCTGATATTAGACCTGAAATAAAAATTAGTATTGCCTTTTGGAGTTAAAAGCAGAGAAGCAGAGTCTCTCCCACCGGTGACGCTATCTTTTCCTCCATTTGTTTGTTCACAATCAAGATAGATATTTACCTCATCAAAACCGGAACCAAGTGTAACCAATACCAACATCCAAGCCTACCAACAACCCTTTTCACAACCTCCACATGTTGCATAATTTCTCTGCCACGTTCCTCCAACCAAATCCTTTTATTCAATTTCCTTTTAAATTATTCTTACTGATAAACTTCACTCAAATAATATAGCTTTAAGTTCATCCTCATCAATTTTTTTTTAACAAGAGAACGTGTACATATTATTCTAAGGACTTCATTCAATTGCACGGACTTAATCTTGACCAGCGCGTGCATCAAAACAAAACCATGTTTGGTTTTGCTGTCTCCATCTCTTCTCTTTTTTATTTAATTACTAAACACATTTGGTTTTTAATTAATTTTTTATTTAGTTTTTAACTGCCATGTAATTTTCAACAACTAGATACTACTATTAGATAAGTTTCATAAATATTTGTCAATTGTTTAATGGTGGGACCCATGTACATGTCATGAAGCTACCACATCTCGCGAACGTGACAATTAGGCCAAAGGAGAGAAAATAATTTCTAGATCGGCAGCTATTGGTGGGCCCACGCTCCTTGGAAGTTCCGTGACCGTGACTCTGAGTTACTCTCGCTTCGGCGCTCATCCACACCGTCCATTCAGAAACTTTCGACGGTGGAGATTGCGTTTGACGATGGACGCGCCCGAACCTCTTGGTTTAGGTGCCATGTCGGACTCGCTGGTTCGTTGGAATCTGCTTGTTTTTTCAATGAATACCTAGTGCCACGTCGGACCCATCCAACGATGGAAAAATCATGTGGTACTGATAACCCAGATCGGTCCGTAGAACATAAATGTTTTTTTGGTTTTTTATTTATTTCAACGTGGGCCCTCTAGTGTAGTCTATTCTCAAATTACAAATATAAATATAAAATATATATACAATCAATTAAAATATTAGAGAAACTGGAAAGGGTAATAATGGAAGCAAATTAAAGAATTTGACCGGTGGAAACGATATTTTTTGCGGTCACCTAGATTCCTTGTGATGGTGGTGTCTCAGTTTTGCTTTTACCAAAGTCATAGCAACCGGTTATATCAGGTGACCACGGGAGGTTTTTTTTTAAATAATTCTCTGTTAATAACAGTAAAATAAAATTCAAACTATAAGACATTAATTTGTTGCATTAATTGAATAATTAAACAAAATGATATTATACCAAATTGGCAGTGAGTAAAGATTGGAAAGTTAGAGAGAGAAATGGACAGGTGGAGGTGATGCACTGAAAAGGTTAAAAGGTGTAATGCATGAGTGGTGAGATAAACGGTTGAGATGGTGCCATGATGTCATGAGGAAAGGGGATCCGTTGGATTGGTGGAGCAAAGAAGGGTGGGGATTGTAACAGGTGACGCGGTGAAGAATCGTGACCGTCCAGGAGTCTTTGGAGTGGGTTTGGCAGAGAGTGAAATAGCGGAAAGAGATGAGATTGGAGCACAAGAAGGGGAAGAAAGAGTGGTGCAGCCTCAGCAGCTAGAGGAAGAGAAGAAGAAGGGAAAACAAAGAGATAAGCAAAGCATAACATAGCAGTCCCCCCTAAGATCTCTCTGATAATTTTGATAACAGGAAAAGAGGATCTTTTGTGGAGAGAATCAAATTTGAGGGGTTGAAAATATCAAATATCAAATTTCTCTCTCCGTGTCTGCGAATTTGGGGTTCAGGTGATTATGGTTGTTGATGAGAGGGTGTAGCTGATTCGGCGGAAAGAGAGGATTTTTGTTGTGGAATGGACAGGATTAGAGAAGCCAGAAGAAGCACTATGGCCGCTAATGGTTTAACCAGAAGAAGGCACAAAACTAACAGTCTCAGAGACTCACCAGGTTCGCAATTCTCTCTCAGATCTCTATAGCCTTCCTACCCTTCCCTCGCTTCCTCTTCCTTGATTCTCACGATGTTTCTCTGTTCTCTTTTCTTTTCTATTTTTTTTGTTTTGTGCAGAGGAAGATGGAACGATGGAGCTGCAAGAGCCATCGAGGTTGCGAGATCGAGGAGGGACTGGGAAAAAGGATCGAGATCGCGAGAGGGACAGGGAGAGGGAGAGGGAGAGAGATCGATTGGGTCGGAGCAAGAAGAGAAGAGGAGATAGGTTGATGCATAGCAGCAGAGAAGATGGCGTAGAAGACACTTCGGAAGAGAGTATCAACGACGAAGACGACGATGACGACGAGGATGGCGGCGGCGGCAGTGGTAGCGCCTCAGTCAGAATGCTTCCGCTCAACCCTTCCTCGCTCTCCAACCACCATCGGAAGAGCTTCCCTCCGGCGAAAGTTTTTAGACCAACGCCGCCGTCGACGTGGAAGGCCGCCGATGAGATGATCGGAGTCTCCGTTCCCCGGAAAGCACGCTCCGGTAAAAACCGCAAAACCAGCTCAATTCACAAACGCTCACTGAATTCGCCGCGTTCCGATGCGCTCACCTTTCTTCTTGTTTTTCTGTTTCTGTTCGCAGCGTCTACGAAGAGGTCGCACGAATGCTGGGCTTCGAGCGGCAGCGGAATCGTGGCGGAGCAAAATCACCGACAGCCGTCGACCTCCCCTGTGAGGGCGGCCTCGCCTTCGTCGTCTAACGCCTCGGTTAGAAAGAAGATAGTGAGTTTCGGAATCCGGGTGCGAGAATCTCACTGTGGTGTGGTGTGATGGTATTGATGTAAGTGTGCTAACAGTGTTGTTTTGATGAGTGTAGAAGCAGAATGGAGGAGCCAAGTTTCGACCACCCAAAACGACGACGTCGAAGCCGTCTTCTTCGGCGCAGGAAGAGATCGAAATAGAGATCGCGGAAGTGTTGTACGGCATGATGAGACAACCTCAGGGACCGTCGAAACAAGAAATCATCGCCAACGAATCCTCTAAGTTTGATTCCCGAGAACCCAATAAATCTTCCACGGATGCAAAGTCACCGATCTCCAACCCCCAAAATTCGAGCTCTTCTGCCACACCCATGTCTGCTGTTGGTGCGACTTTCTCTCGGCAATTTTTTTTTTTAATTTTTTGCTTTTTTGGTTTCCGATTGACAGTCCTTTCGGATTTAATTTTGCAGCTCCGAAAAGGAAACGACCGCGACCGGTGAAGCACGAAGATGAGAATCCGTCGAGCTTGAGCGTCCGGAGCAGTCCCATTTCGTCAACGACGAAGGCTGAGAGCGATCAGCCTTCAAAGATTGAAACCTTTTCTTCTAATTTAGATAAGAACGTTGGGTCGGTTACAGAGGCGATCAATCTGGTGAATTCTCAAACGGTTCAGGCTTCGTCGGAGCCGGTGAAGCCAGAGAGCAACGCTTCGTTGGAGTCTAAGCAGGCGACGGAGGAAGCGGAGAAGCAGAAAGACGTGGGGTTGAGTGAGGTGGTGGTGCCTCAGTCGCCCAAGAAGGAATCTCCTATACGACAAGTAGCAGATGATGACCGTGAAGATGTGAAAGCGACTAAAGCGTGAGCAGCATCGACTTTTATTACTCTTTCTTTTTCGTTTTTTTCTTTAATCATTCAGCCTTTTGTGTTGAGTTCGCGCTGAATGTGAATCCTGATCTTTCTTTATTGATTTTTTGGTTCTTCAGGAATCCATCTATATCCGAGAGTGAAAATCAGTGGGAGGAGAAGTTCCCGATAGATCTGATGGTGCTTATCGTTTTCTTCCTAATCTATCTGTCTCTGATATTCCCCGTTTTTTTATGATTGATTTTCATCGGTGGGATACTTTTTTTTTTCCAGGCACCACCTCCTCCCTTGAGGTCTTCCCCGGAAAGGGATGTGGAGAATAATTTGGTGGTTGACGCAGAAAAGGTAAGTGGGCCATGTATTAGCTATGGAATCTTTTCGTATAAGAATCAGGACTTAAGGAGTTTGGGTTTGTTCAGGAAGCGAAGCCTTTGGTGAAGGAGGACGAGAAAGCACTGAGAATGAACAAGGAAGAAGCAATGGCTATTGAAATGGAGAGAGTGAAAGCAAAGGCCGAAGAAACTGATTCTCAGAAAGCGGGTCTTGTGCAGAAAGAAAGAGGAATTGACTTGCAGCTTGATTTGGAGAAAGCTGATAGGGTGGATCCTATTGGTAATGTCGGTAGCATGGTTAACAAGAAGCAGCAACATCAGAACGTTCAGAGGCAGCAGCAAACAAATTCAGAGAAAAATGGTACTTTCAATTTTGAAGCTAACAATGCCTGTTCTTCTTCTGGCTTTCTTTACTCCCTCTTTTCTTCTTTTTTTGGGTGCCTTACTTGGATTCTCTCTTCTCCCTATTTCCAGTTCAACCCAATTCTCTACCTCTACCGTTGTCTGTTCCCAGTTGGCCTGGCGGGCTTCCTCCCATGGGGTACGGCGAGAGATCAATTATTGTGTTTACTGTTGTTTCAGATATTTGTACTATTGTGGAAATTTGATGTGATCCTCTTCCCATCTCATTATTAGCAGATATATGACCCCTCTGCAAGGAGTTGTATCCATGGATGGGACTCCCGTGACATCTGCAGCTATACCTGTATGTGCTTTTCTGTTCCCTCTTAAAAAACACTTTATCAAACGATGTGAATTGAAGTCTTAATAATAATTTGTCTTAAATTTGCAGCCTCCTCATCTTCTTTTTAATCAGCCTCGGCCGAAAAGGTGTGCAACCCACTGCTACATTGCTCGGAATATTTTGTATCACCAGCAAATTGCGAGGATGAATCCATTCTGGCCAGCAGCAGCAGGTTCTGCATCGCTGTATGGCGCCAAGCCTAGCAATCTGAATGTTGTGCCCTCCACAGAGTTGCACGGCAATGTTTCCGGCAGGGCTGCAAACTCTTCTCAGGACAAAGGACACGGTGTTTCCATGTTTTCAGGACAGATGGGGAAGGATAAAGCCTCTCAACCTGCCAACGTGGATAATTCATCAAGAAAGCAAATTTTGCTACAGCAAGCTCTACCCCCAGGAGCACCCAGTAATATCTTGGTATGATTTATTTGTCTTCAAAAACTGTAAACGCTTTTTGTCTCCCCCCTTCTGTCTTATAAATTTTTTAATTTTTTTTTTGTGCTTTGTCACAAATTTCAGCATGGCCCTACTTTCATATTCCCACTGAATCAGCAGCAAGCGGCCGCCGCCGCATCTGTTAGGCCTGGTTCTGTGAAGTCATTGCCAGCTTCAAGCAATGGAACACCATCCAGTGTCAACAATTCGGCCCCTCCAAATGCTTCTGGCACAGGTGCTGCTGCTGCGGCTGCCCCAACAATGAGTTTCAGCTATCCAAATATGCCTGGCAATGAAACTCCGTACTTGGCCATTTTGCAGAATAATGCTTACTCATTTCCTATCCCAGCACATGTCGGTGGTCCACCTGGGTACCGTGGGACTCCCCATGCCCAGGCCTTTCCATTCTTCAATGGTTCATTCTATCCTTCTCAAATGATACATCCTTCACATATTCAGCAGCAGCAAATTCCTGCTCAGTCACAGCAGAACCAACAAGTCCATCAAAATACCAGTATGTCTAGTGGATCCTCTTCTTCTCAGAAGCAGCATGCCCAAAATCAACAACAGAAGCCTAATAATAATGCTACTGGATCCAATGGGGTTGGAAGCTTGCAAGGCTTTCCTGTCTCCAAAAACCCGTCATCACAGCCACTAAAGTTGCAACAGCAACCTCAGCAGAGGCCGAATCATCACACTTCTCATCCAGCTCGCCAAATTGAGTATGAGATGGGTGGTGAAGACAGTCCATCCACTGCTGACAGTCGTCTTACTCGTGCTACCATGAACATATATGGGCCAAATTTTGCATTGCCTATGCAGACGCCGAACTTTGCTTTGATGACACCTACTTCAATAAGTGGTGCAGGTTCCAATGGTGGTCACAGTGAGACAAAGCAAGCCCAGCAACACCCTGGTCCAAAGGCTGGAGGTGAAACAGCTCCTGCGTTTGCCATGTCATTTGCACCCATTAATGGAGCTTCTGCCCCTCCCGGTCTTGACCTCTCATCTATCGCACAAAATCATTCAATCATGCAGAGCAATCATAATTATCATATGATGGCAGCTGCACAAGCTGCCAGTGCCCAGTTGAAGAAAAATTATCATACCGCTGAGGAAGGGAAAATTGTTAATACTTCTAATAATATAGACGAAGAGAGAAAAGCAATGTCCGGGAAAATTCCAGCAACAATGGGGCAATCCATCGCATTCGGTAGGCCAGACGTAACTGATCCTTCACTAGCGTCAATATCCGGTGGCAACAATGTCATTGATACCTCTGGTCGTAACCTCAACATCGGTTCTGCTTCTTCCCGGGCTTCTGCTTCTGTTATGCCTGCTGCCATAAGCACAAATGCAGCCACTACTCCGCAACAGATGCAGCGAAATCAAATGATTCAGCAGCATCCGAAGCAGAACCAATTTGCAGCTGCTGCTGCAGCCACTTCTCGCACCAAGACCCCATCAAGCAATGGCAATGTGTACTCTGATAACCTCCCTTCTACATCTTCGATGGCAGCCAAGTTTCCAAATGCTGTATCGGCGTTTCCTCAGAGCAGCAGCGCCGTGGGTCATTCCGCTCAGTGGAAGAACAATGTAAGGGCAACAACCACTTCGCAGTCACCTCCATCCATGGCTTCAACTGTACCAGCGTCGTCAGTAAAAAATCTTCCACAGCAGCAGGCTCGTTCCCAGCAACCTCATACCCAAATATCTTTTGCAACAAATCCCAAATCATCCACAGCACAAGTGCAACCTGCAAGTTCCACCCAGTCTCCATCTCCCCCAGTCATGGTTGGTTCTCCAACCACTTCAATGTCCAAAAACACTGGTAGCCCAAGGACAACTTCTGCTTCAACAGCCAGCAATAAGATAAGCCAAAGTTCTTCCTTGTCCTCCCAGCAAGCCAAGAACAGTCCCGTGCCTGCTCGAAAATCGTCACCTGTTGGTGGCAGGAATGTGCCGTCAATACTCAATGTCCCTCAGCTAACTCCCTCTTCCAGCACTGGGAGTAAATCCCAATTGCCACAGCAACAAAAGCAGCAGCAGCAGATATCAAAGCAAGTATTGCCACAGGCCCAACTTTACTTCTCAAATCCTTACGTGCATTCACAATCCAACAGCTCCACTTCCACAACCACCGTTCCAAGTAATTATTATCTTCCACGGCGTGGCCCTGAGCAGATGCAGCGATCAGGTTCTTCTGGAAATTCCCCTGCCGCAAACAATGTGAAAGGCAGCAGTGCCTTGCCCACGCAGGGGCTTTTGCATCCCGCACAGTTTGCAGCAATGCCACCCTCTGGGAGCCACCCTCAGTTCGTTCCTACTGGCTATTCTTATGCTCATGTTCATTCTGTGCCCTCGGTTCAAGTGAAGCCAGCGGAGCAGAAACAACCTGCGGGTGAGTAGAGAATGAAATATATATCCTTTGGTTGCTTCGCCCCCGTGCTTGCGGGGATCAAAGAAGAAAACTAGCTCGAGTGAATCATGTGAATTGACATGTGATTTTGAATTGAAAGAAGGGGTTGTGTCCATGGTGGGGGAAAGTGTTATGCTGATGCAGCTTTGAGCAGATGTGGAAGAAGGAGCTGGCTGGAGTTAGGTGACGGCCAACGAAGATAGAGAATGAATTGGATTCGTAAAAATTTTGGATGGGGAAATCGACCAAGACCATTGATGTGCCCGAATTGTGTTTAGTAATTTGTTTGTGCCCTTGTGTTTATAATCTGACAAGGTTGATGGTGAAGTCTAATCAAAATTCGATTGGTTTTTTATAAGAATGTGGTTGATATGGTGGGGGAAAAAAGATGGAGGAAAGGAAGGGAAAGATCCACCTTTTCTTCTTTTGGGGATGTAATGGAGATTACTTACATGTTCTTTCTCCTCTCTTTTATTTTTTATTTCTATTTTTTTATATATATTTGTCTTCTAGGGCTACTACTAGAGCAGCAAACATCTTTTTGACAAAGTGTATGGGGGGAAGGATGAATATGTACGTGGGTGGCTGATCATATATATTATAGTAACCCTCAATTTATTTTATAATTTTATAGATGAAAAGATGATTTCCCTGATTCCAGCATCGGTTATGTTTTGGCCCGAGTGGGCGGCGACAGAGATTAGGAGTGAGTGTGAAAAGCAATAGCTAGCAAGGAGAGTGAAATTGAATAGGAAGACTAGAAAGGATGGTTTGTTGGCTGGTTGGTTGGCGAAAGGATGGCGTGGTCCTGATCATGTAGTAAAGATAGGCACAAAGTTCCACCGAGTTAGACAATTTCCTCAGCTGAGATGTGTGGTCTTTACTGTCAACATCGCACACGTGGCTGACGGATTTATAGCAGATGTCTAACTATTCTCTCGGTATTATCATATATCATATCGATATTTTTATCATTTTAATATAATATAATTTATGATTATAAAATGAGATTAAATGTTGGTGGTAGTAGTAGTAGTAGGGTAGGCTCTTTTTCCTTCCATGTTTGCCCTCCATGCCATGGAGGTCCCCACTCCAGCAATCACACCGCTTACGCCCTTTATAACCAAACTTAAAGCACCAACACATTATTGCGGGTCCTCACTTCCCACCTGTCACAATGTCAATACCCTTTTACACGTGTTTCCAATCTCTTTATCCTAATCACATTTTAATACCATCAACATTAACTTAGATACACACTGACGTGGATTTCTTTTTCTATCGCCATAAAGGGAATGGATCTACTTCTTCTCTGTGCTGAAATGGCAGAAAACATCTTTTAATTTTTAAAAATAATTATTATAATAAAAAAAGGGTGGAGTGGGTAAATATTAGATAATGATAATAATATTATAGGAATGGAGAGTGAAATGTTTATTGAGTGATTCATTTATTCGCTTATCTGTTTGTTTGTTTTTTGAGGGGCCAAAGATAAAGCATGGAGATCTTGAGTTGGTTCCCTCTTGATAAACCGAAAAAGACAATATTTTGAGAGGGACCCATGAAAGGAATCAATTAATGGAATAAGCAAAGTCCCCATGCCATACCCCTCTCTCCATTACCAATTTCTGAACACTGAAATATAAGCCTCAATCTCACCACACCTAAAATCAACTATGACTTATCCCACCTTCCTGTCCCCACTCCAAAAACTCTTTTCCTTTCTATTTTTTTAATCATTATTTATGTTAGTTGAGCATCATACTTACATACCCAGTATATATAACTCATCACACTCAACCTACAATTCAACTTTTCCCTTCCTCACATTTTCAAACTCCCTCCTTCTTCTCATTCCACACCTATTTTCCCTTTTCAAAATTCCTACGAAAATATTTCAGTTAAGATACAATGATATTTAAGTACACACATTATTAACCTCAGAAGAGAGTTATAGGTTTGAAAAGGAGGAAAAAATGAATAGAACTGTGTAGAAATGGTATCCACTAATTATTTTAGGTTGTAGGAGTACGATTTTTTTTATGTGATGTAAGGTGTTTGTCTCCATTTGTTACATATCCATGGTGAGTCATTGAATGCATGATGAGTGAGGGGGAAGAATAGACGTATGGTGAAGAAAAAGTAATCGCAATGAAAAGGAAGAGTACTGTTGTATTTCTCTTTTCCCTATTGATTGAAGCTAAAGGAGAAAATAAATGTATATAGAATGAGTGTGAAAAGAAGCAGATTGCAGATATTAAATGGATGAAGAAAGGTGTGTGTGGGGTAGCCCACAGCATAAATAATAAAGATGCGAGGCCTAATTGGAAGGTCCATGCATTTAAGGCAAAGAGGTGAGTCCACGTCGCAGGCGTTGTCTCCATTAGGCGTTGGTGGCAACTTCAAAAGTTTTTATATTTAATAGTATGAAGGGACAAAGTAATGGGGTAAAGCTTTGCCAACAATGTCTGAAAAGGAAATAAGAGAGAAGCAATTCACATGTGTTTTGGATAAATACTTGTCCTTTGATTACTTGAGAGAGTGGAACAAGCAGGCTCTACAGTTTCACTATCTCTCTGTGACACTCAAAATCTCACCTCTATCACCCTACTTAACAAAGTGTCGCCATAACTAATCATGGAGGTTGGACTTTTCACCTTCATTCACTTAAATTAATTAATACTTCCATTGCTCATAATAATATTAATAATTGTAATCGTAACTCAGAACAGATTCTTGACAAGATTTCATGGAGTGGCATAAATTGTGTTGGTAAGTGAGTTCCTTGAATTCAATGATTTCTAAACTGTAGTTGACCACAAAGAGAGGGCAGATACTCAAAATATAATCTTCAATTCAGACTAATTATTTTATCCCAGTCCCTTTCAATCTCTCTTTCTGCACACTCAACTTGCACCCAGAAAGAATGGTCAACACAGAATACTAACCATAAGGGACCCTTCCCTTATCTAAACCATTGCCTTCTACTGTTGAAAAGAAATCGACCAAATGAATCCACTGCTCTAAAATGACAAATATCCTCAATTTCCGGCTATGTCTCGACTTTGGATAAAAAACATACATATTATTCAATTTTTTCCAACAAAGACAAGGAGGGAACAGCTATGTAACGTAACTATTGCCCAACCATATTTGTTTCATTGCTCTTTTATATATGTTTTACAAATATATACATTGACATTAAAAGTTCATAAAATATATAAATTAACTATTTTAACTGTTAAATTATATAATTTATATTTTTGGTGTTTTTCCATGTTTAAACCTTAAAAGTAGAAGAAATGGGTTTGACTATGGGAACTTGTGCTGAGACGGATCGAGAAAAGGGAAACCACAGACAGATTTTCTAACAGTCACTGGCAGAAGATGTTATGAGAAAAGAAAGGATAGGAATTGTATTTCTTATTCCATAAGAAGAGAGTACAATTTTACATATATATAATTGTTTGAAACAATATATAAACGGAATATAAATATAAAAATAGAATATAAATATATGAAGATAAATGCACAGATATGAACGGAAAATAAATTAAATCCAATATCCCCCCTCAAGCTGCAGCATATATATCCTTAATGCTCAGCTTGGACAACAAAGATTGAAATTGTGCTGGATGCAAAGCTTTAGTATGAATGTCTGCAAGTTGTGCTGAAGTAGGAATGGACAGGAGCTTAATTACACCAGCTTGAACTTTATCTCTTATGAGATGACAATCAATTTCAATATGCTTTGTTCTTTCATGCATGGCTGGATTTTGTGCAATTTGTATAGCAGATTGATTGTCACAAAACAGAGAAACTGGTTGTGGTAGAGGTTGTTTCAAATCATGGAGCAAATACAGAAGCCATTGAATTTCACATGTTGTGGAAGCTAAAGCTCTATATTCTGCTTCGGTTGATGATCTAGATATAGTACCTTGCTTCTTGGATTTCCAGCTAATTAATGATGCACCATAGAACACATTAAAACCAGTCACAGACCTTCTAGTGTCAGGGCAAGCAGCCCAATCAGAATCACTAAAAGCCTTGAGAGCATGTTCTGTGTTGGAGGGAAAGAATAATCCTTGTCCTGGATTGTTCTTGATATATCTCAGGATTCTTATTGCTGCTGCATAGTGATCTTCCAAAGGATTGGAAAGAAATTGACTGAGAGTACTAACAGCGAAACATAAATCTGGTCTTGTGTTGGTTAGATATAGTAACCTGCCAAGAAGTCTTCTATAGGCCTGCACATCTGAATAGGGTTTCCCTTCTGTCTTGGAAAATTTTGTGCCTGGCTGTATAGGAGTAGAAACAGGTTGACACCCCAACAATCCTGCATCTTCTAGTAACTCTAGAGCATACTTCCTTTGTGACAAATTAATGCCCTGTTGAGATCTTGCAATTTCTAAGCCCAGAAAATACTTGAGTTGGCCTAAGTCTTTAATCTTGAACTTTGCATTCAATAGAGCCTTCACAGTTTGGATTTCCTGGATGTCATCACCTGCCAAAACTATATCATCTACATAAACAAGTAAGATGGTAATATGAGCAGAATCACTTTTGACAAAAAGTGAATAATCTGATTTTGATTGTGTGTAGCCCAAAGAAAGTAAAGTAGTTGTCAACTTGTAATTCCATTGTCTAGAGGCTTGTTTGAGTCCATATAAAGACTTCAACAACTTGCAAACTTGTCCTGGTTTTTCAGATTTATAACCAAGAGGAAGAGACATGTATACTTCTTCATCTAGATCCCCATGTAAAAAGGCATTAGTTACATCTAGTTGATGTAAATACCAATGTTTGGAAGCTGCTAAAGCTAGAACCAATCTTACTGTTGTGAGTTTGACAACAGGTGAAAAAGTCTCAAAGTAATCTAAACCTTGTTGTTGTGTGTAGCCTTTGGCTACAAGCCTTGCCTTGTATCGTTCAATACTCCCATCAGCATGCCTCTTTATTTTGTATACCCATTTACATCCGATAGGTTGCTTTCCATTAGGTAGATCAGTCAAAACCCAAGTTTTGGTATTTTCTAAAGCTGCAATTTCTTGATCCATGGCATTTCTCCAACAATCATGTTTGATGGCTTGGTTATAGGTTTTAGGTTCACTAACTTGGGAAAGATTAAGGACATATGATTTATGAAGAGATGATAATGCATCATATGATAGATATGAAGAGATAGGATATAAGGTACCTGTGGATGACTGAGTGGCGGAAGAAGTAGATGACATGTTGCAATGATAGTCCTGCAGATAAGATGGTGTATGTTTTGGCCTAATTGATTTCCTTTGTGGAGTAGCAGTGACAGGTTCAACAGAAACAGGCTGAGAAGAGAAAATAACAGGGTCGGAAACAATAGAAGGAGGAGATGTAAGTGGTAAAGAGGGTTGATCAGTAACTTCTGAGAAAAGAGGTGATGGAGGTGAAATAATTTTGGTGACAAGATCCAAGGAATTTTGTGTATTAATAGGTGAGTGCTTGTCACTAGTAAGAAAAGGAAATATATTTTCATAAAATACTACATTCCTTGATAGAAAAATTTCCCTAGAATTGAAATCTAACAAAAGGTAGCCTTTCACTCCTGTTTTAAAACCCAGTAAAACACATTTTCTTGCACGAGGTTGAAATTTTGTTCTATGAGTTTGAAGAGTTGAAGCATAGCAAAGTGAGCCAAAAACTCGTAAGTAAGTAATGTCAGGTTTAACATTGTGTAACAGCTGAGATGGAGAAAAATATGTCAAAACTTTGGAAGGTAAAATATTAATGAGTTGCACAGCATAACGAACAGCAAAAGACCAGAAAATTATGGGCAAATGGGATTGAAACATTAAAGATCTAGCAACATTGAGAATGTGTTGATGTTTTCTCTCAACGACTCCATTTTGTTGAGGTGTTTCAACACATGATAATTGATGTTGTATCCCTTTTTGTCTATAAAAATCTGTCATTGCAAACTCATTACCATTATCTGATCTAACAGCTTTTACATCAATGCCAAATTGTGTTTTTATATAAGAAACAAAGCCAATAAGTTGTGATCTTGTATCTGATTTACTTGTCATTAATTTAATCCATGTGTATCTAGACATATCATCCACTATAGTTAAGAAATATTTGAAACCATCAACAGAAGAAGTACTATAGGGCCCCCAAATATCAACATGAATTAAATCAAAAGGAGCTTTTGAAACAGTAGTACTTAATTGAAAAGGTAATTTTCTTTGCTTAGAATAATGACAAGCATCACAATGCGTGTATTTTGTATTGGGTAAAGTGGCATACATGTTGCGTAATTTGGTATAACAAGAAAAAGAAGGATGCCCTAGTCTATAGTGCCAAATATCTATAGAGTTATGTCTTATTGTAGAACAAGCAATAGAATTCTCAGAAGTAATAGAAGCTGGTGAACCAAGGGGTGTGGGTACAGGAACTATCATGACATACAAGCCATCTCTTTCTTCAGCTTTGCCAATCATCTGCAGGGTTGACTTGTCCTGTATTTCACAGGAAAATTCAGAAATGTTAAGTTTACAAGATAGAGATTTAGTTAACTTTGTGACCGAAATAAGATTGACAGAAAAATTAGGAATAAACAAGACATTATATAAAGTAAGGTGTGGGCTAAGTGAAACAGTGCCAGAAAAATGAGCAAATGAAGAGTTCTTGTTGGGTAGTGATACTGTAATTGGTGAGATTCTATGATAAGAAATAAAATGAGACAAAGAATTAGATATATGATCAGTAGCACCTGTGTCTAGAATCCATTTGGAATAGATATTACCTTGAGCCTGGGAAGAAGTGGAAGCATTATGAGAGCTCACTAGATTAGTAGAATGTGGGATTGTGGGATTAGATTGAGGAAGAAGTGCCAATAAACCATGAATTTGCTCTTGAGAAAGTCCCAAAATTGCGGAATGTGACTGTGCCGGAGAATTATTATAAGAAGGAACTACTGTAGAAGAATCTGTTGTAACATTGTGGACTCTTTTGGATTTGAGATCAGGTGGTAATCCATGTATTAGAAAGCAAGTATCAATGGTGTGGTTTGTCCTGCCACAGTGAGTGCATTGTCGAGGTGCACCAAACCTTCCCCCTGAGGAACGAGCCTGAGAACCTTGATAACGAGCCTGAGAACCTTGATATGAAGATCTTCCCCGGCCATAATCATTGGCAGGAGAGGGTTTACCTCTGCCATTGAAGGTAGAAAAAGAAGGTTTAGATTGAGAAACTTGTGACGCCATGACTGGAGGTTGAGAAAGAATTCCTGATTGTAATTGTCGCTCATGTTGAATTATCATCGAAAAAATTTTGGGTAAAGAAGGCAAGGGATCCATGAGAAGGATCTGAGAGCGAACAACAGAGTAATTATCATTCAAGCCTCTAAGAAAACAAAGAACACAATCATTTTCACGATATTCCTTCATTGTCTTAGAAACAACACAACAAGAAGCAGAAGATTGGCATTCAGGAATAGGGCGAAAATTGCAAAGTTCATCCCAGAGAATCTTCATTTTAGTGTAATATGCAGTAACACTTAGATCAGATTGATGCATTGAATAAAGATCTTGATGCAATTGTGAAATTCGAACAGAATCACCTTGGGAGAAACGATCTTTGAGATCCTTCCATGCCGTAGCAGCAGAGTCAATCCAAATAATACTTGTAGCAATCTCATGAGAAACAGAATGATTGATCCAAGATAAAACTAGATTATTGCAACGCTTCCATGCTTGAACCATTGGATCTGTACCAGCTGGACAAGGAATGGAACCATCAACAAAGCCAAATTTATTCTTCATTTGTAGTGCCATAGACATCGAGCGAGCCCATCCATGATAATTGTGACCTTCAAGAATCGGGGAAACAAGCACCAATGAAGGATTCTCGTTAGGATGAATGTAATAGTCATGTGTTGTATCTTGCAACGATGCGAGAGTAACAGAGGGAGTAGCCATAAAAGGAGAAGAAAAAGGCAGAAAAGCCAAGAACGAAAGGTAGAAAATGAAGATCTGGACAGGAAAAGAATTGGTTGCGGAAGAACGTGATAAAAAATTAATTTTCCTCTGATACCATGTTATGAGAAAAGAAAGGATAGGAATTGTATTTCTTATTCCATAAGAAGAGAGTACAATTTTACATATATATAATTGTTTGAAACAATATATAAACGGAATATAAATATAAAAATAGAATATAAATATATGAAGATAAATGCACAGATATGAACGGAAAATAAATTAAATCCAATAGAAGAAGTTGCAGAGAGGGAAAATGGCTCCGGGGTATTTAAAATCCAGAGGATGCAAGGTTGTGTAAACTTCACCCTTTAAAAACCCACTTCCGGTGGAAAAGATGAAGCCTTTAATGCACACCGTACATTTTACTTCTGTTCTGGTGGCTGAAATGGGTAGATATTTTTAGCGCTCGGAGGGAGGCTTGGATTCTGAAGATCAAACTAAACGAAACCCATGACAATGGTTTTTCAAACTTTGCCAGAAGATTGATCCAGTTGGAAGCAGATTCAACACACCCTGGTCACTGTTTGAAATCCAAATAGAACTGTATGAATCCCTCTAGAAAGAATGACAAAATTGTGTTAGAGTTCAAAAAAGATATCTCTGAAGTGCCATACCTGCGTTTCCTCTCTCCCTTTAGCACCAAAACAGAAACCATTAAATAGAAAAGGTGGAAACAATATGTCAGTTTGAGTTAGGAGCAGAAAATGGGGTTGCCCTCCACCACCATACACACAACACAACAGAGAAGAAAAGAGAAAAGAAATGGGTTACTTTCTGAGCACTTCTTGCCCACGAGCCACACAGCCACACGCATGATTTGATTTTGATGCAACATCTCTTTTCGCTTCTCCTCTGTTTATTTATATTTCGGAGAAAAGGCACAAATTCCATCCATATCCATCACTTGCTGACCTGTTTTTAAAATAAAAACAAAACCTTTATATTTTATTCCTTGCATGTTTTTTTTTTCTTAATTGTTTATATATTTTGGTTTGAATTTTGATTTTTTTTTAAGGAAAATGATGATACTTTATATGATGTGTATGTTGTCCCAAAAAATCTGCTTTGGTTATTTTAAATAGAGTTTATTTTCTACTTATTTTAAATTCTTAAATTCTCATTCAAACAGAGTAATACAGCAATATATAGTTGATGTCTCATGTTACGAGAGAATAACCACTACAATCAAATCTAACTCCATTACTTCAAACAATGGTTAAAGTTGTGATTCGTTCAGCATTATTTGGGAGATTTTCTCTTTAATTTATTCGTTGTCTTTTAAAATTTATGATTTTCCTCATTTTGCACTACAATTTAATTCACACAAAGATTAATCCACAAATCAAATGGTCGACAAATAGTTCGGAATGAGATGCGATCCAGAGGATAAGGAGACTACATTCTCCCCTTTTTCTTTTTTGTCCATACACAAGATTCTCCCAGATTAACACACATCTTAATATCTTTCTTTATTTTTCAGATGTGGTCATTTTGCCATCCACTCATCTTCGACAACGATTTCTATTCAAATGATTTAATTATATTTCACTTCAAATCTTTATTAAAATAGAATTGCTTCACATGATCATATCAAACTTTTGCTTTTTCTTTAAGAAGCAAATGGGCCCCACTTTAGCTGATATATTTATCTACTTCCTTATTTTTAAATATCTATCCATCTTTCAATTATTTTACTTTATACATACCCGTTGCTTCTTTTATATACTATCTCATTCATCATTTTCATTAGTTTTTATATTTTCTTTAACAGATAATTTTCCTCCTGACATCAAAATGAAACACATAATAAGTTCTCAATAACTTCTGCTCACCAACCTCTCACATTTTATTACGCGTGTCTTCATTTGTCTCATATTCATAAATAAAACATTTAATTCATAATTATAATCATACTTTCTTAAATATAAATAAAGTTTAAGTGCGATACAATCAATTCATTAAAAAGGATTAAAAGCCACACTTATGTATGATCATGATTTATTAATTAGCTCAAAAACATAAATTATACAATATATAAACAGAACGTGTAATTTAGTCTGGTTATTTCAAATCCAAACCAATTTATTCGTTTAAAAAACTATATCTAAGAAAAGTTAGTTATCGAGTTTTTAATTAATTTTTAAACACTCTTTAAGATTTAATCATGTTACGGAATTTTATATCTTATCTTCCAATAAAACATTAATTATTATTTTTTCATAGCGTATACTTAAATTAATTATTTTCTTCACCATTTATAGAAATGTATTTATTAAAGTAATAAATTTATTAAAAAAATACTATAATTATCAATATTATTATTTAATGTGTGAAATATTTGAATCTGGCATAATTAAGAAGGGTGGAAATATATTATTATGGATGAGTATAAAATGTTGTACTAAACAAAAAAAGTTAGCATTAAACGTCAAAGAATGATAACGGAAAGAATTAAGAGGACTAACTTCCAAAAAGAAGTAGCAAATATGAATATGAAGAGAATAATTGAAAAAAAAAAAAAAAACAATGAAAATAGTGTATTAGCTAGAGACGGAACCAGAGACGGAACCAGAGACGGAAAGAGAGGAGTGGGGACAAATATTGAATGATGCGCTGCCCCACCATTAAATGGTGTTCCCAGCCCTTCCGCAGGTGCCGACCGTTCATTAGGAGACTTACTCCCACCAATTATCAAATTTTGTATATTAATTTTTTAAAATATTCTGAAATCCCATTTCAATACACTTGTTAAATTAAAGATGAATAAGATGTGTAGTCATATAAGGTTATGATTTGCATCTATGATGAATATTGAGATCATAATTTGCAATTTGATTTGAATTAATGTTTTAGCATAGGAAGATGTCTTAATTATGAGTTAAAATAATTATGGTGGTGTGAAAAAGGAGACAAGTATGAGCTACCAAACATGCACACATATGACTCCTCAAACCTTTGTCTTAAGCTTGGCAATTTGTACCAAACTCTATTCCGCCGCAAATATGATATGACAGTTTTTAGCAACTTCCGGGAAAAGTTTTAAATTACCAACTTTAAAATCATTTATAAAATTTTGACCACTTCTCCTTTTGTAATAAAATCGTCACTTCATACTTAACAACAACAACAACAACACAGTTAGCTATTCACTCCACGACAACCACTCATATCAATCAAACAAAATTTGGTATGTATCCTTCCTATCTATAAAATCATATTTACGTGTCAAATTTCACACCGTCTCAATACTCCTCTCTAACCATGAAATGTATTTTATATATATATTTTTTTAATTGCTCTGCATTTGAGTAAAAATATTGTAATATAATGTTACGCGAGCTTCGTTTCAATATTTTATAAAATAATTAGTTTAACAAAAAATATTTATTAAAAAAATTAAAATAAATTAATAAATCAATCAGACTTATCACATATTTAATTTAAGTGAACCAAATTTTTAATAAATTAAATTTAAAATTGTTTGTATCAAAATTTTAATTTTAAAATTTTTTTTAATCTAATTCGATTCAAACTCATAATAAATTACAAATTATATTTCATTTTTACAACACTACTTTTACCATGAATCCAATTAAGAGTACCCAAAAAATTTAATATTATAAGGCTATTATTGTGAGGGTAATTTTCTAATAACAAGATATACATGTATTTGTATATTATGTCTTAAAGATCAATATTGTGTATAGGTTGTATGGGCAGACATTAAATCTTGGATCTTGCTAATAATAATAAATATTGTTAACTTGGAGTAATATTGCAGTGGTGAATTTTTAGATATATTATTGTGTGAAACAATGTATTGGTGAAAGATTTGGAGCACCACAGCCTCCAAAGGCCCAAAGTTTGAAACCATTTATTTTCTTAAAATAATAGGAGCAGTTATCATCAACTAATGGAGGTCTTGTCTTCGGTTGCTTTAATAATTGCCCATTGTCTCAATTGAACACACTACTCAAGAGCTACACGTGCTTTCAAATTCGTACAGACAACTGAATAAAGATAATATTTTTTTTTTGGGTGTGAAAATAATCTCCACCACTGATACTTAAACTCTCTATGGACCAAGAAATTTAAACTACTTATAAAACCAAAGTGTACGACTATTGTAACATTAATTTACTGTTTTTAATTATTATGATATAATCAACAAGCCATAATGTGATCTGAATCACGTGGACACAAATTTCAATATGCTTTGCTGACTTGGATTGCTTCCTAAGTATTATTTACCTGCGGCGAATAATTATATACTCTACTATTAACAATTATATGGGTTGCTTCCTATCATTATCTTATTCAACATTAATATATTAATATATTAATATATTGTCTAATGCTTCGATACTCGTAATGTAAGCAGAAACATAATATTTTTTACTGCCAGGACTTTGCGGGCTTCACGACAAACCTTCACGTCACCGTTAATACTATTGTTGTTATTAACGAAGAAGAATAAGCATTCTAATATTCAGGAGACACAACGCCAGGATCAAGGTTAAAACTTTGTATATTATATTAAAAAAACAGGGTTAAAAGGTTCTATAAGAATTACCCTATTTTTATGCTTAGGCAGAAATACATTTTTCTTTAAGAGGGGTTTCAGATAGAATATTAGCTTGATAACTTAAGTTGGCAAATTTAACTAAAATAAAACATACAGTATTATCAAGACACGCCAACTTTATTCTAACGAGAGACGGTAGAATTTGAACTGAGAAAAAAACTCGTGGCCGAATAGGTTACATAGTAATATAAATCCGTTTGTTTCACAAATATTGGTTGGCACAACAAAGAAGCCACACCAAAAAAAAAGCCCAAAAGTAGAAGCAGAGCACTAAACAAAGCCCAACTTTAGAAGTGGAGAAGGGTGTTTTTCCTTTGTACCCCACTTTTTTTTTTCTACATCTCTACAAAAAAACGTGTAGTTTCTAAACTACTTCTCATTAGAATTATAATAAAAGTATCTGCATCTCCTTCTTTATTAACATGTTCTAGATTGGATACTTCCAAAGGTATTTATAGACTTATAAAATAGTTAATCTGAAAAGTATAAAAGTACAAGATAGTGTTTAAGAATGTATTTTTATATCTGAAATTACCTTCTAATATATTCAATTCGGAATATTAAACTAAATTGAATATTCTGAAAGAATTTTTTTTATTTAGATGGAATATCAAATCTATTTTTGTTTTTTTTGGTATTGATTGTTTTGGAAGACATTTTCATATCTGCAAAATATGTTTTAGAACAACCATTCAAGAAAAAATATATATTTTGGATGCATCCATCTATTTCATTACCTTCATCTTCTTTCATCTACTGGGAAGAGAAGGTATTTCGGAATTAAGTGTTTCAAATATTTAATATGAAAATACCTTTCAAAACATTCCATTCGAAATATATTTTCTATATATTTCAGATAAAGTTTTCAGAAAGTATTTTCAATTTTAAAAATATATTTCAAAACCCAATATCCCAAAAAAGAGGTGCAGATGTTTTTATTATAATTTTAAAGAGAGATAGTTTGAGATTTACAGGTTTTATGGGAGTGCAAGAAGAAAAAATGGGTGTACAGAATAAAAACCTCATATTCTGTTTAAGTTTAAACCCTAAATCCTATACATCCGTGAAAAAAAAATAATTCAGTTTAATCTTAAATAAAAATAGTTCAGTTTAATCTTTAAAAAAAAAATAAAGTCACAAGTATTACAAAATATAGTTTTTGTTTTGATTAATATAAATTTTTTTGGTAAGTCAACCACTTCGATTAGTTCAGAAATTATTTTAACATATACGTATAGAGAGAAATAATAAATAAAAATATTTTTTCTATAATATGATAATATTTTAAATTTTAAATACAGACATTGAGATATTTATTTACACTCTTTGATAATACGACAGTGTGTGACAGGCGTCAACAACTCTTCGTGTTGTTAACTGAAAATGACAACTTTTTTAATAATTGAAAATTTCCCGTGTCACACGTTAAGTTTGTATTTTTATAAGGATAAGTATGTGACGATAAGAGAAAACAACTTAACATAATAAACGTACTAAATGATTCCTGAGCATCTTTGTCGCTCATATGGTGTACCACATCTGAACGAGAAGAAAGGAGAAAATAAAATAAATTAGACACAAAGACAGAACTAAAATAAAAATTATTTATTTGAAATAAAATAAAAAAATATATTTACTTTTAAAAAATAATATATATATTTTATCCAGTCTATAATCTCAATTATATATATATATATTAACTCTATGTAATTCCTTTACTATTGTCCATAATATTATCTATCTTCTAACTTCAATCACTGTTTAGTATTTAAAAACATTTATATCACAATATATATGTAACATATTATATACATATATAATACATCACACTTATACTCAAGAGTAAATAGACTAAATTATAATTTAATCATTTTTAAGAATATAAGAATTTTTAATGTATATCAATGAAACAATATAACTTATCATATTTAAATATAGTTAGAAGATTTATATTAAACATGTTTAACAAGAGATTTATACTAGCACGTACTTTATACTTGTTTAATATTATGTGTTCACTACACATATAAAAAACAACATACTCATGAGAACATATCACCTAAACATATAATATTCACATTGCTAATTCTCTCTATCCACATCATAATATTAAAATTGTCATATAATCTTAGATAAAATTTAAAAAATAAAGAGATTTAGAAAAACAAAAATTTCCAATGACATAAAAATAAAGATCTATAATCATTTATAAATTTTTTATTCTTAATTTTTTAAAAATGCATCTATATGAAATCTCATATCTTACAGATAATTTTTTAAAACTATTTATTTAGATCTTACATATTACCTTTTAAAATTATTTTATTCGTATTTGATGTTAAAATAATTTATTATGGAATAATTATATTGAGACAAATGTTTATGTTTTGAATGAACAAAATCCAACCATAATGAATTGAGCGAGCCGTAAATTAGAAGGTTGTCCCCTTAAGTTGGGTTGGTGATAAAAACACTTTCAATGAAAGTAGGGAAAAGGGTATAGAAATAGGAGTGATGAAATGCAACTATTTTTTGTTTTTTTGCCTTTCTACATTGTGAGAAGAAATTCTTGGTTCCATAATACCTTTTGTGTAAATTCCTTGCAACCAAACACATTATTTCACACATCTTTTCATTTCTTTTTTTAAAAAAAACAAAAAACAAAAAGAAGCAAAAAGCCCATTCTTCCATTTCTTTCCTTTTTATCAGTGATTGTTAAAACATAGACTACACAAGTTAACAAAGGAACACAGTGAAAAGTCTTCTGGAGATCAATGGTTGATGTAAATTGATGTTGAAAAGTTACTAATTTGAAATAAAAATGCGCATCTCAACCTTGAATTAAACAAAAATGTTATTATTTTTTATACAAAGCACACATATTTTTAAAAGCAACTAATCAAGTAAAAATAAATAAAAAAACAAGTCAACCACCAATATTAGATTTGATGATACTCACTTAATATGGTAGAAAATGTCTCCACAAATTTTTAATAACTGGAGCATTGGAGAAATATTATTGGGAAACATCATAATTTATGGTTAATTCTGTTTTAAAATATCCTCAATTTACAACATAAATATCTTTCAATATGATTTTGAATAATCAAATGATGTATCTATCTGGAAAATTATTGTCATAATTTCCAATTATATTTTTTAATTATTATCTCTTTTTATTATGATAATGGTCATCCTTGTGCTAAGATATATATGTACCCATAACTTTTTTAATGGACACCCTTTGTGGTCTTCCTGGATGCTGGAATTGATGGTGATGTTGACTTCCAAACTACTCCGTTTATATAACTTTAGTTTTTCTCATGTATTTTTTCGTTTCACGTTTATACCTTCCATACCCAACAAGAAAAGAAGGGTAGATAGAAATTAGTAACCTCCGTTACGTTGCTTACTGGTCATCCGTTTTGTTAAAAAGAAAAATCCACTTTATATTTATGATATTTATACATATTTATGAATATTTTTTATTTTTAACTTTTAATTTTAAAATAAAATATTTAAAATAAAGTTTTAAAAATATAAATAAATAATAACAATTTTAAAACACAACTCAAATAAAACTATAACCAACGAATTTACCATCCATATTAAACACTCAGACATGGATCCACATAATAGAAATAATACATTTTAATTTTTATTAAAAATTATTGATCAACTTCTTTTCATAATATCAAGTCGATTCCCTATTGTCTTCTTGAAAAAAAAATGTGGTGAATGACTAAAAGATGAAACATACTTGCTCGAGTACCATTATATTAAGTTAATAGTATGAACAAATTTTCACAAATATAACATAAAGTAAATAATTTTTTTTGTCTGAAAACTAAATTTAAATAAATTATAGCAATGTATAAATTTTGAAAAAATGATTTCTTTTAAAAAATAAATTCAATATTATATGTCTAAATAAAAATATAAAAATTTAAAATTAAATTCAAAATTATTCTTCAATCATTAATACTTGTATCTTAATAACTTTATTTGAGTTATTTTTTTTAAATATATAAATGAAATTTATTAGCAAAAGTTCATTTTAACAACCATATTGACTAGAGTTAAAGGTTAAATTATAAAATATTAATAGATACAAATTTTCTTTATAAGATAATTTTGTAAAATTAAGTTAGTTTAAAGTTTATCTCTTAATCTAATATTATATATAGTAATGAGTTAAGATTTATGTTAATAAAATTTATTGTTTTTTAATCAATTTAACTCAATATTACATCCTAATCAAAACATTTATTAATGTCTAATTTTACACATCATACATACATACATATATATATATATATATATATATATATACATATATATATATATATATATATATATACATATACATATATATATATACATATACATATATACATATACATATATATATATACATATACATATATATATATACATATACATATACATATACATATACATATACATATACATATACATATACATATATATATACATATATACATATATACATATATACATACATATATACATATATACATACATATATACATATATATATATATATATATATATATATATATATACATATATATATTTATAAATATACATCGGGAATGATTTATCAAAACTTTCAATCTTTTATTTGCATCAATTAATTTATCTTCATAATATATACATTTATATAATTAATTTTTAAAAAAGTATTATGTTTTACTTAAAAATATTATTGTGCTAAAATATTATTATTAATTATAGTTTTAGATTAATAAATGATAATATTACTGTATTATATTTAATATATTTTATGATTATTAATAGTGATTAGAAAATTATATAATTTAATTCAAATATATTTTATGTAATGTATATATGTCCCCATGATTTTCATATTTTATTCTTTATATAATAGTTTTTATAAATTTATTATTTTATTATTTTACCCTTTAACTGACACTTGTTTAAAATTTAACTATTTTTTTCTTAATTTAAATGTTTTCTTTTTTAAATTTAACTATTTTTTTAAACTAAAATAACTATTCATAATAAAAAAATATTTAGAAAAATTAAAACCCAATAAAAATAGAAAAGTTACATATATTTAATTTTTATAATTATAATAATAATAATTTATACTTTTGTTGTCATAAAGAAAATGAACACATGTAATGTGTTTTCACCGGTTAATATAAATTTATTTTTATTTATGTATTTAGTTTGTTATATTATTTTTATCATCTCTCTTCTTCTCTTTTTTTATGTACGTTTAATTTTTAATAAACTTTTATTATATTATATTATACATTGCATAAAATCTCCTTACAAGATTCATAGAATCATGCCAAATTCAAACTTTTATTCATAAACATAATTTCACATCAAATTCCAAATATTATACAATCACACATATTTGTAACCCTTCATATTAAATAATATCATCTTCGTGATCAATTACAATCATCATATATTTTCATATATACTTATATCCATTAAACAGTCAATCATTTCATACATTATTATACACATACATATTCATCAATGAATCCATCAACAATTTCATAAACAACAATATACCTTATTTTATTCCAAGACCAAACCAAAATCACA
This sequence comes from Vigna reflexopilosa, assembly GCA_027742785.1. Classification (NCBI taxonomy): domain Eukaryota; kingdom Viridiplantae; phylum Streptophyta; class Magnoliopsida; order Fabales; family Fabaceae; genus Vigna; species Vigna reflexopilosa. The sequence continues at coordinate 40,394,782 of CM050917.1, read as the reverse complement.
AATAAAAAATGGTTTTCATAAAGAAAAACCTAAAATAGAAGACACATAAGAGACTATTTTTTCTAATTACATATCTTAAATCAACTATTCCACGAGTCAAAATAACAATTCATATGTTTAGGACTTTTTTTAAAAATTCCAATTCAATCCAATTATCGCTATAGCAAAAATCATATTTTTTTAAAGATGATGCAAACAAAAAAACCAGATTAAAAATTCTTATTTAAATGATTCAGTGTACAGTAATATCTTAGGATTTAGAATTTAGATCGATTTTTAATTGGCTAAAACCATGAATACAACAAAGCAAGGTTTTTATACATAAAATACAAAATCTATCTTCAAAATAATTGAGAGATTTGTAAACAGTTTTCCAAGAGGTTTGCAAACAGATAAACACATGTGCATTTGATGTAAACCTCTCAGCTGTTATGTCCAAGTTCAACATTTTTATTATTAGAAGTCTGTTAAATATCACGCTTTAAATAAAGAAATGCTTTCTCAAAAATAGTCTTCGCATTTAATATAAAATATTTTAGAAGTTTAAAAATGTTTATAATGATTTTTAAAATTTATAATAGCGTGATTTTTAATTAATTAACTATGTAAATTTACATTACATAACATGGTATTTAATAAACATACAATTCATTTAACAAACGTAAATTATATTCTGGACATAATTTTTTTAATACACATACAACATTTTAGAAATGATTTATTGGCTTGTTTGTATATTTCCGTATTATAATTTTATTTCAAATTTATTAAATTCCTCATTTTTTTCAAAAGGGAGATAAAATTAAATTTGATAGAATTAAAACTGAAAGTTGACTTTTTAGTTGACACTAAAAAATTGTCGGTTGTCGTTACGTAAAGACAAAACTGGCCAATTGTTACTAAGATATATTAAATATTAAATTATGAAAGTATCTTCCACTAATATATCTAATACCATTATGTTTAGATTGATTTTCTTCTTATGGACATATAAATATTTGTAGGGCATCGAATGGCGTCATATCACAAATTAGTTTATTGCCAAAAATATTTTACTAAAAATACTGCTTTCACACAACAATAAAAGAAAATGATATTATCAAATTGTAAATCTCACACACACATATATAATATATATATATATATATATAGAGAGAGAGAGAGAGAGATATTAATTATTTTATTATTGTTACAAGACCAGATGGATTTGATAAAATCAAGTGGAAGTTTTTTTTTTTACTGTTTTTGTTTTCAATTTTTGATCTTCCATCAAGTATAAATATCTTTGGTTTTTTATTCTTCGTTCTTTATCTTCAAATTTTGATTATCGTGAGAATATCTGTAAAGTTACTTTGATGTTTTAGTTAATATCGTATCAATAATTTATTTTTGTAAGAATAATCTTGTTTAGAGAAAACTTATCCCTTTTAACCTTGAGTGTTTATTTATTTATAGCATTTTTTATTTATTTTTCAAGTGCGTAAGGAAGACCCAATCATGATTCTATAATGATTTAAGTTTTGCTTTGTGTTTAATTTTTATTTAGGTATGTTAAACATTGCTTGGTTTTTTTATCATGTGAATTAAAATGCAGAAACAATATTCATATGGTTAGGGATGAATTTATACCAAGACTTTCTCAGTTAGCAAAATATACTTAAAGGTGTCTAAGAAGACATATTACCAAGGTATTAAGGTACCATCAAGTGATCTTGTAGTACACTATTAGACGTGGAGGTTCTAAGTGATCATTTATAATGCAGTTAGATTACACTGAAATGTTAAGTGATAGAGTAATTGTATAAATGTTGTAAAGCAACACCTCGAATGATCAAGTAAGTTTAATTTTATATTAAAAAGTCAAGAAATCGAGTAGTCACACACTACACCTACAATAATAATCTAAATTTGGTTAAATATACAATATGTTTTTGTGTTTTAATGTAGATTACGTTAATTAATAATAGTGTTCCAATTGATCTACTACTTAGAACGAAATAATGATATAGAGTTGTATTTCATCAATGGTGAATAGGTTTAGTAAATATATTAAAATTCAACCTAAAAGTAATATAGCAGACAAATTTTATTTCATAGCAATAATTAAGTTTATAAAAATAAAAATTAACTTCAAATCATCCTTACCAAGCCTTATCTCTTAGTTATTTTCATATTTAAGTTTTATATTTAATTATGATTATTGTTGTTTTTACAAAGTTGCATATATTTTGTAAAAATTTCAATTTCAAATACTTTTTACTTCAATTTCACATTTTTTAAATTGAGATATTTAAATATTTGTTCTTTTCAAGTTGAATAGGAATAATATTTATAGAAGACACTCAAATATTTCAATTTCACATTTTTTAAATGGAGATATTTAAATATTCATTTTCTTTAAGTTGAACAAAAATAATATCTATAAAAGACACTTTAATGTTTAAATCAAGTGTATTACATAATAATAAAAATAATAATTAATATATCTCGTAAAATATTTTTATTATTTATAAATCTTTATTTAAATGGGTGCAGTTCATGTAACTCAATTTCTTGTTAACTTATAATTACTCTATTAAAATGCTTTTAGTATTTCTTCTAATTAATTACCTTTAACCTTTACCATTTATCTGACTGCCCAGATATCGTCATTGTTCATACGATGTTGTCAAAACTCACTGACATAAGTAGTACATATCAATCTAGATAATCAAATGTAATAGAACATGTACACTAGTCACTTATATTTAGTTACCGGAAATTAAAAACTAACTTATAAATTTAAAAATATCGAAACTAGGTTAAACTAAAATGCAGAACAATAACATGCTTTTTAGAATATTTTACAAAAATAATATAAAACTTAATTTTCGTAGATGTAATATAAACGTGCGCAAAATTAATCTTGATTTTTTTTTTTAATTTACGATTTTAGCTTTATGTTTTTGTAATTTTAGTTTGATTTTTAATTTTAAAATTATTTTAATTATTTGTTGAAATTTCGACTTCACTTATATATTATAAATAAAAAATGAATTTAAAATGTAATTCAATTTTACAAAAAATAGTGTCGTCAAATTTGTATCTTATTTATATATTATACCATATGCAAAATTATAATTTGGAGTAGAAATTAGTGATAAAACAGGAAAGAAACTTGTTCATGGCATAGCTGGCATGGTGGAATCAGATGCCTTGATTATGAATTGGTCAAGAGACAAAGACTCCATGCGGGCCCAACCGCCAAGAAGGCTTCTTTATATTTGTATTCTCTTCGTCTCAACTTTATTCCAAACAGTACCTCAATAACCTAACTGTAGTAAATACCACAGTTTCCTCATAGGTTCAACCAAACCAGAACCAGACTGCCAAATCCAATTCAGGCAACACTTCCTACATACCCTTGTTTGCCGACAAAAGTGAGGTCACATGTGTGCGTGTGTCTATGCATAATGTATGGATCTAAGCTTTCATCTATTTTTTTCCTTTTTCTTTTATCTTTACAGTAGAGTCAAGTCTTCATTATTAATGCAATAGTAGAATAATTTATATTATTACTATACCAATAATATTCATTTATTTTAGTAATTTTTTATTACTAAGGTCAGAAATACTGGTTCTTGGCTTCCTATTTATACTTATTGTGTAGTTTTTGGTATGGAGAAAGATTGTTTGTCCCAGTTTGAGAGTTGAGAGAGAGCAAGAAGAACGATGGAGGAGAGGAGCAAGAGGGTAAAAGGGAGAGTGGTTTTGATGAAGAAGGGTGTGTTGGACTTCCATGACATCAAAGCCAACGTTCTTGATCGAGTTCACGAGTTATTGGGCAAGGGTGTCTCTATTCAGCTCATCAGTGCTACTTCTCCTGATCCAGGTCATCTTTCCAATTAAACACTTCCAACACAATGATTTCACGCAAAAAAACTTTATCTTTTGAATCACCACAAGTAGAAGAGTGCACACGAAGCAAAGGGTCTGAATGAACTGAACTCATCGCATGAGTCAAGTCAACTTTAAAAAAGAAACACCAAGAAATTCGGAAGTTTTCAAGATTTTGCTTCTTGTATAACTTACATTGATTTGACACTATTTTTTTTTTTTTTTTTTTTTTTGTGTAGCTAAGGGGTTGCAGGGGAAGCAGGGGAAGGTGGCATATTTAGAGAAGTGGGTTTCCACCATTTCTTGTCTGACATCAGCATCTGACGCAGAATTTTGGGTTACATTTGATTGGGATCATGAGAAGATGGGTGTTCCTGGAGCATTCATAATCAGAAACCATCACAAGAATCAGTTCTACCTTAAGACAGTGAGCATCGAAGGCATTCCTGGACATGGTCCTGTTCATTTTGTCTGTAATTCGTGGGTCTACCCTACTCATCGTTATACCCATGATCGTATCTTCTTTTCCAATAAGGTAACCTCGTTCAATCTTCTGTTCCAATCCACCACTGCTTCGTTAGAAAAATCATCATTTGTTTTTCTTTGATAGAGACCAGAGAGGAAAAGGATAGGAACGAGAGAAGTAATGGGTTGATTGGGTTAAGAAAACATATATTTTATAAAAAAATTAATTAATTATATATATATTTATTTTCTTTATTTTTATATTTTTATTTATTTCCTCAAAATGAGTTACCTCTTAGGTTGCGAAAAGCATTTACAATATGCATGCATGCATGTTTTACCCAAAAAAGTTTATGTATTTTTTGCGAAGTTTTATGTAGTGATCTCAACAATGATTTCGATGAATATTTATTAATGTTAAAAAAATGGAAACTTTAAATTTGATCTAAAATATTAAAAATAAAGGATTATAAATTGTAGAAAAAATATCAGAAATCATTCATATGTTGAAAAAGTATTGCTATAATCATATCCCCATTGAACATTTCTTTTGTCAGTACGTTAGCAGAAACTTGGTCGTGACATGTTTGTACGATATTTTCTGAGGTTGGTTGTTAGGAATAAGGACAGATCCCGGAATAGAATACAGTCCATCATACTTTATTCATGTTTTATACTTTTTTTCCCCCTTTATAATGGTCAAATTAAAATTTTGATCTTCTTTAAAAAGTGAATATAAAATTATTCTTGCATTAAACTTTTTAAAAGAATATTTGATTTTTAGTTATTTAATTTATACCTAATCTTAAACATTAAACTGTTTGTGAATCTGACTCTGTTTCATATAAAGAGTATTTTGATAATTTTATTTTGACTATTTATTCGTATAGTTAGTAAAAAATAAAATAAATAAAATTTTAATGATAACAGATATTAAAATAATTAGTTTAGAGCAAAAAATTGAGAAGATTTTTTTTTATATATATTTTGGAGTAGAAATACTTTAAAATCTTCTAACTTCGTTTGAAACATTTGCTAAACTAATTAATTTTTAAAATTTGTATCTGTTTGCTTAAATAGATTTTAAGTCTATTAATTTGTTTTCTCTCAACGCACCTTTCTCTTATTTAATATTTATTAACAGTGGTATAAGCATAAAAAGTCAAAACATTCAATAAAAACGCTTTAATTTAAGCGATTATTTTAAGTTTGATATATTTATTCAATATTCTTGTTCAAATTATAAAAAAAACTAATAAATTTTTACATAAAAATTAAAATACATTTGTCCAATTTGGTGATCCAGATAAGCTAAACTTTGTGATTTTTTTATCTGTTGATTGCCTAGTAAAATTATTTGCATGTGTTTGGAATATTTTAAAAGATAATTTATTTGATTTAATTTAAGGTGTATGACTGGGTGATTTATAAAAACCAAATCTTATGTTTGCAATTTATTAAAAATAGAATTATGTACGTATTCAATAAATATACACTATTTAATAAGGATAAAATAGTTCAAGTAGATAATAATCAAATATTTTCAAAATTGACCAGGTACTAGTTATGAAATAGTTAAAATAAATAAAATATTATGAATGTTACATCACGAGAGAGAGCCTCTTGTTGGATCTTTCTGTAATTAAAACCTGTGAGCAACAAAAGCGTTGCTTGTTGGAGTTAGAAACCTCTGCAATCCAACAAAACATTCTCAGTTAGACCTCATGAAAGAAGAGAAATGAAGTAATTCACTGCAATAAGAAAGTGAAAAAGATGAAAATAAATAAATAAAGAAATGTAAAATATAAAAGTACAGTAAGACAAAAAACAGGGAAGCACAGACACTGTTGGCAAACATGATTGTAGCTTGAACGTGAAATTGTTGTCGGTGGTTTACAGGAGTAATGGAATGTTTGAGTCGCAGTTTACATGTTAATATAACTCTTTCGTGTAACATAATTTTGAGGATATTATATATGTCTGAACACTAAATCATGAAGGTATTGGAAAGTTGTGATTCAGGCTTATCTTCCATCTGAAACACCTGGGCCACTGCGTAAGTTGAGAGAACAAGAACTAAAAGTCCTTCGAGGTAAAGGGGTGGGAAAGCTTAATGAGTGGGACAGAGTATATGACTATGCATGCTACAATGATTTGGGAACTCCAGATGATGGTCCTCACTATGCACGCCCAGTTCTTGGAGGATCAAAGTTTCCATATCCACGCAGAGGGAGGACTGGTCGTCCACATACCAGAACAGGTTAACAACAAAACCCATTTTCGAACAGGACCAATATCAATAACATTTCATTTGTCTTTCATTTAATGTTACAGAAAATAGACCGACTTTATATTAAACTGCCACATGATTATAATAAACGAGTATCATGAATGTGTCAACTTTACAGACCCCAAAACCGAGTCAAGATTGCATCTGCTAAATCTAAATGTTTATGTGCCGAGGGATGAACAATTTGGGCACGTCAAGTTTTCAGATTTTCTAGCCTACTCGCTGAAATCAGTTGCCCAGGTTTTGCTTCCAGAGATTAAATCTTTGTGTGACAAAACTATTAATGAGTTTGACACTTTTGAAGATGTACTTAGTATTTACGAGGGAAGTATTAAGATGCCGAATGGACCTATTGCGAGTAAACTTCGAGAACTTGTTCCTTACGAGATAGTAAGAGAACTTATGAGAAGTGATGGCGAGAGATTCCTTAAATTCCCTGTGCCCGATGTGATCAAAGGTATACTAATGCTTTCCTTTTACTTCACTTGGCCTGGATGGATTCACCTTTATGATGTTATCCACATTAATGTTTGTGTAATTGCAGCAAGCAAGACTGCATGGAGAACAGATGATGAATTTGGCAGGGAAATGCTTGCAGGGGTTAACCCTGTCATTATTCGTCGTCTCCAAGTACTATTTACAACAATTGCTGTTTCATTAAGAATTGTTTTTCGATAAAAATTTAAAGTTTCGTCTTAGTAAACTTTGTAGCAAAATCAATGTTTTTAAGGCCGGCATAAATTGCTATGTGAAACTTCAATTCTAAATGCCTCGTGCAGGAATTTCCCCCAGCCAGCAAGTTAGATCCCCAACTCTATGGAGATCAAACTAGCTCCATCAGGGAAGCACACATAGAAAATAGTTTGGACGGTCTCACAATAAATGAGGTACTAATCATGTATCACTTTTTTAAGCCAACCCTTTTGAAATATGATGTATTTAAATTATATGTAAACAACCAAAAATCTTTATTTCGCAGGCAATTCAAAAAATGAGGTTATTTATATTAGATCATCACGATGCATTGATGCCATACATAAGTCGAATAAACTCTACGAACACAAAGACCTATGCCTCTAGAACGCTATTGTTTATACAAGATGATGGCACACTAAAGCCACTGGCTATAGAGTTAAGTTTACCTCATCCACAAGGGGAACAATACGGAGCTGTGAGCAAAGTTTTGACTCCGGCACAAGAAGGAGTATCGGCTTCAGTGTGGCAGTTGGCAAAAGCTTATGCAGGCGTGAACGATTCAGGATATCATCAATTGGTTAGCCACTGGTATGCAATCTCAAAAGAAATCTCAATAGTAACGTAAGTGTTTCAAACTTAATTCTGTTTCTTATTGGGCAGGTTATGCACTCATGCAGTAATTGAACCGTTCATAATAGCCACACATAGACAACTAAGCATTCTTCATCCAATACACAAGCTCTTGAAGCCACATTTCAGGGACACAATGCATATAAATGCCTTAGCTCGACACACACTCATCAATGCTGGAGGGGTGCTTGAGAAAACAGTTTTCCCTGGTAAATTTGCCTTGGAAATGTCAGCTATTATTTACAAAAGTTGGGTATTCACCGAGCAGGCACTTCCTGCCGATCTTCTTAAGAGGTTAGTGGAGAGAAAATGACTTCAAGGAGTATTGATTTTAGCCTAATTTGTTAAGATAATGTCATTACCATACTATTTTCTAACACTTCATTATATTGACTGAATTTCTTTAGACATTACGAAGTAGTGTGGGTCTTGCTTATCGTTTAAAGAGTTTTGTTCATGATTTTGTATTATTTTTCAATAAATTTTAATTGATAGTAGAAAATGTATTATTGAGCATGTAGCAAAGAATGTATTAGTATCTGTTAGGATTTATGTCCACAAGAACATGGCAGCATACTAAATTTGTATTCACTAAATTTCAGGGGAATGGCAGTTCCTGATTCAAGTTGTCGTCATGGACTGAGGCTTGTGATAGAGGATTATCCGTTTGCCGTGGATGGGTTAGAAATTTGGGATGCAATTGAAACTTGGGTGACTGAGTATTGTAACGTCTATTACACATCGAATGAGAAGGTTGAGGGCGACTGCGAACTGCAGAATTGGTGGAAAGAAATACGTGATGAGGGTCATGGAGACTTAAAAGATAGGAACTGGTGGTCAGAGATGAAGATGAAAGAGGAGTTGATTCAATCATGCACCATTATCATCTGGTTGGCTTCTGCTTACCATGCAGCTGTGAATTTTGGACAGTACCCTTTTGCTGGCTACCTCCCCAACCGTCCAACAGTGAGTCGTAGGTTCATGCCTGAGCCAGGTACTCCAGAGTACGAGGAGCTGAAGTCAGACCCTGACTTGGCATTCTTGAAAACAATCACTGCCCAGTTCCAAACCCTCCTTGGTGTGTCACTGATAGAAGTTCTGTCCAGACACTCTGCTGAAGAGGTTTACCTTGGACAATGTGAAAACCCTGAATGGACTTCAGATGCTGAAGCATTGGCAGCATTCGAGAGTTTCAGACAAAAGTTGTTGAGAATCGAAAACAATATTACGGAAAGGAACAAGGACAAGAGATTGAAAAACAGAAATGGACCAGTGAAGATGCCTTACACACTTCTTTATCCCAACACTTCAGATTATTCGAAGGAGGGTGGACTCACTGGCAAGGGAATCCCCAACAGTATATCCATCTAATACACCTTCCTATTTAGTTCTCTTTCAAGCCGTGTGTAATCAATTTATTCCATTTTTATGTCAAGACTATAGAACGTCTATAACTTATAATATTGTTTGTATTCAAATTATAAATGTTTTGTTGTATGCTTTAAAAGGTTCGCGCTTGTTGTGTAACACCTCTGGAACTTGTTCCACATGGAAAAACATATCTTTTTGGACCGTCACAAAATTTCATAACTTGTTCCAGATTGAGCAATTTTTTTATTCCCTTGTTCAAGGTGATTCAGGAGAATTGGAAGCTTATTTTTTACATGGTTTAAAGTTATTTGAACTTCTATTTAATTTAACTAATTTAATTAGTTTAATCAAGTCATAATAATTATGTTTTTAATTTGTTTAACTAAATTATGTTTAATGAATCTATATTAATTGAAATAAACTGAACAAGTTTAATTAGATATTCAATATTAGGCATAGCTTAAATTGTAAATAATTCTTCTAATGTCTTTAAGTATTTGGTTTTAATTTCCTACTGAAAGTTTTGAAAAGTTGGTTTTTAAGCTTCCAGGGGGCGAATATTGTAAATGAATTTTTGTTGGAAATTTTGTTTATTTCTTTTTGTGAAATTCTTTCTATTTTTATAATTTTAACATAATTTAATTAAGTTTCAAAGTTACTTACGAATTTTTATTTTTATTTATCTAATACTTAAAATTATTTAATTTTTCAACTTATTTTTTGTCATTTATTTGACTGACGTGATTATTATTTTTGTCCTATCATCTCATTTATTTATATTTTAGTATTAAAAAATGTAAAATTATATTATTAATATAAAAAATATATTGTAGTTAATATAAAATAACAAATACTTTTTGTTGTTTTTAACGAAAATTTATTAGATAAGCATTGAATAATTCTTTTATTGCGACTAAAATGTGAAAGTCTCTGGAGAATATAATGACTTATTTACCAAACATATTTTCAATTAAAATGATTAAAATCATTTATTATTTTACATTAATTATAATATTAATTTTTATTAATTACAAAAATTCACATTGATAAGTGAAAACAAGCAACATGACATGAAAAAATTATAACCTAATCCAAAATTAACAAAATCTTAATTAAAAATATATAAATTTGTAAAATACTTAAAACTTAATCACCCTTTTTAAAAATTTAACCATAAACATTACAACAGATAATTTAGAATAAACTTAAAATTCAAACATATGTCAATTATAAAATATTCTTTAGAGTCTATTCTAATAATAAAGTTCGAAGCATAGTTTTGTAAAGGACAATGATACTTAGACAACATTTTTTTGACAACATTTGAACATCATTTAAGTGTCATTCTGTGATTGGTCTATGATAGTGTTTATGATTATTATTATTGATTGTGGAGTAATTTTGGACCAATCACAAAATGACACGTAAATGATGTTCAAATGTTGTAAAAAAAATGTTGTCTAAGTATCATTATCCTTTTGTAAAATAGTGAAGTTTATGCGAGTTATAAAATATTTTTAAGATATATAATTATGTCAGTAATATTTCATAATTCACACAAATCATTTATAATAAATTATAAATAAGCAAAAACCTTTATATCTTTTTCAATTGTATTTCTTTTAACAATTCAAATAAATTCATAGCATATATATATATATATATATATATATATAAAGAAAATAGATCAAATAAATTTACTTTAAAAAGTAATAATAATAAAATCATTCATATAGTCATTTAGGGTGTGTTTGTTTTCGAAAAATTATTGTCGACAATAATGGATGAAGGAGTAAGTGTGTTTACATTGGATTTACATGGATATATTTGAAAGAGGTAGACTGAATTGTGAATGTATTTATGGAAATGTCTCTCATGATTTTAAATTTTCCAGAATCTATTGCCATCTTGGGTTGTAATTTTCAGAGAACTTGATCTTCATGTAAATATAATATAATATAATAATAATAATAACAATCACCTCTATTAAATGTTTATTTAAAAACCAATTATCTATATTTTATTTTAAATTAATTTTAACTAATAAAATTTTATTTTAATCATAAAAAAAATTATAATATTACATTTTAATCCATTAAAACAATTTTATCTATCATATTCATTAAATCATTCATAAACTTTCATAAATCTTCCTTTAAAATCTTTTCACTTTCACCTCTTCATCTCTTAAAACAAAAGAAACACTGCAATCCCCATTTTATCCTCTTAAATACGTTCATTTACTATTCCTCATAAACTATTAAGGATGAGAATAAATAATCACAGTTTTAATTTAGTTTTTTTAATTAAATTATCGTTTTAAATAGAATTATCGTGAAAGATATTATAAATTTAATAATAAATAAATTATATCTCTTAAATAAGATTAAAAAAATACTAAATAAGTAAATAATAATAATAATAATAATAATAATAATAATAAACTTCAACAATCTCAATTGTTTAAAAGACATATGAGTAAATAAGAAATTGAATATAATGAATTAAATTAACTAAATTTCTTAATTTTGAATTTTCAGGTAAAAGATTACTGCATATAAATTAAAAACAGAGAAGTGTGTATAAAAAAGTTAAGAAAGTAAAGCATATCATGTCCTCTCGAACAATACTAGCATTGGTTTCTTGAGACAACAAAGAGAAATCCTAAAGTTAACATGGCATTGTCCTCAGAGCCATCATCATCATCACTGAAACCAATCCCAGGCAGCTATGGGATTCCCATCTTGGGAGCCATACGCGACAGACACAACTTCTTCTACCACCAAGGAAGGGACAAGTTCTTCGCCACAAGAATCCAAAAGTACAACTCCACCGTCATCCGAACCAACATGCCACCAGGTCCTTTCATCTCCTCCAACCCTAGAGTCATAGCGCTCTTAGACGGCTCCTCCTTCCTGCTCTTCTTCGACAACAACAAGGTGGAGAAGCTCAACGTCTTTGAGGGCACCTTCATGCCTTCCACAGAGCCTTCACCGGTGACCACCGCGTATGCGCCTACCTTGACACTCGAGAACCCAAACACACCGTCCTCAAGGGCTTCTTCCTAAACCCTCTCGCAGCCCGGAAAGACGCCGTTGTGCCTCTTTTCCGTAACTGCCTCCACGAGTCCTTTTGTGAGATAGAGGACCAGTTGAACAAAAACGATGAGGCAGACTTCAACTCTGTCTTCAACGATGCCTCCTTCAATTTCTTGTTCCGCTTGCTCTGTGATAACAAGGACCCTTCACACACCATCCTCGGTTCTAAGGTAATTCAAGTTTTCTAGTATCCATGCTCTACATACCAAACGTGATTTTAGTTTGAGATTCACTGATACGAGTCGTCCCACAATCAATTTATAAACTACTTTCTCTACAAGAGAGTGTCACATTTCAAACGGGTAAGAAATATTCTGTAGTCATTATGCCTCATATTACCTTTCAACTTTACTTAAAAAAGAAGAAGTTTTTATAACAATAGTATAATAGAACTTCTTTTCCATACACTTATGGATAAACTAATTATAATTTATAAAAAAATTAATTTTATTTTTCTTTTCAAAATTCTTATAAAAATCACAACCAAAAGAAACTTATATATTTATCTTAAGTAATTAAAAAGTGATTATAAATATTTAGAAAATTGAAAACGACAAATATGTTAAAATAATTAATACTAAAAAGAAGTTGTTTTGATTTTAAGTGTGTCAAAATGATATTATTAGAATAATATTATTAGAAACATAATGATAATTTCACAACATATCTTTTATAATATTTTAACATTATTTATATGTTATTATGTGATTGGTTTAAAATTATTTAAAAATTAATATTAATAATTATAAACATCACATCAATATAAATCAATTATAAAATGATACGTAAATTATTTAAAATATTATAAAAATATATTTTTAAAAGTATTATTAGAATTACTGACATTATTGTCCGTATTAAAATTTGTACCTTCATGAGGACTTTTTCTTACAAAGTTGATATAGGTAGGAGAAAGAGAGATCAGGACAAGTGTCTCTTTCTTGTGCTTTCCTTTTGTTCCAAACCTAACGAGTTGGAAGATGTCATAATACACTAAACCACATCTTTCTCATTCGGCCTAACTTAATGGGTTGGGTTTGTTATTAATTACACCCTCTGTGTAATCAACAAATAGATACTCATTTTTCGTGATTTAGTAATTTTTTTTTAACTTATTATAGTTTACACTTTATTTTCCATGCAGGTAATTGCATGCGTTGACTATTAATAATACACCAAATTACCTTCTTCATCTTTAATTATTTGACAGTTTTTAATTTAAATTCCGAACTATTTCTTAATCGACTTGTATGTGTTTTATCATTGGATCCTTGCATTTAACTTTTATTCTAAAAAATTAATTACGAGCATAATTAATCTATTACTTTAGTAGTGTCAATCAATCTCTGCCCAGTATTCTCATGTTTTCAACCCAAATTTTAACCAAATATTTCGATAATATTCTCAATCTTTTGCGAGTTCAGTCCACCCAGATATTCTTTTTACAATCATCTTTAAACTTCAAATTGTAACAACTTTATAACTCAAACAGTTAGGATACTATTACAACAATCAATTATGACGAAAATGCTTAATTAAAAAATAAATTTAACGAATTGAGGAAAAAAAATAGTTCAAATAACCTAATTAAAATTATAATTTAACATGTGTAGATTAATGTAATAGGTTCAACGAGTGGAGTAATTAAAGATACGCAACTTTAATAAAAGATCAATATTATTACCAATCTAAAGTATTGAGATAATGAATTTATATTTTTTTCTTTATTTTCATACATGTTACTTAATTTTATAATTTTTATTTAACTCAAAATTTAGACTTACATTTAAAGTTGATATCATTAACTCTATCGTGACAATAGTGAAGAGCAAAGTCGAGAAAAGTTGTGAAGGAGAACCCATTCTTCATATTATGTTTTCGTCTATCGATAATTAATAAGAAAATAAGTTTAAACTCATATTACTACAGATTCAAATTGAGTTGAATTAAAAAAATATATAATTTTCTAAATACAAAAGACTATCTATTTATCACTTTTTTATCATAATTGTTTTATAGTTTTAATTATGTAAATTGACCATTTGGTCTTTTATAAAACTAGAATATTTGTTTAATAACATTGAACGATTTAGATACTTAATTTATTTATTTACTCAATTATATAAATTGATACTTTGATTTTTATTTAGTATATTTATAATGACTTATTAATTGTAATTAATGTTTAGTGAAATATGTGAACATTTTAATTATAGGCGAATCAATAAATATTTGAAACAAAATAAAAGAATAAAACGTATTAAGCTAACCAATTCATAAACTTAATATAAATAAAATTATGTTACAAAATTTATAATTTACCTTAAGGTGAATTGAACTAAGTGGATTCGTTTTTTAATTCAATATATAATAAGTAACTTGTATAATCTAGATCGACTAACTTTGATATAGAAAATGTCTACATTTTATATAAATTAAAAATGAAAAAAATTAGAGATGTTTTTATTAGTTTCTGTGTTTTACATTAATGCAAATTAACAATATTAATAAGTTAGTTTTCTGTTATATAAAGGAGGAGGAGAAGGCAGTATTAGTCTTATAAACAGAAAGAAGATTGATGGAGAGAAGGAGAGAGGTAAGAGGGAGAGTGACCCTAATGAAGAAGGGGATATTGGATTTCCATGACATAAAAGCGAACATTCTTGATCGAATTCATGAGTTGCTAGGGAGGGGTGTCTCTCTTCAGCTCATTAGTGCTACTTCTCTTAACCCAGGTCCTATCGGAGAAGTTGCATACTTGGAGAAATGGGTTTCAACCATTTCTTCTCTAACAACTCCAGCAACAGACGTAGAATTCTCCATCACATTTGAGTGGGATGAAACCATGGGAGTTCCTGGAGCATTCATCATCAAGAACCATCACCATAGCCAATTCTACCTAAAAACACTAATCATTGAACACATTCCTGGCCACGGCCCTGTCAAATTTCTCTGCAATTCTTGGGTCTATCCCGTTCATCGTTATGCCTATGATCGTGTCTTCTTTGCCAATAAGGTAACTTCATTTTTTATACTTAATACCACCTTTTCTTCGACTATCATATGTTTATACTAAAAAAAACATACAATAAAACAACTTAAACCTTCTAAGAAATTGTATTATTTTTTCTTCTTATATTAAATAACATTAATTATTCTTTTGCTCTCTTATCTTTCACATACGAATTTGTAATTATCTTAGTCCAACATATGTATTTATTGCAATATTAAATAAAAATTATAAATATTTTAATAAAATTATTTTTTGTATTATATTTCTTAGTTGTCGAACAAATAACATATTCTTTTGGTTTAGAGGATCAAGGTTAAGTATTCTCTCAAAAATAGTTTTCAAGTTTTAAGTTTAAGTCAATGTTTCGTCTTTAAATTTTTATTCACCCTGAATTGAGGTGTTACTTAATTTATGATTGATATAATTATTTTTATTATTAATTTTGTTCATAGTGCGACTAATTGGTGCATTTACCATTTCATATGCAATTAAAATAATTTTGACTACTCCATTTATAACTGATGGGATGATGATAGTATACTCATATTAAAACTTTCAATTTATGAAAAATAATTATTAAAAATAAATTGTATCACATGAAAAATATCACAATTTAAACAATATGCGTATTTTTTTTTAAGTTTCTTCAACAAATATGCTTTAAAATTAGTTACTAGTTTACAAGTTAATTCATATCTAACTTATAATTTTTAACTTGATAATCTAGTTAAATGAAGTAGAAACATTTGATAAACTAACGGATAAATTAGTTGATAAATGTAAAATGGTATAAAACTATATACAACACCAAATATATTATCATATAAATAAAATTTGTGTTTCTAAAGAAAACTTGTTATAAAATTATAATTTAATATTTTTTTAAATAATTAAACCCTTATTAAATGTTTTAGTACTTTTATCTATTTTTAAAAGTTTTTTATGCTTAGTGATTTTTTTTTATAATTTTTATTATGTGTAATTGACATATAATATTACGTAATAAAATATTTGTTATTTCAATTTATAATAGTAATTTTAATTTTTATTTGAACTGAGTTGGCTTTGTGGTTTAGGCTTATCTTCCATGTGAAACACCTGAGCCACTGCGCAGATTCAGGGAACATGAACTAATAGTTCTTCGCGGAAAAGGGTTTGGAAGGCTTAAAGAGTGGGATAGAGTTTACGACTATGCATGCTATAATGATTTGGGATCTCCTGATAATGGTCCTAACAGCGCACGCCCTGTACTTGGTGGATGCTCACAGTTCCCGTATCCCCGAAGAGGAAGAACTGGTCGGCCACACACCAAAACAGGTTTCCACAAAACTCAGAATAATAATAAAAGTATCCATGCATTATTCATGATAACGAGTATTCTGGTTCTGTCATGATTGCAGACCCTAATACTGAGTCAAGATTGCCTCTTCTATGTGTAAAAAAGATTTATGTTCCAAGAGATGAGCAGTTTGGGCCCGTCAAGTTTTCAGATTTTTTGGCTTACGCAGTAAAGTCTGTTAGTCAAGTTATGCTTCCAGAGATTACATCTTTGTGTGACAAAACTTTTAATGAGTTTGACACCTTTGAAGATGTTCTTAGAATTTATAAGGGATGTATTAAGTTGCCAGGTGATTCTCTGGTAAAAAAACTAAGAGAACTTGTTCCCTATGAGTTGGTGAGAGAACTTATTAGGAATGATGGTGAGAGATTCCTCAAATTTCCGGTGCCTGACGTCATCAAAGGTGTTTTAATGCTTTCCCGTTATTTCTTTTAGCTTGGATCATCCCATAATTAATTATTCTAATTACATTAATATTGGTATAATTGCAGAGAGTAAAAGGGCTTGGAGGACAGACGAGGAATTTGCAAGAGAAATGCTTGCTGGGGTTAACCCTGTCATCATCCAACGTCTCCAAGTACAGCAAAAAAACAACGCCAATTTATAATTAGACTAAACACAGACAACAAAGTGATTAAGTGTTGATTTTCTATAGCAACTAAAATTTTACTTCAATGATAAATTCTTGACAAGTTAAGATCATTAATGGGAAACTCCAATTCTTGAAGGAAAACAAGAAGAAAAAAATAAATTACGAAATCTCATCTGTTTTGAACTTGATATTTCTGTTCTAACGGGTTAAATCTAAATGCAATATGCAGGATTTTCCTCCTGTAAGCAAGTTA